>JACTOM010000924.1:877315-1110626 GCA_015832385.1 Elymnias hypermnestra | reverse complement strand
CCCCCCCCCCCCCCCCCCTCCTCCTTATTAATCGCGATGCTGAGTTATATAAATTATAAAGGTTTGAAACTATATTTTGTAAATTTCATTACTTGTTTTATTTTCTAGTCGGCGCCAGGTTCAACAAACCGCGGTAGGAAGAAGACGATTTCTTTAGACCCACCTCATGTCTCTGTACATCCACCAGCGCCAACGAAACGACAGAAAGTGGTATGTTTTTGTATTACTATTATAATTTAGGAACCTTCAAAATAATTTTTGTGTTATTTAAAATGTCCTGGGGTTTCGTTTCCCACGTTCACATAACGAACTTCAGCAACTTCCTCTTCCCCGGTCAATCCAGTCCAATTACAAGCTATATTAATCTATTTACTACTGTGTACTTGACCTTGCAATTTGAAAAGATTTGATTGGGCAGGAGGCGGGGCAAGAATGATGACTCACTGCATTCTTAACGCGAACAATCTAAAAGAAACCGTGAATGTAGATCAACTATTTGTGATTTTTTTAAATTAAAAACAATATTTAAACACTTGCGCTTTCTACAAAAAATTAAGAATGCTTTTATGATTACAAAAGATATTTCTTCTGCTACTCAAATGATTAAATTGAAACTAATACATGGGAGATTTTAAATCCCTCGCTTTGGGACGTCTAGATTAATACTTAACTCTTTATACGTAGGGGCCGTATATATACAGGTAAGCTTTAATCTGTTAATTGCAATTGTTCCAGGACGAGTACGGTAACTCGCGATCATCTGTGGAAGTTATCCGGTTGCCAAACAAACCAGACCGGAGCGGGGCCAACTCTGTGTCCGGCACACCGCCACCTAACCTCTCCGATTACGCTGGTATGTTTTTTCATACGTTAGATAGTGAATATTGATTACGACAACGTTTTTTTAGATTTGCCACAAATGTTATTAATGTAGATAGATAGATTACTCTTTATTGTACACCAAAAAATTACAACATCACTTATGCTTATGTTACACAATGGGGGGGGGGGGTACATAGTGGTGCAAGCCGCAACTGTTATGTGGAAATTGATTCATGCCACAAAACGTTATGTGGTTATTGCTATGGGCCACTAAAGTTTCGTGGATATTGACGCGAGCCACAAATGTTTTGCGAATATTGATGTGGACCACAAACGTTATGTGGTTATTAGTGTGGGCCAATAAAAAAAAAGCCAATGATCTAGTTTAAAATGAGTTTCCATTACCAGTATTTATTTGTCTAAGATTTTGATTTATACTTTGCCTTAGGTATATCTCGTGAGTTGCTACAGACAATAGCCAGCCAAAGTGGTGTTAGTTTAGCAGCACTCGAACGACAATTGGCTGGTTCCACAGCGGCGGCAGGTATACATGAATTAATTTATTTCCATATACCTGTTTAAAAAGTCTCTTTAAAAAAACCGACCATTGATTTTAAATATTGTAATTTCAACTTTCACAGCATTAGATCTAACAAATAAAATAACCAACATGATATACAAAAAAACGGCATTGAAATTTTTATTTTACTTATTTACTTTATATTACTATTAACTTATCCCGTCACTTCTCACTTACACCTTGTTTAACGTCAGCTTGAAATGAACCAATCCGATCGCTGCATTTTCCAATATGGCGGCCATACTACTTTACCGACCAAGTGGAGTGCGGCAAAAGTCTAATTTTGAAATATATTTTATGTACATTTATTATATTTTTTTGTTAATTTGTAGATTCCGGTCTTAACCTTAGCACAAAATCAACAAATAGTTCGGAGGAGACTGCTATGGACCTCGGTTTAAAGGACGATGATGCTCCCCTGAACCTGTCCTTAAAACCTACACCGCGTAAGTATTTATATTTTTATTTTTATATTAACTTTTTCGCTTTTTGAAGGGAAATCTTTCCTTTAGCATCGCTGTGATATGAAAGTCGATGAAACGAAAAAGCGACAGTAAAAAAAAACAGACACATAAATTTATGAGGTTTAACTTGGGCGAAAATGAGATAGGAAGCATTATTATAATGTTTACGTTTGTCGTTCTGTTTGAGCCCTGTTTCGTGCCCCCTCCAGTCGTGTGTACCAAGGCCAAGGGAGTTCAAATTAAATGATTGCAAAATTTTCTCTTGCCGAAATATTACTCTTGTCTCATTATTTTCAAGCCAAAACTTTTGAAGGATTCCACCACGTGTGAATTACGTATAAGATGTTTTGTATATTTCATACTGAATTTTATTTTTGCATTTGTTGCAGCGAGTACGCAAGCATCAGACGCTTTATCTCGTCTCACGTCGCTAAGTAGTTCGCTGAGCGCTTCCAATGACAGGATATGTAAGTTTTTTATTGAAACCTTTTGTAAGTGTTATTGATAATAATAATAATTATTTTTAATTACGTATAGGTTACCTCTTGACTGTCATAGTAAACCACACCTGATAGTAAATGTTAAAGTAAAATGGAAGTGTGCTGATCAGAGGAGGCAATTTACCTCTTCTGGTTTCTACATAGCATCGTAATGGACCACAAATCTTTTGGTTGGCGGTACTTCTTTGCTGGTAGGTTCGACGGCTGAAGTCTTCCACCAGTCTAGACTCAGACAAATTAGACAATACACTTTTCTGAATTAGACCTAAAGAGGGAGAGCGGTGATTTGTTGCTGGAAATATATATATTGTATATGAAAATTTAATTTACAGCACGACGTAAGCCGGGAGCGAAGCCACGTCGCGTAGCACCAGAGTTAAATTCTCAGGTAGCTGATTCTCCAAGACCTAAATCCAGTGGGAGCGAGGACAGCGAATGTGAGTATGACTTCAGCATTTCTTTTGGTCTATATATCTGTTTATAACAGAAAGGATGTGTCACTTTTACGGGAGAAATGTATTCAGGGGCTTAGACTTATGCTGTCACAAAGCGGGTATGACCAGGGTGTATGCATCTCAGGATTTATGTGTAGGTTTCCTCGTTATATTTTATTTTATCAATAGGTACAACAACAAAAATTTAAGAATAACAATTTACCACACAAATTTTTGTAGAGTTTATGTTGTAATCTTCTATTTTAATATTTACTTGTTTTACCACTAAACTATGATGGCCTGGTCAGCCATCATGCTTTTGACTTGGCCATAATGACTTGACTTGACCTTGTTGGCTGGAATAGGTCATGTTGACTAGACTAGGCCATCATGGCTTGACTAAGTCATCATGGCTTGGCTATCATGGTGTTTGCAAATTAAATATTAATTATTAAGAATGATTGTTTCTAAACAAAATAAAATGATTTACATATATATTATGATAAGATGTATATGGACAAAAAGCAGCATTTGAAATATGTTGCTTAACATGAAGTATTTCATGCTTGATATATGTTTTTTAATAGCAGTTTCGACGTGGCCCACGAGAGAAGGACGGCCTCGTAACTTGGGGCGTGGTGTGAGCAAACCCAAGAAGAATACTGTAGCATCATTGTTGGCACAAAGCAGAGCCCTTGGACTTCGTCCCGCACTTGCTCAACAGTTATTAGCTGAAACAGACCTTGTAAGTAAATATATACAATGTACTACTAACTATACACAGAAACAATTTGAAGCACTGGATTTATGTTAAATGAATCTCTCTAACCCAAAAGTTGCCTATAAGAGATTGATAAATAATGATAAGGCTGTCTTATTCTACAGTTTCTTTTTGTATATACTTTTTTATATGTTATTTTTGTGGTGTACAACAAAAATGTTCTCTCTCTCTCAATTGTCATTATTATAGGGCACGTTTGGGCTTGTTTGTTTCAATACCCTACATAAATATGTATTGAAAGATATGACATTTGTATTCTAATAAGACTGTGGGAGCAAGAACAGTTTATAAAACAAAACTCAAATAAATTTAGGTACAATCGTTATTTGGTGGTTAATCAGCGTTAAGCAGGGTTGTTTTTATAAAAAAGTTTCCAGAAAATTCCAGACGTTCATAGGCAATTATTCTTATTAAATGTTAGATAGGCCATTCACTATTTCACCGCCTTATACATTACTTATATATAACCTAATATATTTTCCCAACAGGACAAGTTACGTGCGTTACTCGGTGAAAGCGCGAGTACAGATTCGGAATGCCCTTCAGATAGTAACCCTTCAGACTCAGATGCAAGCGATGGTGGAAGGCGACATAACGACTCGCAACTTCGATTACCGCTAGCTTTAGGTAAATATATACATCTGAAACTTTCAATTAAGCTATTACCTAGAACAGCAAGACTGGATGAATTATGTTTTAAAATTATATTTTTTTAATTTATCAAATACCTGCTTTAGGTGTGCACAACTTATGCAACTCTAGGTTAAGCAACCTCTTATCATTCCAGAAATAGATCAATTTGAAAATACAATAATTATTCCACATAACTATTTGTCAATTTATGCATAAAAAATACTTAGTATTGGCAAATATACGACGTTATAAAGAATACCATAAGACTGAAAATTATATTGTTTCCCATAAATATATGTCAGTTTAAGCATTAAGAAGTACTACTTAGCTGTATATGCACATGTTACGTAACTACTTTATTTTGTCAGAATTGAAACTAATTTGAAAAAACAATTTCATAAATTGGCCTGGGAATCGGCGAGGCTATCAAGTAATCAAATAAAAAAATTGCCTATATCTCTTTTCTCAAAAGCTGACAGATTTACAGGGAGACAGACTTATTTTCGCATTTCTAATACTAGTATAGTAAAAGCCTAAGATTCCTCTGCAAAATTGCTGCTTTCATATTGTAGTGAATTCACATAAAATTTTGACTCTTAGTTATTATAAAGACGGGGATGCCAATCAAGATTTGTCCTAGGGTATTTAAATTTAATTAATATTATATTGCAGGTTGGAAACGGGTGACAGTGATCAAAGGGCTGTCTCGTAATTGCAATATCAAGGGCGACGTCAGCTACACCCCTCCGGAACCCCATGCAAGCATACAAATCAAATCTGCACATGAATTACATACAGTAAGTATCATAACTATTCATTACTATCAATATTTTATTAAACTTTTCTTAGTATATAACAGTTAAACAAAATGCGATGTACAAATTAGCCAAAGTTGATGGTTTTTTGAAGCCTGTTTTGAAGTTGAGACTTCTTTAGGTGCATGGGTGTAAAATTTTCACGGATGAAACGCGTGATTAGCGTCACGAAGATGTGTAGCGTTTTTTATGTTAATTCCTTTGAAGGTTAGGTAGTGTCAATATTCACAAATAACACGTGGCATTTTAAATTGCCACTCGTCATTTAATAACTTAATATACTATATTTCATAACATAAAAATAGTTCATAAATTCTCTTTTGTAAATGTTAAATTAAAATCACAAAATTTATTTAACAGTTTCCAATATTGACAAAAAACACGTGGCATTTTTATTTACAATTCATCATTTGAGTTTTTTAGTATTGCAATTACAATTAAATTCCTAACATGTCCTCTAAGTCTCCGAAATATAAAAATTTACATTTGTATAACACAAACAATCCTTAAAAATTTGTTTTCCAAAGAAGATTCACTTCTGACATGTGTTCTTTGTACGCACGCACTTTTGATTTGATTCCTATATTTTGACGTTTATCACTAACAAAACGTTACTGCTATGGGCCTTACATACATAACTATATATATCAGTCTGCTCGTCTTTAACATAAGATTTTTTTAATTGTGTCTCTATTCTTACATAAAAGAAATCCGTAAATATTGAACATGTATATTTAATTAAGCTTTCAAAATATGGCAAATAATAACCGAATCAATGTTATAACAGTTATCGAGGATCGAGGATAAGGTTTAACGATTTTATGTAAATTTTTTTCAGTTCCTGGAAGCGAACCCTAGTCCGCCATTGTGTCGTGATAACTTCAGCTTCAGCGCCCGCACCTTGCTCGGGGAGTATATACAACCAGCTCCGGATAACACAGAACCTCTCGTATTTAATGAAGCTGAAATCACAAAGAGGTAACTAATAAATTGTAATGCAGGTTGATGCAACGGTCCTTTTGTTGTCGTATTGCAGAGATACAAATAGTAACAATATAACAAAAAAAATTAAATGTGCGTGTGTACGAAGTACACATGTCAGAAGTGAACTTCTTTGGTAAATTAATTTTTAAGCCTTGTTTAAATTTATACAAGTCTAAAACTTTAGATTTCCGAGACTTAAAAGGAGGGAAAAAGTGAGGTATATTAGGAATTAAATTAATCTAATTATCCTTAAATTATTGAAAGTGTCGAAAATTAATACAAATAATTATTGAGATCTCCAATGACTAATTGTAAATAAAAAATGCCACGTGTTTTTGGTCAATATTGGAAATTATTCATTAAATTATCCTTTTTAATTTCAAATTTAGAAAATGACCAATGGCAAACTAAAATACCACATTTTATTTGTAAATATTTAAACCACCTAACCTTCAAACGGATTAGCATAAAAAATTTGCTCACCTTCGTGACGCTAGTCACACGTTTCATCCGTAAAAATACCCTTATGCGCCTAAAGAAGTTTCACTTCAACAATTGAGGTGTCTTTAAAGTTACTCTTCGTTTAGGTTAGAAGAAGCTCGAGCATTAGCAGCCCTTAGTGGTCGGCCTACGCCCCCTCCCTTAGAACGCCGTATGGAGTTGGCTCGGAGACAACAGGCAGCAAGGGAGGCCAGAAAGGACTCTGGCCTACGGGGAAGGGAACAGGTATTACTTAACGATCACGTTTAAGCGTTCCTCATTTCGACATCAAATAAAATCAAAGTCAGAGCGAATGAAACTTACCTAGCTTATTTTATGCGTGTATTTATCGGTCCCGTATTTGTAAAAAGGCTGAGCAAATTGGTCAACATCAATGTATATTGTATTATTTTGTGGCAAATTTAATTTATTATTTTCTTTAGTTAAACACCATAACTAATTAAACTTGTTTTTCATTAACAACAATTTAAAACATATTGTAGTACATAGGTACGTAGGAGTCATATAAAATCATAATCAAAGTACTCTTAATTCAAGTAGGCTTAAAAAGCACTTTTGAATTGTCAGTAGTCTACCAGTTGGCAATACATCTACCACCGATTCAGAAAATTGATTCTGCTGAGAAGAAACTGGAAAGAAACTCAACGGTTACTCCTTTTAATATAGTATTTGTAGGTAACAATGTGTTTTTGTCGCTTACATAATGTTCAATATTATAATATGCCTATTGTAATAGGATGTTTTAATATATTTCTTAAAACTATGTGCAAACCCAACAGTGATTCGGGTATCAAATTAAAAATGCCTATACTTAACCCGACAAATGATTTCTGAACCTTCTTCACGTTATAATTTAGTTTTTATTTATGGTGTTAAAATTGTGTTTCGCTCTTTTGGCTTTTTAAATGAATATTATCACGAATATGTGAAATATTCAATATATATTACGACGGTACTATGTGAATTGATCTTTCTTTGAATTTTTCTCTTAAGGAAACGCTAGATCCTAATTGATATATGAAAATAATAATTGATTTTTAATGAATACTTCCTCAAAGTTTTTTTTAATAAAATGAAATAGTTTATTGTATAACACTGAAAATGCAGAGTAAATGATGAATACTTTATATTACATTACAATTTTATGTAAAGATTGATTGTACAGATTAACTACAGCAGCTCGACACAATTTATATAATTGTCAAGGTCTTTAATACAGTTTAAGTATAGATAATATTTCTTTGGTGTCAGGCCCGACTAGTGCGAGACTTGGAAAGGTCTGAAAAGGCGGAATACGTTAAGCGCGAAAAGGAAGCGCGGAGTCAACAACTCTTAGAGGTAGGTTTAGTGCTTAACGGGTATGTCTTAGTGTTCCACTATTTATTTGTATGCCGTCGTAGAAACCCAAATTATAGGTTACCAGAAAATAATACACATTACTGAATTTTGAATCGAATCCTACCTAAATTAGATTGAAACTAATTAATTGAATTCGATAAGATTAATTTACGAATTATATATTCTACAGTTTCTCAATAGTTTAAGGTCAGCCAAACTGCCTCAGGGCATGCAACTTTATAAATATGTATATTTAAATACCATAAAATTCACTAATTATAAGAAATTTTGAAGACTTTAATAGCTGCTGTTAATTAAATATGTATATTTTTGCTTTAAAATTCTGAAAGCAAAAACTTTCAAATTGGTAAAATTAACTATGAACATTTTAAGTGTCGATTCAATTTATATCAATATTTTAAAATTATACATATACTATAATAACTTTTTTTTTTATTTCATCACAGCAAGAAATCAAATGCAAGACGTATAATCACAGTCTATATATATTTTAACATAAGAATTTTTTGAGTTTTAGGATAATTATAAATTGTCTAAAGATTACAATTTCACAACACTTTGTTAATATGTTCACTAATTAAACATTTTTCTTAAATTCACCCTTATTTTGGATACTCAATGTTACTTTTTTATGTAAATACTATTATAGAAATATTCATAGAATATTGTGTAATATTTTCTGGTATCTTGGTTCAAGGCTCAAAATATTTAATTTTATTGTATTTATATATTTATAATACGATTTTAATCTATTCTGTTTTTATCTAATTATTAAATTTTATCCTGTAATTTTGTTTATGTGGGGGGTTCCTAAGAAATTGGTTATAATTCAATTTTATTTTATGTAACATATATTTTATTTCATTTTTATGAACATTTTAATTATTTGTGTCTATAATATGGGAACTAATTTATATCTGTTTTATATTTGTTTTTTTTCGATACATGTGCTTGTGTTTGTTTTATTTTATTATCAATTTGATTGCTTGGCAACATTGTGCTCACACATATTAAGTAGATTATCTTTATCAAAAGCAAAAAAGGACTTTATAGCTATGAATTTAAAGTAAAAATTCAAGAGGTCTCTTTTTGCTTTTTTTGTAGATAGTGTTAAAACTCTAAGCTTCTTCTGGTAGTTTTGTGTGTTATGAGGTAGTTGTAAATTGTAACTCTATATATGTAAAATGTATACTTCTCTGGGTAAATTTATATCTAACAACAAACCGTTGACAATGTTGTCGAAAATCCAATTGATAATAAAACAAGCGATATAAGAACTAACAAAAGAAAATTCGAAACAGCAAATCAACAAGAACCGGTCGCAGCTTACGATCGAGGCGTTGCCAACACCGAAAGGCTGCGACGAATGGAAATTGCCCGAAATCGTTATGGGACCAGCTACAAAACCCAACAAAGACAGAACTATGCCACAAATAAGCCTGTCCCTAATACCAGTCAGTGGCCTAAAAGAGAATACGCCTATAAAAACCATGAATTTAGATCACAATTGGAAAGGGGAGACCGAGGAGTACAACGCTTTAGACAAAATGAAAGACTTCGCTGAGAAAGCGGCTTTCGATCTCCCAAAAAGGCCGGCCGATAGTTACTTTGACTTCACACTAGTCAAAACTCCCGACAAAAGGAAAGGGGACAAAGAGAACAATCTAGAAAAACTAATCGAGTCCTACTCTAGAATATCTGAATTCATAAACGGTTGTAATTGGTCTAAACTCGAGGACGATAAAAAGTCAGACGATCCTAAGAGTTTAGAGCAAAAATACTTAGACGCTAAAAACGAATTTATGACGCAAAATCTAATGTTGATACCTAAAGACACTCAAAAATCTGTATTGAAGGAAGTCATTGATTTGAGTGGTGATGATGACATCCTTACAGATATAATTACGAAAAAGATAAGTAAAGGGACCTTCAATATCGGAAAGGACGGTGCCTTGTCGATTTCTGTCCAACCGTTGGGAAAGGACGTTTATACTCCGGTACGTTTTGGAGTTACGACTAACTTTTCGGGTTCCACTAACAATTCTTATCTTTATTTGTGGGATTTCACTAACAAAACTACACACTATGGTGTAAATGGCTATTTAACATATTAACACGATGTGTGATGATAAATTTCCGGAAATTTCAATCTCAGTTGAGGCACCTAGCTATCTCTTGATATTTTCTTTATAAAACTTCGCCTGCACATGACTGGGAAATTAATTATTTGCTAAAGCGTTCAACAATGATAAAACGAATGAAGTTAAGCTTGTGATTGCTTTGTTAAAAAAGTGAATAATTATATTGGTGAAGGTTTCTATTTTCAAAGCACATGCAGAACTTTATTTTAAAACAAAATGTCTTTCCAAACCCTAGAAGCTGGAGCACGCTATATTGGCACTTTATTTTTCAAGTTAGTGTTTTTTTTATAAAGATACCTTTGTACTACAATGACAGATTTATAATTAAAAAGGCGGGCTTAAATCTTTAGAGCGATCACGTCCAAGCAACTTTAAATACAGAGAAAATTTGTCTAAACGAAATAGTAGATTCTGTACGTAAATTAAAAATTTATGTAGGTCTTATTGGTCATAAATTCACTTTAGGGACTACGTAGTTTTCGATATTTATTATATATTTTATTTGTCTTTTAGTCGATAGTGTCAACTAGAGAGTTACAAATTGGTCTCAATTTTAAATTATATAAAAAAAAACTATATACACGTTTACGTCTTCGAGAACCCTAAGAAGTAATAACTTTCTGTAGGACTTTTTATTTATCGTTTGTTTTTATCTATCTAATAGCAAGATTAGATGGTCAATATCCAGGGCTAACTTAAGTGTAACTTCGTACTACCACTGAATCATATCGTTTGCTTGAATAAATTCTATACAGGTCATATTAATTGCCACCATATCTTCGCCAAATCAGCATGATATGAATAGATTATCAATTATAAAATTTATTAATTAATCAGTTCTTTTAATTAATTCGTAGTCCGTAAATTACTGTCTTCTATTAGCTTGCACGCTTTGCACATATTATTTTATCATTTTTCTTTACTTGTAAAATATTTATTCATACCTACTTTCTTACAACGTTTTTATGGAACCAAATGTAATAACTTAATTTAAATTATTACATTCCATTATTGTAATTTTTTTATTTGATTAATTTTAACAAGTTATTGCAGTCTATATAACACATTTGGTTAAAGCTCAATTCAAATTTCTATATATATATATATATCAGTATATTTGGTTCACTTAAACCACCCACTGACAAGTGGTAGTTTTATACAAATTTGATCAAGTTTTTTTTATATGTGTATATTCTTTTATGCTTATATTAACGGAAACAAATATTGTTGACACGCAAGTGATTGGTTTTTTTGTTTCAATTTTGTTTCATGTTCGCTGTTATATTATTTGCTCTGCTGCTTTCGATGTTGTTTTTGGCTATATGAAGGCTAAAAAGAGAAAACAGGAGGAGTTAGAAAAGCAGAAAATAGAAGATCAGGCGAAGAAGCAACAGGTTTGTTTTTAGGGTTACTTGATACACAGGCTTTAAATTGATACAACTCTATATCTATTATTTACTAGCGGTTGTCTTTTTGTCTAAGCGATTTTTATACCTAAGTTATTTATAATTGTATAAACATTAGAAAAATTATGGCTTTTTAAATTTAAAGTGTCAGGTTTTTGTCTTCTCATTTATAAGATATATTACTAATTAAGTATATACTTAAATGTAATAAAGTTAAACTACAAATAATAAGACATAATATGGTATAAGTACCTAACGGCGATTTATTGTTTCAGGAGAGAGAGATAAAACGGCAGCAAACAATGCTTTTAAAAGAGCAGGTAAGACATGTCGAATGTTTATTAATTTAATTTCCTACAGTATTGATATGGTTCAGAAGCTTGTAAGCTTAGTATACCAGCTTTAAACTTAAACATATGTTATTGAAATATATTCTTATATCGCTTTGGAAATTAGTCAAGATATCTAGGATTTAAATAATATCGATTACTAATGTAACATTTATAATATTAAAAGTTTTGCAATATTTCGATTTAGTAATAATTTTGAATCTGAGTAGGTAGTTAATGGCCGATGAAAGTCCTGTAAAAATTTGTGCAACCATTTTAAAGATAAAAATATAAAGTAGCTTAATAAAAGACAAGTGGTATTTTTTATATAATAGTATTATTAATGGGTAAACAAACTCAGATATACAAAGTGTCTATGTCCATGTTACCCAGTAGTGATAAGACAAAACCAGTGTCCCAATCAATTAGCTTTCTAAGTTACAATGCATTGTTATTAAAACACTATTCATACTTAGTCATTTTGTGGCTGAAATCTTATATGAATTGATATTCATATAAGATTTCAACAATAAAATAATAATCGTGTCTTCAAAATCTATCTACTTCTATTTCATTGGTTTCTAAATGACTAATAAATCTTTTTTTTTTTCATTGATATCGTCGTCGCTTCTACAGCAAAAGTATATAACCGAGGTAATTAAAACATTTGTTTGGGCTCGCTGTTTACCTTATCCTCCTTTTTAATCATGTTTCTTTTTATTTTTTCACGATATCTTCATCTCTTAAACGCAGTTTTCTTTGTGCTGTTTAACAAATATGATCGTAACATTTTTGCAACTTTTCCTTGACCTTTTTACATGTCTTTACTTACCTTTGTTACATGTTATTTTTCATGTGTTCATCCCTTTTTTGTTAATCTACATTCTTATTTTAGTCGTATTATTGTCTTCTTCTCTTTTTAAATAAATTGGAGCTTGAAAGCCATGCTTTTCATGTTACTTTAACATTCTTGATCTTAACATGCTATTTTTATTACCTAAGTAATGTATTGTTGCCTATCTTTTTTTTCTCTCCTCGTGGTTTTGTTGGATCTTTGCTTTGTTTCTTTATCCTTTTCTTATTCTGTTCTGCACTTGAATTTAGGTATCCATTATGGTTCTTTGGAAATAGTTTAAATTATATTTATATTATTTTCTCCGAGTATCCAAATACCATTTATACTAAGGTCTGCCTTTTTATATTAAAATAATTGAAGAAATAGTTAAATCAAATCTTTTACTGGATTTCTTTTGAATCTCTTCAAGTTACACAATAAAATAAAAAGATGAAATTTAAATGAGATATATCATCAGGAACGTGAAAGAAGAAGACAGCATACGACATTCATACGCCAATTGGACTCTAGAAGAAGATGGGAAGAGAGGGAGAGAAGAAAACACCAGAATCTCTTAGATCGTCTTCTTGTAAAAGAGAAAAAATTACAGCAAAGAAGGAAGGAGATGGAGCTACTGTCGGAACTCAGGTAAATACACATTACGGTACCTTTTACTGCCATCAGCGGGTTTCTTCGCACATTATTTCTAGACCTTTACCTTTTGGTGCGGTATAGTCTAAAGAGAAACTAAATATTTTAATCATTTTGCCTTAAAAACTTTTTTATAAAAAATAAAAACAAGCTGGCTTGACACTACAATAACTTATGGAAAAGACTTTTGTCTGTTTTCTTTTTAGCAAAAGAGTCAGTCAAAGATACTTATCAGTTTTTACTAACCATTTAGGTTCGTTGGGAAAATGACTTTTGTAATGAAAGAAATCGATAAACAATCATATGAATCTCATGATATTCAGTCTCGGATTAAATTATTATACCAGCTGTAGTCTTTGGAACTGCCAATACTGTACTTGGGTGAATTTAGTAAATTATATTTTCCAATGTGTCTGAGTCTTGACTGGCGGGAGGTTTCTACCGTAGTTAGTTACCACCCTATCAGCAAAGATGTAAGTAATAGCACCTTAACGTCCCACTGCTGGGCACAGGCCGCTTCACTCATGCGAGAGAGGGTTATTAAAGCATAGACGCTGCTTCACTGCGGGTTAGCAGGCATAGAACACAAGTGCACTCTCTGTTCCTTCATTCTCATAGTCTGATGTGAAGGTATCCGATACGACCAGAGCGAAATCAGGCTCAGGCTCGACGGCTTAATGTGCTCTCACAAGCACAGGGGTGGAGAACACCGCCAACTTCCCAACTTCGGGCAAATATTGAGAAAATCTTAATAGAAAACTCAATATCCAATTTAATTGGACCGACCCTGGAATCGAACCCTGGATCTCATGTCTGTGGCCGAACATGCTAACCACTAGAACAATGAGGCAGTTATGAAAGATGTACAGCCGAGCAAAGTGATTTTTGTTTCGGTATGATGTGTGGATACCTTAAGTGGTAAATTGCCTCTTACCAGATTAGAGCGCTTCCAGCTTAGCCTGTATCATCACTTACCATCAGGTGTGTACCAACCAGTCACCAATAAAAAAATATTTCAAGCTCCTAGACTTTCTCTTACTCTAGTAACGGGACTCCTTTGGCAGTACAATATGGTGCTGACTACATAATATACTTAATATAGCTTACAACTATGTAATACCCATTAAGGTATATATTTTCTTTTCAGACGACCTCAGGAAGATTCTTCGTTATCTGATCAGAAACCATTGCCGGTACTAGAAAGAATACCGGGATTAAAAATACCCGGACAGGCGATGGCGGACCTACTGCAAGTCTTCGAATTCCTTCATAACTTTGGTCAGGCGCTCGGCTTCGGTAAGAGTTAATAACATTAGGTGGAAAAGTATAATCATAACATAAAGTATATTAGTTTTTAATTTGTCTGTCAATTACGAACTCATGCCATTATTATACAGACGAAGCTGCGGGTACTAGTTAATGTTTTAATATATTTTATTCATTAAGTATAAAAAAGTTACTGTGTATTTTCTTGCAGAGATGGAGTCTTTGCCCACTTTAAACACACTCCAACTGGGTCTGATACCTAATTGCAGCCAGGAAGCTGAAGATGAACTGCTAAATGTCCTGTCCAGACTTCTAGTTATTGCTATTGGTGAGAATGCTGTTCTTTGTTTAGTTATTGTGAATCTCTTTGGGCTATTGGTTTTATATAGGTTTGAGTCCGAATTCGAATTCACAAAATTTCATAAGGTTTTACTCTCAATGACTTAACTTCTATTATCCCAGATTTAGCAAAACCTACTATGTTTATTCATCAAATTAAAGTTAAGAATATCGTTTTTTATTGAAGCAAAAAAATCATGCGATCGAATAATTAAGTTACGAAACTTAATTTCACTCTAAACAATGTTTTTTTAGTAAAAACTCTTTCCTCGTTTGCTAAATGTTACAGACATTAATCTATTCTCAATTTGACCACAGACTTCAACAATAAGCATAAATATGCGCCTGTGTGTGAATTACACGGTAATGTGTCTAATGTTGTTTTATTTTGTGTACTTTTTATGCATCATTAAAAACAAATATTAACATTCTGTGCACTATGACTGTGAGAGATTTCATACCCCTCCGTCTGCGTAATTTTGGTAAAAAGGGGTACAAACTTTTTGCTTCTCATATTAATAGATTGTATCTCGCCACTACAAGAAAATCGTATTTTCTATCTCTATCTGATGGTGGCCAGCTGTAAAAATGTATCGCTGCTAATCTATTCATCTAACGATAATAAAAAAGGCTCATAATTAATCTGGATCTGTGCAATATGTAGAAGAGCCGGGTATTCCCCACCCTGGAAGGCATACGACGCTGCTGGGGCACGCGCTGCGGCTGGCGGAGCTTACCCCTGACACCATCAGCGAGGTCCTCCGCATCTACCTCTACGCCAACGCTACTGCGGAGATCAAAGCTCTCACAGGTACGTTTTTCTACACATGTCTTATAAAAAAATTTAACTTTGATATGCTCTCTATCTATTTTGGGTGACAGAACCCATGATCTTAAGGCCTAAAAAGGTGACGCTATTAGCCTTTTGGGTACTCATCGATTTAACTCTTGATTTTCACTTCAACTTTTGTATAATCTGTTAATGCTTTTAAGTTAATTATGAAGTTTTAAATAAAGGCTAAATTTGTAATTTTTTTGATGTTCTAATCTAATATATTTAAAGCTTGTGTCGCGGTGTTTATTGACACACTGTTCCGAAATGGCTCGACCGATTTTCATGAAATTTTGTATGCATATCGAGCAGTTGTGAGAATCGGTTATTATCTAATTTTCATATCCCCATATGTTAGGATCATTTAATATTTATTTCTAGGGCAATTCAAAAATACATGCAACTCTAATTTTACCTCCATACCACCGTCCGCCACTTTTTGATAGCAGTATTATTTATTATATATATAAAACAAAAAATGCTATTATACTATAACATTTATCTAGTATTATATATGTCCGTTACAGACTTTGTAACCACCCAAACGTTGTTACCCAAACCAGGCACAAAAAAATGAAGTAATGTGAAAGTTATAGACCACTAATACTCATGAAATTGGAACAATATGTTCAAATTTCCAATTCGTAATAAAATACTTTTTATTTATGAAGTCAAGCCCCCCTAGTCAAGATGATGTCATATTTTTAAATATATATTGGATGACACTTGATGTTGATACAATTTTAAATGGTACTTTACCTTTTTATATTTATTGATTTAGCGTAGTAGCACACCGTGAGTATGCACTAAATTACACTGATATATTATCTATACAGGTTTAACGGTGGAGAGAGAGCGAGATAGGCGAATTGCCGACCACCACCAGAGCGATGCGGAGATGCAAGTGACGGTTGCCAACACTAAGAACGGCAACTACTACGAACACCTTCACAACAACGCAACATACAAATTATCTGGTAAGATAATTATCAAATAAATTTCGAAGAACTTTGAATATGGAAATATGCTATTTTCTCGAGGTTATAATAATACAGGGGTTACAGGCATACACATATACATATACATTGCAATAAAGAATGTTTCGGAATTTTGGATAAAATTTCGGATTCACAAAAATCTAAAACCAATTTACCATTTGATAATGCCAAAACGTGCATACTCAATAAATATAATTTATATTGCCTTTTCTATTTCAATTCCTATTATTAATTCACACTTTATATATATATTTCTTATTAAAACTATCAATCGTAAATGAAACACTTTTTTAATTAATCTATTCAAGTTTTTAAATCAACATTTTTCATAATAGATGTAAATTTATGAAGTGACATCTTTGTAACTTTTTCTGTGAGTAGAGATAGACACGTATACTCTCAAAGACTATACTTCTATTATCCCAGATTTAGCAATACCTACTATGTTTATCCGTCAAATTCCATAAAACTAAATGAAAAAGTAAACAAAATAAAATATTAAAGTAAAGAATATCGTTTTTTATTGAAGCAAAAACAATGTTTTTAGTAAAACCTTTCCTCGTTTGCTTAATGTTACAGACATTAATCTATTCTGAATTTGACTTTAATTAATTATTAATTTTATGTAGCCTACTAAAAGTTAAAACTACTACAGAGACATGAGTACTAATTGAACATATACAAAGTCGGAGGGACTAATTTATAAATGTTTGACTTTTTTGCATTACAGAATTGCTTCGAGACAAGCCGTTCGTGGCATTGAACCCGTCCAGCAAAGCTCGCATACTTGCAAGAGTGTGTGATGAACTACTACAGAGTCGCGCGGTACTGCGACAACTTGACGCATCACTTGACCACCTCGCTCAACTGCGAAGAGATAGATACTTGTTAGACACGAAAATACGCAAGTAAGTGTATAACTTGCTAAATATATAAAACATATACCGCGACGAAAAATACATACATAGCATCACGCCTCATTCCCATAGGGGTAGGCAGATACCAAGTCCTTCCACTTGCCACAATCCTTGCATATCTCTTTCATTCTCATTAAACCTTTCATACAAGTTCGTCGGTTTAGAGTACTCTTATTTAAAATGTCCTGGATTTGGTCCAGGAACATTCATTCGCCTTGGTTTTTTCCTTCCAAATTTCGTGACTCATACATCCTTTTTGTCAGTCTTCTTTCGTTCATTCTCTCTACGTGCCCAAACCATCTAAGCATACCTTTCTCAATTTTAGTCACTACATCTTCTTTTATACCAAAACATTCTCTTATTACACTATGTCTTACTTTGTCACTCAGTTTCAATCCACTCATACTTCTCAACACTCTCATCTCTACCGTATTTATTTTACTTTTGTGCTTCTACTGCCATATCTAACTTTCACTACTATACATAAGTGTTGGCACCAACACTCCTGCATGCACAGCAAGTCTGGTCCTGTAAGACACCATCTGGCTGTTCATAAAGGGGTGCAGAGCACCATTTACCCTGCATTCACTCTCCTTTCAATATCACTTTCATGTTCCATCTTTTGTAAATTTAGATCCCAAGTATACAAATTCTTTATTTATATTTATACGGAAAAAATTTGTACTAATACTTCGTTGTTGTTAAATTTATATAAAATGCATTCCGTGATGAAAAACATATTTAAAACAGGTAAAAGTAAGGGGAATATTTCAACCAACATTTCGTGGTGCACTGAGTAACCATTGTTAAACCGGTTACTATCTATAAAACATAGTTACTAGAAAGTTCTCAGGTGAATAGGTGCAGTAACATTTTTTTTTTTTGTGAAGGATAAATCTAAAAATGGTGAATTGTTACGTTTACGGTTGTAATTAAATCTACACGTTATAGTAATTAAACATATCTCAAAATAAAATGGTTAATAACTAATGTCGAAAAGTATCTCAAGTTTAAAAATGATTAATTATATCTCAAATACCTACGAGAATTAGTCCAATTGATATTTAAATAACCCACATTTCGTCCGAACATAAGATACATCATAAATGTAGTGGGACATTTAAAATAAAAGTGTGAGCCTCTGCAAGCCCGACAGAAATTATAACTTTAAGAAGTCAAACTTTAACTATTTCGCTTTGGTTATTATTTAAATTTTATGTACATTAATATGATAATGTAAGGAAAGGTTATTTATAAAGAAAACGTCACCGTCAACGGTATATGTCTATCGCACATTAGCGATGCCAGAGAGAAGGGCAAGCCAGACTGACTTGCGCCGTAACGCCCCCATGCCCCCCCCCCCCCCTTCCATTAGAAGTTGTCATTTCAAAATTAATTGGATTCAGGAAATATGTGGATGAACCCATATACTTAGGAATGAATGTGATATAAAAAGGGAAGAAACATTTTGTTCACCTATTAGACTATTTTTTTTTGTATGTAGAGTCCGCGTACTTCAGCAACGGAAAGCACGTGCAGAAGCCTCGGAAAGACAACAGGCACTTGCTCTAGAGCGCATGCAGAGGCTTGTCGATGACTCCACACATCACTCACATTCAGGTAGGTTTTTTTTTAATTGACAGGTTGGCGCTTGAGTGTTTCAAGACTTACCTAACGGTAATTGTTGTTACAGTCTAATATAATTTACATCTTATGGTTTTTACACAACATCGTACCAGAGCACAAATGTTTTATTTTGCGGCACGTCACCTATCTAAAACTCAGACAAATTAGATAAGGCGACTTTCTAAATCTTGCTTGCTTGCAAGTATTCAAACCCTCGACCTCTACAAACGAAATGAGTACTCGCACCATTGCGCCAGCGAGGCCGTTACGGCAACGTTTTAAATATTATATGAAAATCTGGTAGATTCGCTTGGGCCACGGTGCCATCACTCTAAGCTAAGGAGCTAGCTAAGGTCCCGGATTCAATTCCGATAAGGCAAATTTAGGAAATTTTATCATTTGCTTTAAAAAGTTCTTCAACTGCAGCTCTTAATTAGGTGGGGCTTTTAGGATGTCTACAACGGAGTGGAAAAAAAACTTAAAATTATGATGAATTATCAGTTTTTTTACATATCAAAAATTGAGTTGTATTTGTCCTGTAAATATCTGAGGAAGACTATATTTACATTTAAGTTATGTAAGTTGAAGCGCTGCTCGTTTGTCAGATTATTTTTAAATCACAAACAAACTCAAATAAAAATGTTGCAATATAATGCTGTATAGAAAAAAAAATTGAATATATCGTCACGATCAAATAGCAAGATAGAGAGATAATGCATACTTTATTGTATACACGATGTAAAGAACAAAACGAAATCACAGGAGAACTTAAATAGTAATTCAGGAATCATCACAGCGTGCAAAAACAGTCAATATGACCGCATAAGCAATCTATTTGGGTAAAGGAAACTAAATGAAAGAAAGCAGGTGGTGCGACAAAAAAAAACTTAAAATGACAATAACATTTTAAGATAAATAAATGTATGATATAAACAATATATAACTTATAAAAGCATATAATTGTAAGCACTAATATAAACATGCCTTTTATTTTTCTCTCTCGCTGGGACATGTTTTAACGCACCTCGACCCAAAAGTTGGAAGTGTGGGACTCCCTGAATAGAGAATACCCACTATAACCCAGCGGTCTCACGTTATCCTAAACTGGGACACCAGCGGCTGGCTTGCGCAATCCAATATGGTGTCTTGGATAATATATACATGCCTGCCAATTTGCAGTGGAGTAGCGTGGTGGGTCTATGTTCTAAAACCCTTTCTGCTCTTCTCTATGTTCTAAAATACAACTAGTTATAGCTTATATTACGTACACGTATGTGTTACATTGTAAATAAAACATATATTTTTATTTAGATCACCATGAAAAGAGCGAGACGCCGAAGAAACGTGATAAAGAAGCATCACCACATTCAGATGACAAGCCAAACACACCGTCCCCCTACAAAGATACTCCAGACGAGAGCGACAAGGAACTATCGCCCTTAAAGGATCTGTCCAACAACATGAAAAGCAAGGAGATGTTGAACAACAACAAGGACGATTGTTCACCGGCGGATGCTAAGATTGATAAAGACAGTGTTATGGGAGATTGTGACGCCATGTTGAGTGATTTAGAAAGTGAGGGAACTCAGCCGGAAGAGGTAAGTATTTTGTTTCAAACTGCCACTAAATGGCATACTACCTGCGCTTAAAATTGTCATCTATTTTATGATCACACGTAGTTTTACATCGGCCATTCATAAAGTCATACATTTATGCCGTACTAAATGTCAAAATGTAAGATTGCCTTAAACTTCAAATCTTGATGTCCTGGTATTCTGCTTCAGTAAACTATACTGAGTATAGGGTGTGAGCGGGAAGAAATGAGGCGAAGGAGTGTATTGAGAGAGATAGCAGGATCATTAAAATATTTGTAAATAATATAAAACTCTTTGATTTAAATGACATTTTAAAATAAAAGCGTTATTTAAAAATGTGTCTTAAATCCAGTGGGAGTGTCAAAGAGATTCCTTAAATAGATAATAAAAAAAGGTTAACAAAAAAGATCAGATGTTTTAGAGTAGACATCTTTGGCTACGGCATATAAATAATGTCGTAACGATCTGCGACAGCATATTCGATGCAAATAATAGGTATTTTAGATTCAAATTAATACAAAAAAATCAATTAATTTAGGATGAAGACAAGAACCTGTCATCTGAGGAGTTAGCCAGGAAGCTAGATAAGCTGGTCCGTCAGTCCGAGCAGCAACTCATTGCACTAGCGGCGGGTTCGCATGCATTGAGAGCAACTTGTTACGGACAAGACCGGTAATTTTACTTCATTTATTGTTTACACTTTTCTGTATTTGTAAGAAATTCTTTATCGTGGTAGATGGAGATGGTATTAACATGTATTGGGCTGTAAATTGTTTTTAATACTTAACGTATATACGTTATACGTATATAGCGAAAGTAGCTCCAATTCGAGCGGCTGCTTTCTTAATTTTTTTATAATTTCCTGTTGATCTGGTAACTACCGCTGCAATAAAAGTATATTGAAAATTATTCTGAAATATTTGCAGTATAATTTATAAAAGTGAATATAAAGACATATCTGGATTTTTAAACTAAATTGAATGTAATATATTTTTTTCAACTATAAACGCCATCTTAAATCACTAAAACATGTGTTATATTTCTGTTATATTCACCACATAATATAACTCGACATGTTTTCGGTAATAGATACTGGCGTCGGTATTGGTCACTCGGTAAATGTGGAGGTGTGTTTGTGGAAGCCATGGAGTCGGCTCAACCTGAAATATTGGATTATCAAGCTAACTTGGAAAAAGCAGCCACTCATACTGGACAAAAAAGAAAAATGGGTTTGTATTGTCCGTCAATTTCACAAATTTTATTGGTAATTCGGTAAATCTAATTTTTAGGTTACAATAATTTATGACTTTACGGCAATGACATGTAATTTTGGCCTTTTTTAAGATAATAAATGAGGGCCATTCTTTTTGTGGTATAAAAGAAGATGCAGTGACTAAAATTGAGAAAGGAATGCTTAGATAGTTTGGGCACGTATAGAGAACGAATGAATGAATGAAAGGAGACTGACAAAAAGGATTTATGAGTCAAGGAGTGAATGGGAAAGTTTGAAGAAAAAGACCAAGGCGAACGTTCTTGGACCAAATCCAGGACATTTTGAATAAGAGCCAGTTCAATATTTCTATAAACCAAAGAATTTGTATGAAAGGTTTAAAGAGAATGTAAGTAGCGAAACAGATATGCAAGGATCGTGGCAATGGTGGGATGATGATGATGATGATGATGATGATCGTGGGAATGAGACTTGATGTTATGTATGTATGTCATGTTTTTGTTCTAGACAAATATAATGACTAGAATAAATTTAGTTATATTTGGATCTAGTGGGAAGTTTCGGCATTGGCTAACTTATACCCAATCAAAAATATATCCCTAATAAAAATTCGCCGGGAAACTTTACAATACATATAATGTAACTAAATGATTATTTACCACTTTCTTTCATTTGCCATCGGGAATGCAAATAAAGAGCAATTTGTTGATTGTAATCAATCAAAAATTAACTATATTTTTAACAATTAAAGAAATAGATGCAGAGGAAGAGGAGGCAGAGTCTCGTCGCGATGAAGTCGATGAAGAAGCAGAGGCCCTAGAACTGAGAAGCATCAAAAATGAACTCAACCTCAGTGACAGAACACAGATTATAAAATACGAGCCCAATGTCACTCACGGCGCTTGTAAAGTTGAAGGTATCTATATAATTTTGTAACAAACATAACTCATATATTTATCTTTCTGCGTGCTTTTTAAATTTTAATTTAAGTAATTAAAACTCTCAAGGTCTAATAAACGTACAGTAACCTACTATAGTCAATTAGATAGATTTTTTTTATTTATTTTGCATTCAAATTAATGTACGATACATTACTTTAAAATCAAGATAAATCTAAACATATTTCAATGAAACTAAATGAAATGGAAAATGAAAGCAATAGAAAAATGCACGATTGGTTTAAAGCTTACTGATTTTTTTTAATTTTTTCTTTATCATTTTGATAATCGACCAGGTTTCCTATCATTAAGGGACTATAAATGCTATCTTTATAATAAATTTACTAATAAGTTCGTTTTTTTTTGTTTCCTTAAAAACACTATTAATGTATTTCGAGATTTTTTATTTTTTTTTCGTTTAGTTCATACATATTCATGTTTCCGAGCGCAACTGTTTTTTTAGGTACAATATTTCATGGAAATAATTTTTAAGATGGAAACTGATTTGTATGTAATATATAAAGAACAATTTTGTATATTAAAAAATAGTTGTAGCCTGTTTTTTCCATACAATGCTCCACTAACGTAAAAAGTATTTGCTAATCAAAATATTTATTAACTAAATTGGGGGTAAAATCAGTGATTATTCATGAATTCCGTTACTTGCCATAGGTTCAATAAAAATGGAAGAGAAATACATTCAACAACAACAAAGCAATGAGGAAGAGGACATGCTTGATATAGAAGACTCTATACCAACCGCATTTTTAGTGCAAAAACCAACTCACAAGCCCATGTTTGCAACCCAAGCAGAGCCAATGGATAAACCTCAAGAAATAATCAAAGTTGAGAATGTTGTCAAAAACGAAGAAGACGAAACAGACGATAACAAAGACAACTTGGTTAACAATCTTGAGGAACTTAGAAAAATGGCCGAAGCTGTGTCATCCCAACTGGACGCTGCCAAAAAAGCTGAAAGTGAAAAACTGGAAAATGAAGCGAAAAGCATAAAAGTTGAACCTGAAGTGAAAAAGGAAATGATGGAAACTGATTCCGCACATGCGATACTTTACACTAAGGTTTTAGAAGGAAAATGGTTCTCGATACTTCGACATGATAGTTCATTTTTAACCAATATCAACGAAGACAAGAATAATGAGATTCCAGTTTTCTGTGACAATGAGCACACTTGCTCGGAAGTGATCAACAGCCAAGGCCACAAATGGGATGTTTCAAATAACTTGCACTTGTTAAACGACCCTAGTTTGTTCACATTGAATTCAATGGTGACCAGTGTTCAAGTGCCATCGAATAATGTTTATGCAGACTCTAGCTTAACAATGTCGGGATTAGATCAGGATATGATGGATGCCAGTCTTAATAAGGATAATGTTCAGGAGCCTGAGATTGAGGAGGAAATGAAAGAACAGGTACAAATCAATTTAATTATATAACATTTTATATCTCGATGTCTGTATGTGAAATTGATCGAATTTACGGTAAAGGATTTGTTAAAGAACTAAGTGATATCTAATATATAAAATTATCGTATCACGCAGTTAGAAGTTACTCCTCCGAAATGGCTTGGCCGATTTTCGTGAATCTTAGCGTGCATATCAGGTAGGGTTGAGAATCGGACATCTATTTTTCATCCACCTAAATGTTAAGGGTGATCATCCCCTAAATTTTATTTTTTGACAATTTATTTTGTTTTTATTGTTTATGATACAAAAATACATTCAACCCTAAATTTTCACCTTGCTATCACCAACGCTTATTTTTTAATAGCAATAATAAGGCAAAACAACGTTTGCTGGGTCAGCTAGTTATAAAATTCTTCGCAATGTTTAAATGCACGCATGCATGTTACCTAACTTTGCCCTTTCGGTAATTAAATCTGGGACCTATGCTAGCGAAGCGAGGCCGTATGTATATAGAATTGTATCTTACGTATCTATAAAATTATAATTTTTCTACAGGAAAATGATTTGGAAAAGGAACTCCAAGCTGATGCCGCTAAAGAGCTCGCATTACAAAAGGCAAAAGCAACTAATCTTTCCAGCTTAGGACTACTTAACTTCAATGCTTTGTCAACTTATGTTACCTGCGACAGTCCTCCGCCGATACAGATGTCACATGAAGAGTTGGAACAGCTTGAACACTGCAAAATACACGGGATGCCTGGGAAAATTGAGGGAAATTACGTACCCAAGGATTTGAGGTATGTTTTGTACAAGGGTTGTGGATTGTGTGAAGAGAGAATGTGGATGAGATTTAAACATTTTGTTTAGTATAAACTACTTAAAATTCCTAACACGGTGAAGAATTATGTCGCATATATTGCTGGAATACTTTTATTTCATTCATTTGCAATGTTTTATCAAATCAAAACAAAAAATTGGATAAGATCCTGATATAAAATTTTTACGATAATAGTGTAATGAATTTTCATTAAATTATTATGTTCAATTATAAATCGAGTAATATGTTTTCACAGGATTGCCAATCCAAATAAACCCGAGAGTAATTTTAGTTATATGTATATTAATTAAATTCTGGGAAAGATTTCCATTCGTCCGTAAATAGAATAAATTGTACTCTACTTCAAAGATTCTTATGTAAAGGAAGTTAAAAAGTCACTGTTACGTGCACTACAACTGGTTTAACTTCGCGTTGCGAATAGGTATCTTCTAGCAATCATCAAATACATGTGACAAATGTACCCACTACATAGCATTTCAGTATTAAAAGAATATCTTAAAGATGAATTGGACATAAAATTAAGATCACACTATTATAATAGTTACTTTTATTACTATTATAACAGTGAGATCCTCATTTTTAAGACGGTCAAACAATAATCCTGTAATTGATGTCCCTAGATACGGTTGGTGGCGAATAACTGAAGAGGAACAGTTGAAACAAGTTTTGGAGGCGTTGCATCCGCGGGGAGTGCGGGAACGTGAATTGCATGCCGCTTTCGTACATCATCTGGCCACTCTTAATAATAAGGTGAGTTATGCACGATTTCATGGCAATCCCTAAAGCATCGTATAGTTAGGGGACCCCTTAGCTATAGATACTATTCCTAGCCGGTCCCTAAATGTTCTTAGGGGACGCATAAAGTTTATGAGAAGTTGGTGAAATCGGGCAGTAACAATTTTACCGCTACGTAAAATCAGTAAACAAATTTATTTGAATTCTTTCTCCGTATTTTATATAGCAGCAATGGCTCGCGGTTTCACTCTCATAGATACCGATCTCGTGGCAGCGGAGAGTCTAATAAGTCTGACTATAGATTTGATTTCGTTGATATAAAAGTTTTATTCCACTTAGTTTTTAATTACTACCATTTAAATTAATCATCTAATGAATATACAGATTTTACGATACAACGAGAAAATATTTTTGAAATCGGACCACTAGTTTATTAGTAAATCCCAATCATACATATATAATTACATAAAAAACACAAATGTTTCGTCATTGTAATCTTAATTTAGAGGAAGGCACGACAGTCTCAGCTTAAAATAAAGATGATCAATATATCAATCTCTTGATGTAACGATTATTCAATAAATAAATGATGTAGCGATCCGTGTTCCCAACCACAATAAGGTTTTCTAAACTTTCGCCGCCTCTACGCGTTGTGTGGCCGAAGTATGAGAGAATGCGTTGTTGGCATATGGTGGACAACTGAGTCTTTATATTTAGTTTGTTTAAAATTGATGCATTGGTGCGTTGCGCGATCCAAGATATTCTTAACATTCGTCGCCAGCGCCACATCTCGAATGCTTTCATCAATTCTTTGCCTCTCTGACCGGGATGGTCCACGTTTCCACTCCATACAGGAAGATAGGGAACACCAAGGCTCGGGTCAACCTGATCTTGGTTTTGATACCAATTCCTCCTTCCTTCCAGATGTTGTTTAAAGGGGTCATGGCATCTTTTGCCATCCCAATTCGCCTTTTGATCTCAGGGGCACATTTACCATCGTGTATACAATACTTTCCAAATCTCTTCAATTTTGTTATCTTTAAGATGCACTGTATAAGTAAAATGACTGGGATACTATAACATTTGTATTTATTAAGAGAAAAATCAGTTTTTGTGTTCTCGTACAATGAGAGGAGGCGTAAATTATGTAGCTATTAGATTACTGACAGTTGCACTATTTTATTTGAGTTTATCCCATTTGTAGCTGTACATAGACCACGGGGACTCTTTGAGTCACCTGTCCGCCACGCCGACGGAGAGGTCGCTGGCGCAGAGTGGCGAATATCCAACACCGGATGAACCCAACTCCTTCTGCGCCGTCACCGCGAGGCGGGTGGACATGCAACTACTTGGAATGGTAATTATATAATATGTATGAAAGATAATCATCCTCTTGTGTTTTTACAAAGACAAAACTGGAAAGGTATTATGTACCACATTACATACATTTTGTACCAATTTTTTTTAGTAAGTAATATAACCATGGTGTAATTAGTATCATATGTTGACTAAGCATTCTCCTACATAAAATAATTTTTAGATTAGATCTTGAGAGTTAAGATATACTTTTTATTGTTGAGTTATATTTTTCATAATCAAATGATAGAATAAGAATATAGTAAAAAAAATTGTCAAATATACATTAGAAGGCAAAGGTATAAATGTTTTACCATGTTAACCATTTTTTTCTCTGTAAAAAGAAAAACGCCTCAGTCTGTTGTGGTTAGACTCCACTGGTTCTCATGTGCCTAACACATTTTCGTCCCAGTAATCTAGCAACCAGTTGTCTACCGGAAAGTCAACGGTAGCTTAAAGGATAAAACAATATTAAAATTTTTATTTAGTGGTTGAAAAGTCAACCTTTCTTCCCAGTGTAAGAGATAATCCTATACAATCCATGAGAGAAGACTAGGACATCCTCATAAACTATTTACACACTCGCCTTTGACTCGTAACGAGCGAGAATGCCTTATTTTTCTCCCAAGGCGCGTATTTAATCTTTCTCCTGATAAAAGTCCGTTAAAAATTTTTAAATGAATATAACAACCTTTAAGTACATATAAATTATAAATAAAGGTGGAAGCTTTAGAAGAGCGAGTGGCAGCTGCCTCCATGCAAGTGAAGGGCTGGAGAGCAGCTCGTCTGGTACTACCTGCTTCAGCTACCGGGGCGGAGATAGTTGCTCGAGCAAGACACAAACTGGCATCCCTCGAAGCCCACATCGAGAGGAGGTATCTCAAACCGCCACTGGTACAGAGGTATGCATTGCTTGTCACCAATTTTAAAGTACATTCGTCAATATACTGTGTCATAGTGAATATTATTATTATAAATAGTATTGAATCTTAAAAAGGCACAGCTAAGTTTTTCTTTATAAAAAACTTATGTAGCTAATTATGGTCTGAAATTTATTTTTCATTATACTAGGATTGAAAGTTCGTAATTTCATCCTTTTTTGAGGGACGAAAGTACCACATTGCCGTCCGACTAAATAAACGAGTAAGTTAGGCCGCTTGCTTTAAATTTTCGGCGCATGGCAATCGAAATTATTTTAAATATCAATATATTATATAGTAATTTGTTTTGCTGCGTCATCAAAGTTTTCAATTATTTCATTTTCACCTAATTCTTCTTCGGATTCATCAGAACTCATTTTATTTCGCAGATTTATCGTGTCTTTGCACATCTAAACTTAGTTTGTTTTTGGAAATTGTCTCTAATAAATGAATAAGCAACTTGTTCCTTAGTTTCAAAGTCGAAGCATTATCATTGCTAACTTTATTTTTAACATTTCTATTGAGCTAACATTGTTATAATTAAACATTTTTACCGAACTTTCGATCCCGGTCTTGAAAAATTGTATACGCACTACGGGACGAAAGTATTGCAACTCGCTTTTTTATCACGCGGGCGGCAATGTCATACTTTCGTCCCTGAGTGCGTGATATATACACTCATATACTAGTAATACTAGTTTAAAGATATTTAAAGTAGTAAAAGGAATAAATATAGTATACACACCTGCATATTTAGCGGAACATAAAAAATATTTGATATCAGTATTATATAAAGTTATGATACTGATATCAAACCTTTATTTTTTTTTTGTTTCGCTAAATATGCAGGTGTGTATACTATATTTATTCCTTTTACTACTTTAAATATCTTTAAACTAGTATTACTAGTATTTGGTGATTTTTCTATGTAATAAACAGAATATAAGATTTTTTTATTAGAATTTGAAAGTTGTTGGAATATAATTGTTTAAAAAAATTATCTTTCATTTTGGGTCAAAGCGAAAAGTGAAGAAATCTGTATAGCTGTATAATAGATTTCTTTTTCTCATTCTTTTTAAACATTATTTTTGGGTCTATATTTAGATTTTTCTCATTTCGACTAATTTACATGCATCGTGATCGAGACAAATGTCAATATAATAATTATAAACCCGAAAATAATTTCAATTATTTTGTATATTCATTCGTATATATATATATATATATATATATATATATATATATATATATATATTTTAACATTCAATTAATGTATTGAATCAATCATTTTTTTCTCACGTATTTAATATCATCGTGTGTAAAGGGTCTTCCATATGGATGTCCATATGTCTTTAAAAATGTCAATAAACAAAACAAAAATAAATGCATTTCAAACTTCACCGATGTACCAATTTCACATTTGTAAATAAAAATGGCACTTGTGTCAGGTTTTGACCAAAAATTTGTTTTGAAAGGTGTTATCTATAGTACATATATCTATATTACCTTTAGTATTTATTATTGCGAAAGTAACTATGTCAATTTGTTATGTTTTCACACCAAAATTGTTCAAACAAATTCTATCTACCATGAATCTATTTTCTGTCACGAAAACATAACTCCAAGGAATGAATGAAAGCTTGTGTACATAAAACTAATTGTGAATTGAGTTATTGAGTTAGGGATATGAAGTTTATATACTTAGTAGCTTGAAATTAAAACGATTTTTTTTTTTTTTTTTTTAATCAAGGGGTGAAAAAAGGCATAATTTATCTAAATATAAGTGGGGCAACGTGAGAAATCTTATATCATATGTTTGTGTACATTAGTAGGTACCTGAGACTCGTGAGTACTAATTGTACATAGACTCGGGCACTTCAAACAATTTGTAGTTTTGGATTTTATAGGTGTTATTATTTTGTATCATATAATATACATATGTTAGACGAGCTTTATTTATTATGCTATTCGAACATTTCTCAGACGTTGCATCGTAGTCATCATACCATCATTCATGTCGATGTATCTCATAATAAAGAAATAAAACTATATTGGTGATATTCTTTTCAGATTCAATAGTAGGACACCCATATTGGAAGATCCTATAACACAAAGGTAAAGCTTAGCGCACACCTGCGAGACCAAAGCGCAATGTATTATGAATGCTTTAAAAAAATAGAACAGAACAAAATTTATTTGGTCAAGACACTTTTTAAATATTTTTATTTTTTAGCCCGTGTGGTGTGGTGTGGCTTAAATCACTTTAGGTTCAATTGTTTTTTATCTATGTATTTACATATATTAGTTGAACGTAGAAACCGGTGCAGTAGCAAAATACAAAAATAAAATGTGTTTGTAATAACAATTTGATCAAGTCATTTAGTTCAGAAATCTTATTTTATCCCCTTTAGAGCCAAGCGTCGTTAAAACGACGCTTTGCTTATACACTAAGATTGCCGAGGATCGTTCTAACGATCTTTTGATCAATATATTTTTGACATGCAATTATGCCGGACGTGTACGACACAAAAATGCAAAATGTTTTGCTTGTTTTTTGTAAGGGTCTACAATTTTCTTTCAATAAAAAATATATTGGTCTTGGTCATTTTAAAACGAATTGTGAAAAAAGCAATAGCTCCAAAAAGGTATATATTGTCAATATTGAATTACGAAATTACCAAAGGCGCTATTTTTCATAATCAAATAATATTTTTAAAAATAACATTTTATTTTACCGCCGTGATTTACCTAGAAATCACATTTTAATGTTGGTATTGAAATTAAATAGGTTTTATAAAAGATATGAATCTAACACTGAAATGAAATAAATGTAAGTCGTTGATATAATATTCAACGTCTTTAGAATTTGAAAAAATTACACAGATTGCTTTGAACTTTACACAACCTTGCACTGGAATACTCATTTCTCATACACTTATGGCACACTTTTTCATTATAACCCCTTAATATTAAAATTATGTTTCTAAGAATTTTTTTAAGATTACCTCGAGTTGACTACGCCAAAGCGTCTCAAAATAATTTCGGACCAAAGTTACAGCAAACTGTAACTTAATCTGGTATTATTATTTCATATCTCAAGTTTTCGGTTCCCGTTGAAAATTTGGCACAGAGTTTCTTAGTCTTTTTTATATCAATCTTTGAAACCATCAAAGGTTACAAAGAAAATATCTACTTCTGCTTGTCGTAAGACTCCCTACTCCCTATAGCTTCGACTATTGCCAGTGTAGTTATCCCATTATAATCGTTGTAAGACTTTCCGCGGATATACAGAAACAAACAGACAGATAAATTAAATAATTTTGTTTCTGATATAAGAATACGGTTCTTAGACATTCATATGCATTTGGTAAAATTATTTTGATATTACAAACAGAAATTTTAATGTTATTCAATTTATGAAAAATTGGTCTTACCTTAAAATTGATACCATGTTGTATCTGGCTTTGGTCGCTCAGATGTAGGCAAAGCTTAAAGCGATATTTTGTGTTTGTACAATCAAAAAACCATAAACGAAGTTTACCTTTTTGATTATATGTATGTATGTTTGTATGCACGAAACTGAAGAGATTCCAATTGGCCTTTACTAGTACTTGGCGTTATGTAGTATTGGTAGAGGGTAATATATATAAATATGGCCGGCACGAGTCGTGAGCGCTGTAATGGGGATATTCATGAGAATTTTTGGAAAACAATGTTTATATTTCTGTTCAGGTGATAGGCGTAATACCATATATACAATACCTTTTTTATTTAATAACATTTTTGAAGTTATTTTTCATGAATACTAATAGGCGTAACAGTTATCAAATTCATAAATTAATTATTCAAGTATGCTTTTATAACATTTTAGAATCACCAAATATTTATTTCCAATTGATAATGATATTAAAGAACACTAGAATCTAAATTTAAATGGATTCCTTCCCGTCCCGTTTTGAAAAAAATACAATAAAGGCTGTTGAGGAATCAACTACTTATCAATATATCATTAGTTGATAGCGGAAGTTAATTTCTTTGACTTTTTTATTATGACAATTTTAAACATCGACCATTGTGGTCTTTACACATAGACCATTGTGGTCTATACACATAGACCATTGTGGTCTATACACATAGTACCATTCTGGTCTATGTCGACAAATGTTAGGCTTTAGTTGTTTTTTTACACGTTTTATGATAACAAGGCTAACTATCTTTCGCCTGCACATTACAAAGGAAATCCTTTATTCAAGTACACTTTTACAATACATTTGAATCGTCATATTTATTTAAGAAGTAATTCTTGTAGCAGAACTAACGGTTAACGTAAAATTTTAGATTTCCGCATATCTTCATTTTAAAGTTTAACATCAGCGCTCAGAACTCGTGTCGAAGTTTTTGGTAATGGATAATGATGTTTAATCTAGTGACAAGGTTATATTCGTAGTTAGATGGGGTTACATTATAATTAAAATAAGATATTGCATCTTCGAAATAAAAATACAACCTACTTCTAGAATCACTATTTCTCAAAGGCTTCCGCTATTATATCTTAACGTAGCAGAGAAAGAAAATCTGCTTGAGTTTGAGCGAAGGCCTTTACATAGTATAGATGTAGGTAGGTTGTATTTTAAATATTTTCGAAAAATATAAGTTATATATCATAATGGCCAAGTAAGCCATACTGACCTAATAAGCCATAATTAGGTCAGTACGCCTATAGTAATCTATGATAGTCTAGAGTTTAGGCTCCTGGAATCTTGTCAGGAAAATTCTCTCCTATCAAAATTATCTTTATAAAAAAATGTGTGTACCCAATTGTTATTATTCTTGTTGAAAGAAAATATCGTGAGAAATTATATTCTGGAATCTGTTTTGGGTTATATATGAGGACTTCTTCTTTGAGTGAGGAAGCTTATGGTCGACAGTGGGATGTTAATAGGGTTTCACTTACATTTTTTATTATAGGTTATGCGATCTTTTTGTTGTTTTGTGAGTTTTTTATTTCATTTATTTGTTGAACAGCACAACAGAAGCCACACTCGGAGCAGTTTTGCAGGGCGAGCATGGAAATGCACCGGCCACGTCGCCACACCCTGAAACGCCGAGTGAAACAAAGAGTAAGTTTTTATTCATTTATTACCTAATGCATACAACAAATAAATCTTAAAAGAAATAAAAACAAATATCACTAAAAAATCCTTTGAATTTTAGAAACTAACAATGTAACGCACAAATATTATTATAATCAAAACACATTTATAACGATTCATAAGCACATTATCATGACCTCTTTATTTATTGTATGTACTAAACATATTATATATGTATATACGACTAAGATAATGTTCTTTCAAATTGCGCTTGAAAATATACACTGGACGCAGATCTAATATTTCGTGTTAGAGAATGAAGTTTTAGGCAGTCTAAGGGTCCGTTCACATAAACCGGCTCGGACAGAAGAGCCGATTTCGATCGAGATTGTAATAGAGTTCTGTGTAGTTGAAAGCAGGTTTATTTTTACATTTCACCTCTTTTGTTATTGAAAATGTCTGAACAAAAGAAGTGAAATGTAAAAATAAATCTTATTTCAGCTATCCAACACTCTATTTCAATGGCGATCAAAATCTGCTCTTTTGTCCGAGCCGGTCTATTTATAAGGATATAACCGCGTCGAATCTATGGAAATAATATATAAGTGAATGAGTATTTTTGTGAGCTCTTATTTTTGGTTGTCTTTCAGATGAAAATAAGGGTATAGCTCGTGGTCTGGCCACGTGGCGCGAGGCAGTGTCCCGCTGCAATACATCTGCACAGCTTGCTATGCTCTTACAAGCACTCGAATCCGCCGTCGCCTGGGATAAGAGTATCATGAAGGCTGTAAGTATTTTTTTCATACGCAGATTTATTTTCAAAATAATAGTTTCACTTGAATTGTCCTAAGGAATTAGAAAGATTTTTTGACTAAAGTCCATTTCCAATAATAATTAAGTAAACATGGTTTGTTAAATGCACAAACTGATTGTCTACTAGTAAGTTGTATAATTTTAAATTAGTTATTCTTATGTGCATTTAACATAAATAAAAACATAAATTCTATTTTTTTTTTATAAAGAGACACACATGAACTTACAGGGCCAGGATTCTATTGGGTGGCTAATTTAGCAAGAATCTACGTATCTACTACTAGCTTGGCTTACTAGGCCATCATGGCTTACTAAGCCATTTCAGCTTACTAGGTCAACATGGTTTAAATTGAAATTTCAAAATTCTTTATTGCTATTTAATGATAACTATCCATGCAATCCAAAAAGGGATTAAAATTTAAATGTATACATATTAAAGTAAAATTTGTACATAATATATTTAAAATTATAATTAAAATAGGTTTAATAACGTTTAAATGATTTGAGAATTTGTAACATGAAAACTCAATTTGAAAACCGTTCATTGATATTACAAAATTTATGCGATTTCTTTCTTGTTTTATAGAATTTCCATATCACCTCGGGTATCTTATTGTATATTTATATCACATGAATTTTAAATTCAAGGACCTCCATTTAGACAAACAAACAGATTTAATTATTTCTTAAGAATAGAGCTAACTCTATTATATAATATTTTACTAGGCTTGCTTACTAACTATTACAAATTTATGCTTAATAAATAATATATATATGCCTATGATATGTTACAGAACTGTCAGTTTTGCCTCAGCGGTGACAATGAAGACCAGCTGCTGCTGTGCGACGGCTGCGACAAAGGCTATCACACCTACTGCTTTAAGCCACGGATGGAGAAGATACCGGAGGGCGACTGGTACGGCATATATTTTATACCATTGTGTATAAGCATTAATTCGCTCTGAAACATGCATATGTGCTTAAATAATAATGATGATAAGATCCGACACGACCGGAGAGAAATCAGGCTGCTGCCTCATTGGCCAAGTGGTTAGCATGTTTGACTACAGACGTGAGGTCCTGGGTTCGAGTCCCGGGTCGGGCCAATTCGAAATCGATATTGAGTTTTCTATTAAGATTTTCTCAATATTTACCCGAAGTTGGCAGTGTGATTCACCCCCGTGCCTCGGAGAGCACGTTAAGCCGTCGGTCCTGCGCCTGATCTCTTTTGTGTATACATTTTAAGTACTCATGTGTAATTATTCTTATGTAAATTCATTGCCTACACTCAATTATTAAATAATATTTCCTTTTGTAATCAACGGTTGCCTGGAAGAAATCGCTACCCAAGCGATAAGACTAATAAAAGCGCCGTTTATGCTAATTTATTGAGAATTTTTTGTATTTTCTGTATGTATAATATAAATTTGTGTAAAATAAATCAATTTATAAAGATAATAAGTTGTGATAGTCTTGCATCCTTTAAAAGGAAAATTGTAAATCACTGTCTTGCCTGTCCTGATTTAGATCTCTTTGTCTAGTATTAGATAATTTTTAATTTAATTTAAATACTATTACTATTTTTTTTTTTTTGCTTACTTTCGTTTATTTCTGCATTGCTTGTTTTTATTCCTCTTAGTTTATATTTTTTGCAGGTGTTTGCAGTAATTACTTTTTGTTATTTATTAATTCTTTATATTTTTGCATATTATTACAGTAACCTTTTTATGTCCTATTTAAATAAACAAATAAATAAAAACCTATATGGCTCTTTAACTGTTGTATTTATGTAGGATGATATTTATTTGCCTTTTAATATGTATTACTTACTTTTGCCATTTGTATTTTTAATTTCTCATGATCGTTTATTTTAAGAATAAAGATCTTTAAACGTAACCTATATATAATTTTTACATTTTAAATCTCTAAATTGAAAAGGAGAATGGATTTCAACAGTAATTCAGTTGTTTTAATACAATTTTTGTATAAAATTGTAGGTACTGCTGGGAGTGTGTGAACAAAGCCAGGGGCGGAGGTCGTGAGAGAGTGTGCATTGTGTGCGGCGGCGCTGCTCGTGGGCGGGCTTTACCCTGTGCACTGTGTGTGCGCGCCTTCCATCTTGACTGCCATTATCCACCTTTACATAAGGTAGTTATTTATTAATTACTAATAATAGTCGTAATCGATAGGGACCCATGAAAAGAATTGGGAGAATACCTTCGCTCTAGTAAAGCCTATTATATCTCGAAGGCAGAATACTAATTAATCATACTAACTAGGGGTGTGCGAATAATTCGAACTTACGAATTATTCGATTCGAGTTTCAAATCGAATAATTCGAGTTCCCGAAAAATTTTGATTTTTTTCCGAATTAGTCGTAAACTATTATTATTAGTGAATTTTCGAGTATTTTCAATTCAGGGTTTGTTATGTATATTCAAATATAAATTTAACAGTTCATATACATTTTATTCAAACTATTAAATAGATTTAGAAATAGAACAATTATTATATTTTTATTTTACTTTAAAGAGAATGAAATAACATAGAGAGATCAGATACAATATCGCCAGCAGTGGAATAGAAGGTATTCCGAAATATTTTTTAAACGAAAATTATATTATTCGCAAGTCGAATAATTTGTTACACGATTTAAGTAGAAACCTGTGAAAATCCAGAGATATTTCATTATTTCGCTAATTATTCATGGAATATCGAATAATTCGAATTATTCGTGGCATTTCGAGTAATTCGAAATATTCGATTCTAATTTCGAATCGAGTATTGATATTCGATTCAAACAATATTCGCACGCCCTTAATACTAAACAAAAGATGAAACTAATTATTTACCCAACTAACATAAAAATGTTTGTACGGAGATATGGAATAAATGGCTTTACTGGTATATAATAATCTTATTATATACCAGTAAACCAAAATTTTACTGTCGTCATCAACATAGTATTAAACAAAATAAATGGTGCGAGTACTCGCTGCGCCAGCAGTGGTTCCGGATTCGATTTCCCAAGGGCAAATTTTGGAAATTGCGTTTTCTACTTTGTCTAAGCTAAAAATATGGGGTAAATTGTTAGCTCTTTCCAGGTTAGCGCCCCTCCATATTAGACTGTAACATCACCGACCATTATATGAGATCACAATTAATCGCGTACCTTTCAGCAATAAAAATATCACACTGTATTTATCGTCCCCGTGTCATATGTATATAATTCTTAGGTGAATGTTTTATGTCACTGAATTCCCCCTAAACGGCTGGACCGATGTTGTTGGAAATTTTAGTGCGTCTTCGTGCGGGTTCAAGAATGGATTAGATTGACAATTCGATCCGATAAATATCTCGACTCGAATTTATTCATTTTTCCATCATTAACTACGCGGGTGACACCACCAGGAACAGCTAGTTGTATTATAAATAGTGAACGTTAATTTAATATAATAAACAATGAAAATTAGGCTTAAGCGTAATATAGTTAAATGCAACTACATTACACTCTTCTGCTGTTCACACAAACACACACACAAATATACACACTTGAATACACACATACACATATAGAAACAAATACAGCAGTTTGTTTATTCTTCTTCTATAAATGTAAATTTAAAGTTCTCTGTTTTTCTTTACATAATTAGTTGTTTACATATTGCCGAGTCTAATATTTGTTCTATACATTTATCGGAGGGCGCTGTCGACTAAAATACCGGTATATACCTAGTTTAGGGACAGGTGTTCAATCATAAATTTATTTGTACACTTAGACTATAAGGTTCATTTACTTGTATTTATGTGAATCTTGTATATATTTTTGTTTAATAAAAAAAATATATTATTATTAATTGTAGATGCCACGAGGGAAATGGTACTGCTCTCAATGTATATCACGAGCGCCGCCGAAGAAGCCGCGGAAAAACACGAAACGCGAAAACAAAAACAAAGACACAAGTCGAGATAACGCTGACATCGACGCAAACATGGTGCCCAGGTAAGGCTGGTGGTTTTAAAAAGAAATTGTGATCAGTATGTGACAAAATAAGGTGCACGTTTATTTTATTTATTCCTTTTTTTACTCTGCAATGATATGACCAATCAAAAAAGATCAATTCTCACAATACTCTCGTAATATATATTGAATTATATATTGACGATAAGCAAAAAGAGCGGAACACATAATTTTAATACGAGAAATAAAACTGAACTTCTAATTTCATATTTTAGTGCGAAGAAGGTTCAGAAATCATTTGTCGTTTTGAGCATACGCATTTTTAATATGATACCGCAATCAGTTTTGGATTTGCTTCCACATAATTAAAAAAAATATGGCACTAAACATCCTTTTACAAAAGGTATATTAAATGTTGATGTTTATTTAAGTTATAAAAATGTTTGGACTTGATTCCAGTTGTGCACAGAAGTAAAATAATAAACATTGTATCCTAGAAAACTTTAAAAGGGTAACCGCGGAGTGTTTTGCCAATATCTTCTTAGAGGAATCAACTTTCTGAACCAGTGGTAAAATTGTTACCAACGCATAGACTACTGATGATTCAAAAGTGCTTTTTTAACCCTAATTGAATAAAGAATATTTCGAATTTATAAAAGAAAACAAATACATAGCTTATACATAAAGGCAAGAGACTGTCTTATCTTTTTAATAGACAAGTTTAAATGTCAAAAGATATACATAGAATAAAATTATTGTATAATTCAGCCCAGCAGCATCCCACGCATCCACATCAACGACAGCAGAGGAACCTCCTCGTACGCATACCCCTGACAAGGAGCACGACAAACTGGAGGAGACCATCTCCGAAACCTCCATGTCTGCACAACTCATAGAACCAGAGAACGGGATCAACCACCATACTGGTAACTAGTGTAACTTTTTTGCTATATTCAATCAATTTATATATGTATAAAATGTTATTAAAATATAGCCTTCACATTCAAATTAACCATATGAAATATTGATAGATTCATTACTTAATTCTTAATGATTCAGAACAACTTGCTAATGCTACGTGAATAAAGAATATTTTAGCATTAAACATGCATCCACAAAGATTACTGTGAGTAATGATGCAACCTCTGTAATTTGTTGGCATTGTAAAAAAATATTTGAAATTTATTTATGCTATAAATGAATATGTTTGCAGTGGTGCCAGAGATACCTCAAGATGAAGGTCCTCCACCTGAGAAACGAAGAGCGATGCAGTTTATAGCTGGAAATGGAGCTTTACAACATGATGAGAGTGACCTTGCTGAGGGACCAGGTGAGTGGAAATCAAAAAAATTAATACCTATAACCTTATTCATTATAATGTATTGTAAATACAATTTTTATTCTATGTTACATTTGTGTTTTGGTTTGACACAGAGTATCTATTTTTCAGTACATTTTACAGTAATATAATAAAAATATATATATCATAATGTCATAACATACATACAACCATCCTTAAAACCTGATACAATAAAATGTGTCTTATTTATTTATTTCACACTAATGATCTCTGTAAAAGAACTTTTAGTATAGGAATATATGTCTACAAAAGTTACATTTATTTGAATTTTTATTCAATCCTTTATTGCAGTTGAAGAACATGAATCAGAGAACCTGCCACTTCTATCCCGTGCCAAAAAGGAGAAACCCAGTGCCAAAAAGCTAAGCAAGGATATGCTATTTTGCAAGTGAGTATATTTATCATAAGCTCTATAAAAAAATTGAGACATCTCTTTGAAACTTCTTTACGTGCATGAGGGTAAATTTTTTACGGATTAAACGCATGATTAGGGTCACGAAGATGTGCAGCGTTTTTATGCAAATTTTTTTGAAAGATAGTTTTAATATTTACAATTAACATGTGAAATTTTAATTTGCCACTCATCATTTAATAATTGATTACACTATTTTTCATAAAATACAAAACAAAAATATTTAATAAATTCTCTCTTCTAAATTTTAAATTAAAAAACAAAATTTATTTTATAATTTCTAATATTGACAAAAACACGTGGCATTTTTATTTACAATTTGTCATTTGAGATTTAAATAAATTATTTGTATTAATTTTGGACACCTCCTCCATCCAAGTCACTGAAATGTAAAGTTTTAGATTTGTGTAAATATAAATAAGATATAATAGTAATTTTCCAAAGAAGTTTCACTTCTGACATGTGGACTTTATACACATGCATTTTTTTTTTTAATTTGAATAACTAGTATTATATTAAAAGGTCATGATATATTTTGATGTTATGGTATAGTGTGCAAAATTCAATTCTCTGCTACAAATTTAGGAAATTCATCGCATTTCGAAATAGACCTTTTATAAGAATTGATTAAACGACTAGTACATTTTATTGACAAGTATAGTGTGCATTATTGTTGAATATATGATGAAAGAGGTGGAGAAAGCCTTAACTCTAACAAAGAGGTCCACATCTCTAAGATTACTAACAATAGTCTACAAAAAAAATACTAACACAAAAATGTATTTGTACAGAGATATGGAATAAATTGCTTTATATAAATAATCAATGTGTTTCAGGAACTTATTGTGTGAGATGGAGTGCCACGAGCATGCTTGGCCATTTCTCGTCCCAGTAAACACAAAGCAATTCCCTCAGTACCGGAAAGTTATTAAATGCCCCATGGATCTCTCCACTATAAAGAGGAAACTTCATGATTTTGGGTAAATATTAGCTTCCTACAAGTTTTTATAACTAACTATGAGTATGTCAGTGTTTTGAATGCATTTTATCATTTTTCGTTTTATTTATAAGGTTTATATTTCTGACAAATTAGTACTGCATTGAAATCTTTCTTATAGTTGAGAAACATACTTAATATATTATGCTAAACTGAAAAGTGGTAATTTACCTCTTAACACTTTCTACACAGTATTATACAGAAATGCCTATGTTTGTGCTTTTACCTATCAAGGCTGTTGAATTTTTATCTTTTCAAATAGTTATCAAATCGAAATACATATACATTGCAGTATAAATTTTGGTAAAGGAAGTTTTATAAAATCTCATTGAGATTTATATTTTACAGATACAAATGCAAAGAGGAATTTGCTTCAGATGTTCGTCTCATCTTTAGCAACTGTGAGGTTTTCAATGAAGATGATAGTCCCGTGGGAAGAGCGGGACATTTTATGCGTCAGTTTTTCGAGGAGCGATGGCTACTTGCCTGACACACGGCCCCCACAGCCACACACTCCTACACCAGTCTGACACTGAAGAATCTGTGAAGTGAATAATTAGTGGACCACTGTTCAGTGAATTATAAAGTGAAATGGCTATAAATGACTCAAAGTGAACTTACTTAAATTCTAAGACATTGTGAGTGCTACTTTATATCAAATCAAAAACTCTTCTCATTCAAGTAGGCATTAAGTATGGGTTTTTTCCAATGTATAATTGATATGCCTTTTTCCAAGAACCCCCAACAAATTAGGCAGATATAACTAAATAAATAGGAACATTTAAGTTTATGAAGTTCTTTGACATCTTATCACACATCTGTCTCAATATATATTAAATAACATTTTATATATTCGTAACAATATAGACTTATACAGCAAATAAAGCGAAAGGCACAATTTTAACACATGAAATAAAATCAAATATTTACTACAGTATTTTAGAGTGAAGAAGGTTTATAAATGAATTGTCTGTTTAAGCATTAACGACATGCTGCAATCAGTTTTGATTTTTTTCACATAATTGTAAGAGATACATCAAAAAAGATTATTATGAATGGTGTATAATCTTGAAGATTATTTGAGCGATAAAAATGTTTGTACTTTTTATTTCATTTAGTACCAATATTTTAATTAATTTTTTTTAAATTGGGATTTAAATTTATTAGGTGAAATCTATAGAACACAATTCTTTTATATATCAAATAGAGCTATATAATTTTCTTGATCTATTGAATGATGTTATTTACTGCACCCTTCATGTCTTAATAAGGACATCCCAACATTTTATAGATCTAACTACATATACAAAATGCATATTGAAAAAAATCCTTGTATGGTGATTAAAACCAGACACATAAAAACAAATAATATTGATGTAAACATATTGACCCTAGAAAGCAAAAGCATAGCAACCTGAAATTTATAGATTTAAATCTAAATACCTTTAAGATCACACTGCTAAAGACAACAAAATATTAATATATTGTTCAAAAATTATAATTCTTGGTTGATATATATTTTAAATTTATAACTGCGGTTATGCTTTCTAGTTTCGATATATATTTTGAAGCGTACTGTGACTTAAAAACATTCCTACTATACTGACTTTGAAGACCAATTTGGTCATAAACGGACTAGACAGATTGTATATTAAGAATCTCATGTAAATTATGTGATTTTATTGTAAAAGTGGCGACGCACATACCGTTGTTGAGTGTATTATGTATTGTAATGTAGCCAACTGTAAATATTAGCGGTAAAAAATTGAGGTTTTAAAGTATTAGGATGATATATTTTTAAGTATAGACAATTTAGTCGATGTCGTTTTTCGAATATTATTTTTATAAATAATTTGCTTAGCAACGAACGAGATACGTTCACTCTCTCTCTATCTGCATTATTAATATACTGAATTGGCCAGTTGTACGTTTAGTCGAGTTTGTAAATGTTGTATTCGGATGTAAAAAGCATTGTCTTCAAAATTTATTATAAATCTTCCAATTCAACTTGTATGATTAATATGTTTTTTCTATTATACAGGGTGTTGTTCAAAGCAAATAGTGTAATTTTTTTTAACTTAATATACAGGGTGTTTATTCAAAGACAGATTCTATAATTTGAAAGTCTTAATAGGAAAACATAATATTTACTTTACTTATATATCCAAATTCTTCAAACTGTATTACTAAATAATTTAAATACTTTGAATTTATATTATATTTGGCTTTGTATTTTTCATACAACTTGAATTGAAACTTTTAAATCTTTAGACCGAGTATGGAATCTGTAGTGTTTTTCCATTGACCATTCCAACCAGGAAATTTCATATAAAACTTACATGAGATAATCATTCCTGATATTTGATTATTGCATGTGTTTTGTATATAAACCAAATATTTATTGATTGTAAACCTACTTGAACTTTAAAGTCAACTGCCTCGCTGTCACAATGGTGTGAGAATTCTTCTCAAACAGAGGTCCCAGATTCAATTCCCAAATTATTTAGGAAATTTCATTTTCTTGTTTGTCCAGTTTGGATAGGAATGCTTCATACAATAAATTGGATCATGAAAGGTATATTACCTCTACTGACAAGCATGCTTTCAACTTATACTACAACCTTACTTACTATCAAGTCAGATTACAGTCAAATGCTAACCTGGCAGCATAAAGATATCTGTAATTTAATTGTCAATTCAAATTAATTTTTTATTAACTTAACATAAAATTATTAATGTATCCAAAATATTTTGAATAATCTTATTTTTTTTTATTTTCATAAAGGGATTTCCTGGTTTGGAACTGGTCTACTCTGTCGAATAGTTTAGATAAAAAAATAAGTGTAGATTAGGCCTAAATTGCTAAATGACAATTCGGGTTGTTAAATGGGTGTTGATAATTGTGTAAAAAGTTCATTCTTAAAATATAAACATTGTAAAAAAATTGAAATAGATCTATTGATTTGTTTTTTTGATTGATATGAATTGATTGTGAATGGAGCTATAAATTAAATTAATTGACTTGCTGTACCGTATGTGATATATGCCGCATTTGGTTTTGATACTATAATAGTGGCGACAAAAATGTTATTAATTTAAATTCAACATCATTAGTTAAGTGGAGTCTATTTTAAGCCCACAGCTAGGCTTCAAATTTATAAATACTTCATTCAAGTAAGCTTTTCTTTTTATAGTTTTTTTAATATATCCACTGTATTTCTGATGATGTTAAAAACGACTTACAATCTAAACTTACAAGGGTTCCTACACACCCTGTTTCTTTCTTCTGGTGGTGGTAGAAATTGGTATGGACCCGGGGCAGGTACCAATAAGATTCTCTTTATAAAAGAAATTTGATTACTTGATTGTTCTTTTCAAACCATCATTGTACTTTTGAGCAACGGAAAATTTCGTTATGAAACTCAGGAATAATTCTGGAATACAGTGATCATGCCAACCCAGTGTGGAACTCTGTGGTGTGTCTATGCTGTAAAACCCTCTCTCCTATAAGTGCAGACGCCTGTCTCCAGCGGTAGGGTTTTAAAAGATTGCTACTAACCTGGGTAAAGGCCTCCTCATAGGAACAATAGATCCTTCATGCTGTTTCACTATGAGTTGAAACTTTGCTATCTAATATATATAATTCTTTTGTCGCTGTGTTTTTGCCAAACTCCTTCGACGTGGCTCGACCGATTCTCGTGAAATTTTGTAATTCATACCCCTAAATGCTAATCAATGTCCACCCCAAAGAAAATGTGTTTTGTTTTTTAGACAATTTTTGATTTTGAACTTTATTTATAATTCAATATATGGCAAAACAACTTTTGTCGGATCTGCTGGTAAATAGATGTTATCAATAATTGGTCCAATCTACATTCCATTTGTATACCGCGTTTTTTTCTAATCTTATATACACAGTTACAGGTTGCTTAATTCTTAACAGCAATAAAACCCAGTTCCAATTAATAATGATTAATTGGAACTGGGTTTTATTGCTGTTAAGAATTAATCAGCTAAGCCAGCATATATATTACGAACTGTAGCCAATGGGCTACAGTTCGTAATATGCTGGCTTAGCTGATGAAGTATCATACCATTATACAATCCGAGCTTGAAAAATAAGAGAGAATAAAGGCTGGCAACACTTGTATGTTAGCCTGTTTATTTTTGGCCTAAAAAACAAATATTTAGGTGGATAAAGGCTGGAAACTCACACCCATATATATAACCCTTTTAAATGAATATTAAAGGTTGATGGGATTCACTTAATATCAGGAGCACCATAAACTTAAATGCTGGTTTATTAAAAAAATTATAAGTACGTGCGTACAAAGTACACGTGCCAGAAGTGAAACTTCTTTGGCAAACAAGTTTTTAAGTCTTTGTTTATATTTATAGAAACCCAAAACTTTAGATTTCCGACAGGGAAGAAGGAGCTATGTTAGGAATTTAATTCTCATTGAAATATTGAAAGTATCGAAAATCAATATAAATAATTTATTGAAATTGATTTGTAAATAAAATTGCCACGTATTTTTTGTCAATATTAAATTTTGTTATTCAATTTAAAATTTATGAAAAATATATTAAATGATTAAATGACAAGTGGCAAATTAAAACGTGTTATTTGTAAATATTAGAACTACCTAACCTTCAAACAAATTAGCATAAAAAACGCTGCACATCTTCGTGACGCTAATCACGCCTTTCATGTGTACAAATTTAAATTCTTGCACCTAAAGAAGTTTCACTTTAAAAATTTAAATCCCTACTTTTTTGGGACATCCTTTATACATATTATAATTTTATTTGATACTTTTTAAACGTAAAATTATCGAATATATTCCAAACGCGGCATATTTAACAATACAACTTACAATACTGGATAATTGAATATATTTTATATACATCGCTAAACACACTGGCAATACGCTTGTAAAATAAAAACTAAATAACAAATTTAATTTAGTTAATTAATTTTAAGGTTTTATTTATTAATCGACGATTGGTGAACATTGTTGGTACTTATTTGAGATGATTTAATGATCATCGATTTCTCATTGGGTTTTTTTTTTACACAAACAATTTCCGTATTTTATTATTATGGAGTTCTAAAAGGAAATTGTAAAAGTTTTTTTTGTGTAAATTTCGGAATTTCTTCTAATCAGGGATGCAGATTGGTCAAGTTATTTGCATACTCTACATATTGTTATTTTAATCTACATATGACAAAATACAACATATTTCCAACGGGGTATTTAGTACCTTTAGTAGTATATTATGCACCTAGGGCCGAAAGTATAACATTGCCGGCTGCGTAATGCGTGTACAAATTTATCATCAGACCGGGATCGAAAGTTCGATAAAAGTGTAAACAATAAAGTTACAGATAATATGAAACAAAGTTAAATATTATACTTAAAGAAGCGCACATGCGTCGAAAATTTTAAACATGCGCACATCGGGAAGCAATATTGCACTTTCATCACGCAAAATAGGGCCGAAAATACCATCTTTCGGTACTGGTACGATTAAAATTAATCCAATCCATCTATATTTGGCTGAAAAGAAAATATTTATAATTGGATAAAAAAATCACATGACACTTTCGATTCTTATTCCATGGGGAAAGAATGACTGCATGAAGAGTGAAATAGGTCTAGTTGTGTCCTATTTCACTTTTCTTCACATCTTATTTAAAGTCAGGACCTCAAATGTAAGATTTGTGGTTCGTCTTTAAATAAAACCAATTGATAACATGCAGGTTAACTTATAAATTATATAAGATTGTATTAACTTGACTAATTTGTATGATTGTCCAATTGTAAAAAGGGATACTTGACTCCATATTATATATAGAATAATATCGTTTTAGCATAACGTCATTCCTACAGCACAAAACTGTGTTTTCTACTCGAGTATTTTAAAGTATTAATTGTTTTATTTACAATAATGCAGCTGTTAATTGTAAAATATTTAATAATTTTGAATCTGTGGTCGAATAGATGCATCTATTATATTCTATCTGTGCTTTGACACGGAGACTATGAAAATAGACAGGACTCTTAAATTATTGTATTTAGTTTTTTAGTCTGTATTCTGCCAAGATATGTTTTTTGAACCTCATCTCTACTGCCACACACTTAAGGTCGATGTTCGAATGCGAAACATATGTTGGTGGAGCCCGCGGAGTGTATGAGAATTACTATAGATTTATGTTGTGTGAATTGGTTGATTTTAACTATAAAATGGATATATAAATTATATATACGAATAAATAAATAATTTTTGAAGCACTCCGTCTTTTGTTTTTCTTTTTTATTTCGCAACAAACACGTTGTCTTAAGCAATTAAAGTACCAGTTTGATCCTCATAGCTGCTCTTGTTTGGGTGTACAACTTTTGGAAACAACTATATACCTCCCGTGAATTATACATTATGTTGGAAGAGTCCAAAATATCGAGCGTATATAATGCTTCATATAAAATCTATTATTAAAAGCAATCAAGAAAAAATATCGATTATTCATTCACGTAATTTCTGTGCGCCTAATGGCTGCCTGATTGAAATCGCTAGGTAGTGATAACTGTACTTCATGTACACTTCTGTAAGATAGGAAAGTGTTGTAAATTTTATTTTTGTTGTACAATAAAAAGTAATCTATATATCATTTAAGTTATCCCCGTGTAATGCCTCGGTGAACCGAAGGATACCGTTGCAGCAGCCCATAGATAATATCTATATACTGGATAAAGATGTGCAACACCTAGTTTTAATTTTCCATTAGTTCCGGGTACGCAATATAGATGGCGCTGTATTATGTTACACGATTTTGGTTAACTCTCACTTTTTCCAATAATTATTTCAAAAGATTGTATTTAAGCCTCATTTACGTCGCCAGGAACTAAGTCCAAAGTTAATTTTTTCAAAATTTCGAAGTTGATTTCTGGCGAATTAAATGGGTCCATGTTAAGGCAGGCCGAATAATAAAAAAAACAATTGATATTGTCAATTATTTTTAAATAAATAATATATATCCAACAAAACAGGCTTTCATGATTTTTAAAAATGTTATTATGTGTACCTATAGTTCGATGTCAACATCTACGTTTTTAACCGACTTCAAAAAAAGGAGGAGGTTATCAATTCGTCTGTATTTTTCTCTAGTATTGAACATCCCTAACCTGATGTGCCAATAAATAATACTTTTTATTTTAGCTCCATCTACCTGGCTTTAAAGAACCATTATATGGCTCCCCTTATCAGTTTTTCATTTACCTACTTTGTACAGCTGGCCCACTTGAACCGTGAGGAGCTCCTCAACATGTCCGGAATCGTGATCAAGGCGTGGCGCACAGGGAGGACACCTTCACAGTGCCACAAGTGCCAAGCATTTGGCCACGCCTCTCACAATAAACTGCCATCGTAATAGAAAGTGCCTAAGATGCGGGGGGCGAACACGCTCTAAGTGACTGGCCCCGCTCGCGGGAAGACAAGCCCACGTGTGCCACTGCGGCAGAGCACACAGGGCCGATCATCGCCATTGTCCCGTATACAAAAGGGAAGCCCGGAAGCGAGGCATCATAATACCACCATGATGACTAGCACCGAGGGAGCGCACGGAAGCGAGGGAGGAGCGTCCCCGACTCTCCCCCGCAAAATTCGAAGCACCCAGTAAGAAGCCAGAAGGGCCCACAACGCTATCCCCCCCGGCTAACCCGCCCACTGAGCGAAGCAAACCATGGGGAAAAATAGAAGGAAGCCCAGGAACCGGAGAGGGAAAAGAGCGGCCCCCTGTGCCGCATCGACGCCTCCAACGGAACCTAGGCCGGCCTTGTCAATAGCTACCCCGGCGCGCAGCAGAGTGCCGAGTACGGCCCTTAACGCAAAGTCCTCCGTAACAAGACCGCAACCAACCGGCGAGCGGTCAGACAACACCAGGCAAATTATCTTAGAAGCCGTGCAGGCCATCGCAGAGGTGGTCACGGCTTATTTCAACAACCGTGACCTCACCGACCCGTTGGCCACAGCTGTGAGCAAATTGACATTCCTCCGAAATAAAGTCCAAGACCATTAGAAACCACACACTCCCGGCACTGCGGGGACGGAGCAAAGGAGATTGGATAGAAGCGTCATGAAGACCAGGAGAGTACCACAAGGCCACGCCCTAGCCCTACAAATATCCGCACCTCAAAGATGTGCCAGAGCACTGGCCCGGGTAATGAGGCTTAGCCTCGAGGCCCGTACCTACTAGATTAACTAGTAAAGTAAGCCCCTCGCGCTCGCGCTAATCAGTTTTCGTTACTTTCCATACATTTATTTTATACAAAAATGTGTAGAGTTCACCTCCCGGCAGCAGCCTCAAGCATACCGAAGAGGTATTTTTCTTACTACGTCCATATATGTAGTATCACATCATGGAAATTTCTACTTTATTGTATGTCTTTAATTTAAGTCTTTAATGTATATTTCTATTTCCCACCTAAAATCCTAAGCCGTGCCGATGACGATAATGGGAGACGGGCCCTAGAAGATTTGAAAAATGAATAAAACAAATGAAAAATTTATAAGCTAACATATATTTACATTAAAAAAAAAAAAACAAAAAATATGTATTTCTTAAGCTTCTGCTTCTAGTTTTGCTTTTGCTTGCTTCGCCTTCAACCGGCGGTGACTTCGTTTCTTGTCCATCGGTATACTTCCCATCAGCTGACCAGACTTTTGTAACGCTATGAGTTTTGCCGCCTTCCCCTGAAAAACAAAAGATAAGTTTAATCTATTGCTATTTATCAGTCTCGCTAAAATATGAGAACGCTAATTTTAATTTATTTGTGGAAGTCGTGGGAAAGTTTAAAAGGTCAATAAATATGAAAAAAATGCTTGTAATATAGTAAAAACAACAATTTCGCTTTTCCGTAGAAACTATTCGTACCTGTCAAATATTTGATGTTCGTCACGACAACAAATTTAATTTAAAAGTGAAGTTTTTTAAATTATATATATATATATATATATTGGAAGGTCGTTAAAACTATCCATGGTATTCTTTGTGTAAAAAGGAAGCATCGTTTTAATGACGCTAAATTCAACTAGAAGTCATCTGATGTTTATAGTGAATTCCGTTCGTCTGTTTGCCGTTGGACTATAATATAATAAATAAATAATAAAAATAAATGTTTTAATTCGAGGTGAAGCCCATAGAATTAATTACATTCAAATTTCAGACAGAAAAATAAAAATAATGTACATGAGAACACATATAAAATGAAATTGAATTATTAAATTACATTCTTAATGAATATTTAAAATAAATACAAAATAAAATTAAAACTCAGAATGTCCAATAAAAATTAAATTGTTTTCAAAATTACAATACACTTTTATTATTACACACGCTAATAACGTAAATGAAATGAAATCATGTTGCTAGTTTACGCTGTCTCCAGCATTATTTAAAGTCAACAACAAATAGTAAAATATATGCATGATATGTTATTTGGAAGAAAGTGAAGTGTTGTTTATCACCTTAGCTTCAGCTTTGCTGATTTTGCTGTTCTGCTGTGTGGAGTAGAGCACGTTGATACGCTTGTTGCCTAACATGGAGTGGTGCTTCGACAACGCTAGCTGCACAAAATATAACAACATTAGTATAGGACTGATATATATATTCTGTAAATACAGGATTATAGTAATACTACAAATAAAAAGTTAAAAGTACAGAGTACACATGTCAGAAGTTAAATTTCTTTGGGAAACCAATTTTTAAATCTTGTTTATATTTCTACAAATAGAAAACATAAGATTTCCGAGACTTAAAGGACATGTTAGGAATTTAATTGTCATTGAAATATTAAGTCTCGAAATCACAAATGATGGCAAATTAAAATACCACATGTTATTGGTGAATATTAAAACTACCTAACCTTCAAACGATTTAGCCTCATGCGCCTAAAGAAATTTCACTTCATAAAACAACTGAGTTTGCTATGGATTCTTCTAGAAATTCTAGGTCAATAAAAATATAAGTATAAGTCATAGAATATTTTTCTTAGAGCTGCTACTACTAGAACTGTTTCAAAACAAATAAATAAAAGAGTTGTTTTAAGAACACTTACTTTAACAGAAAAAATCAAAGAAACGACAATTCTCAAATTACTGACCCAATATATATTGAATAACATTCCGTATGTACATAATAATAATACAGCAGCAGCAATACGGCAAAAGGAGTGCAACAGACCATTTTAACACAAATAAAAACAAACTTGTAATGCCATATTTTTGTGGCACTGTCTTTTTATAACACACACACACACAAAGGATTTATTCACTCTTTTATTTAGGTTCACTTTGTATTTACATAGATGTGTCAATATAAAAAATGCATTATTTTTGATTACAAATAAAATAAACAGAAACTTAGTGGTGCCTGCCCAGGATTCACAACCTGAGACTTCTCTTAATGAAAAACCATGCTTCTCACACTAAGCCATCACAGCTTTATCTGCTAACAAAAATGTCTAAACTATGTGAATATCAAACCAATTTTGTTCAAACTCACCTCATAACTGGGTTCATTTTTCAACTCAACATAAGCGATGGTGCTTTTTTTGCCTTCCTTCGGTTTGGGAATCCTCACATCCACTACATAGTCCTTGAATTCAGCAAAATGACCCATTATCTGAAATACAATCACAAGAATAATATAAGACTGTTTAAAACTTGTTCAATTGAAGTCAACACAATACTGCTATATCTTCACTATCTAACTTTCATTTTTATGGTAAAATATATAAAACTAAGGGAAAACCATGAAATAACATTTTTAATGATTTTGTTTATTTTTCTATCTCTTTCAGAAGCAGTATTTGGGAGAATTTACTCAAAACTAATATAAACATTGGATCAAGATCCATCAGTCAGTCAGTGTTTGATAAGGTATTGAAACCACTCACTTTTTCCTTGTCAACATCCAAAGGCAAATTTCCAACAAAGACAACATATCGTTTAGGTCCCTTTAATTTGTCTTTCTTTTTCTTTTCTTTCTTGTCACTCATCTCTTCAGTATCTTCATCTATCGCCATACTTTCTGTATCAGAATCTTGTACATTGCTATTGTTAACTCCTTCTCCATTTGAGGTTTTATCCTTTTTATTTCTTTTTTTATTTTTCTTAGTATTATTAACTGTCTCTTCAGCTTGTATGGTAGTTCTTTTTCTATTTTCTTTATCAACGCTCATCTCTTCAGTATCATCATCTATCACCTTACTTTCTGTGTTTGCTTGTAGTCCGTCACTGTTGCTGACTCCTTCTCCATTTGAGATTTTAAGTTTTTTATTAGCTCTTTGCTTTTGTCTTTTATCTTTCTTATTAATATCAATGGGGTCTTCAGTTTGTATGGTAGTTCTTAGCATGTTGAATAGTATTCGTATTTTCCTTAAATCTGGTTCTGTTAGAGAATCTGTCCCATTTACGATGGCCTTTAGTTTGAGATGGATCATATCAGACCGTAATGAATCTGATGTGCCTTTGAGACTTCTCCTTAAACTTTGACTGATTCTACCTGAAAGTAACAAAAATCAGAACATATTTCTACTAGTGCCTTACGTAGTCTCTATTTCAATTTTGTTCAAAATATTGATCATTAATGTGATACTATTTATTGATCCAACCTTTATCTGGAAGTGGATACTTGATGTTAATATAGTCTATTAATATAATGTGCCTGAATTCTCTCCAGGTGTGTCAGACTGCCATTCAATTAGGCTATGAGAGTGAAGACACAGAAAGTGCACTTGTGTTAGCACATACACTCGAGGTGAAGCAGTGTGCTGGATCTATTCTCTAAAAACCCTCTCTCCCTGATGAGTGAGGAGGCCAGAGCCCAGCGATGGGATTTTATGGGGTTGCTAATCAACTTTACATATTAATATATTGAAAGCTCATGTAAAAGGTTTAAAAATCTTTCTGTGTAATGAGAAGTTTGTGCTAGATTTGTGAAGGAATTAACTTCAATTTTTCAGAAATAATGAACTATCAATTAATGTCTTTACATACTGAAACATCTAGGGTATAGGAATTTTAAATACAGGAAAAATTTTTTTTTTGTAACTTGAACACAATGCACAATGAATTCAATTGCTGTAAATTTTTACAAGACTAACTTACCTTTGCTAAGGGTCTATCTATGGTTAGAGTTTAAGAATCAAAGATTCAAATCCTGGGCAGGCATAATTGAAGTTCTCTTTGTAAAATCTATATAGCTAATTGTTATATAAAATTCATCATTGTGGTTTTTGGTATAGGAAAACATTGTAATGTGTAGTTTCAATTAAGTTAATTGTTTTTCTTTTTGAAACAAATAAATAAACACTCTTAACCTCAATTTAATATTAATAAAATGTCAGACTTAATTATATTTCACTATAAAACTCTGTTGACCCTTAGCATTTTTGTTATCTATGCAAGTTATGTGTAAAAAAAAAAAGGTATACAGACACAGATACATAAAGTATATCAGATCCATCTGAAAGTTAACCACAACAAGAAAATAATAAACACACCTTTTTGATTACTAGTCATTTTGACAGTGGTGAACTTTTTAATCAATTCCTTATCCTTGAAAAGGGGGTATCTTTCAGCAAGCTTCTGTATTGAAATGATTGGCAGCACCTCCACCTTTAAAATATATATTTTGTTCTTATACATATTGCAGAAAAAAAACTTAACACAATAACTATTACAAATATGTTATATGTATTATTACTAAATAGCTTTATTGCTAAAGTAGTCATTTCTTCTAACCATTAATACTAGAAATAAAATACACATTTTTGAATAACAAGGAGCAATAATTTTCAGCTGATCCAACACAGAGACAGAGACGCAGGGGCGACGCACAAGAGCAGCACCAGATGAGAGTTCCTTGAGGAGCCTGGCGTCACCTTATATGCGCAGAGGAGGGCCTCTGAGTGGATTTTAGTGGGTATAAAGGATTATACCCTACATATGTAGGAACATAACCTGGCCCTTTGTAAAGGCCAGGTATCTTTAGAAGATTTCCCTCCTGTGTTCGATAGCTAGGAATTGATTTTAAATTAACTATATTGTTTAAACCTCATTATCCTCACTGAGACAAAAGTAATGATTAATGTTCAACACAGCACTGTTGAATGACATGTTTGAGAGAAAAAAAAAAGAAATTCTATTACCTTTTCTTTCTTAGGTTGAATAGTTCCATTTTCTGACTTAGGTTTCTTTTTCTTCTCTTTTTGTGGATCTAAGGGTAAAATTTTAACTTCTTCATTCTTAGATTTGTCCTTACTTTTCTTTAACTTCAGTTTTTCTTTTTTAAAGTTCTTCTTTTCTGCCTTAGGAGAACTGATCACACTGAAAAATAAATGTTAAATATTTTCTATTCCTCCACTCTCATAGTCAGATGGGACAATAATTTTAATGTGATCAGAGGGAGATCATGTGTAGAGCTTAAAATGCCCTCCGTAGCCATTCTGGAATGGAACACCTACAACACAGCATTGGGCATTGCTAACCACTTGCTGTTAAAGTTGCGGATTATTAAAATAGGACTTGAATTCTAAGTTTCAATTTTTCCTATGTGTTAAGTTTGTGTTTGTCCAAGTCGTCGCTGAAAACCATCGCCGGCTTAAAATCGCAACAAATGCTAAGAGGTGTTTCCATTTTTATGAAAGAACTTTAATTGTGTATATCTATGTAATCATTTGTCTGTAATCTTGTTGTCAAACTAAGTGAAATTAATTTTATTATGGTGATGTATTTAATAAATAATGTAACAGTTCTCACCTTGCTTTTGCCATGTGTTTTTTTTTAGGTTACGTCAAATAAAGTAATCGATTAAAAATAATATGTCACTGAAATATCTTTGTCATTAATTTAATGAAATATATGGTTAATAAATTGTAATAAGAAATTAATTTTTATATTCAAGTGGGTCCTTTTATATTAACATTTAATGGTATTTATATTTGTCATAATTTTTTAATTACAATTTTGTTAGTTTTAGACGATACACAATAAAAGTTTGCGATAAAACAACTTGCAAGAAATTCAATTGTTTAAATATTTATATACAATCTTTATATATTTTCACTAAATTAGTATAGTTTTAAAGAACACCGCAAATAAACATAGTTTTTTGCACAACGTCAATTCTTTGACATTGACATAATTTTTTTTTATTAATTTCTATAATAACACTAGGTTCTAAGCTTTTACAATCTTACCACGCATAAAATTATTTCTCAATAATTAGTATAACATATTTTGTTTTAAAATTCAATTTAGACGACTAAATAATACTATTGGGTGATACTTGAAAATATGACATTAAGCATCTCTTTAAAAAAAATTAGCCTTCTTAGTGTCGTCGGCAAATTGTAATTGAAAGGTCAAGTCCCAAGAGATTGGAGCAAGGCCGTAATTCTCCCTGTACATAAAGGAAAAGGGTCACAGTAGGAGTGCAAAAACTACCGTGGTATCAGCCTTCTTAGTGTCGTCGGGAAATTGTATGGAAAGATATTGATTGAAAGGGTGATTAATGAAACTTATGAGAAAATATAGGACGTACAAGCGGGATTTAGAAGAGGAATGGGGATGTACGGATCAGGTCTTTTCTTTACGCTGCATAACTGAAAAATGTTTGGCTAAACACCAAAATCTTATGGTCGAGTGGCGAGGAATGAGCTGTGGTCAACTTTATCTACGTATGGGGTGAGCGGTAATCTGATTCAAGCATTGAAGTCTCCGTATGAGGGTTCTAGTGCTTGCGTCAGAATAAACGGGGCGTACACGGGGTCGTACCCTGTCGAAAGAGGTTTTCGACAGGGATGTGTCGCATCACCATGGCTGTTCAACCTATTCATGGATAACTGTTTGACCGATTTCAAAGAAAGTATGTATGGGTTAATAATGAACGAATTACTCATCAAATGTTTACTCTACGCTGATGATCAAGTAATACTTGCATCATCCGCTAATGAGCTACAGGAGATGGTAAATATTATGAATGAAATCTTGAAAGGGAAAGGAATGAAAGTGAATGTAAACAAAACGAAAGTTATGCTTTTTGAAAGAGATGAATCTATGATGAACGGAATATTTTGATAGATAGGGAACAAGTGGAAGAGGTAAAAGAATTTGTATACTTGGAATCTAAATTTACAAAAGATGAAATATGTGAAAGTGATATTGAAAGGAGAGTGAATGCAGGGAATATGGTAAATGGTGCTCTGCACGCCTTTATTAATAGCCAGATGGTGTCTCAAGTGGCCAGACTGGCTGTGCATGCAGGAGTGTTGGTGCCAACACTTATGTATGGTAGTGTAAGTTGGGTATGGCAGAAGAATCACATAAGTAAAATAAATGCGGTCGAGATGAGAGCGTTGAGAAGTATGAGTGGATTAAAACTGAATGACAAAGTAAGAAATAGTGTGATAAGAGAACGTTATAGTATATCATTCATTCTCTGTACGTACCCTATCTATCTAAGCATACCTTTCTCAATTTTAGTCACTACATCTTTTTTTTATAACACAACGTTCTCTTATCTCACTACTTCTTACTTTAATTTATTTTAAAAACACCGGATTTGAAAATAATGGAAAAGTAATTTTTTATTTTCTTAATTTTTTTATTTTCCTACAAACGAAAAATATGCATTAACCAGACAAAAACATTTCGAAATTTCTAGTGAGGACATTTTTTTCTATTCCATAGTTCGTTTTTGTTAGTTACATATGAAATTGACGTCACCGTTGTTCACTACTTATCAAAAAAATCGACAAGAGGACTATTTCTCCATAGTGGGGCGCCAGCTTCACACAGCCGCTATATTTAATCCAGAAATTCTCACGAGAACGAGAAACGTCAGCTAATTTCATCAGATACAGTCATAGCACAATGTGATCGGGTTCAGCCAGATATCTTTAAAGCTGTTTATTTAGATTTATTATAGCTGCATAATGGTCCGCAGTAATATGTGATATCTTAAAGAAAGGAATCTAGCTAGAAGTCAGATACTTACTCACGACGTGCGTCCTAATTAAGATTTCGTAGATTCCAAGCATTTTATGACGTATGTAGCTGATAACTGAGATATTTGTTATTAAAAAAAAATCGTAGGTCACTTTAATGGTAGAAACTTTCGAACAATTCAAGATAACAGGAAAGCTGTGTGCCATTTAACGCTTCTAACTTGTTTGCCAGTCGCAAACGTTAGATGAGTGTACAAGGAAAGCAGCTAAAAGGCAATACCTGATGCTAGCTACATCTTATTATCTTTTTACTGTGGAAAACCCCAGGCTTTTCTTAGATTGCTAACAAACAGTTCGGATGTAAGTCTATTGAAATCCCAAGGATGGGACAAGCCTCCTTAACTATAAAAGAGAGAACTTGGACTTAATCAAACAGTGTTATTGCAGATGGAAAGGCTTACATATTACTTACAGTTACTCCCTCTTTAAGATGTACTTTCCCATATTGTTTTTTACCTTTTTGTTATGTCTTGACTATAGTAGTTTCGAAGTCATCCAGTTTCCTTATTCATGTTATTATTCGATTTCAGTTTAAATAAATCCAGGACATACATATTTGTGACCAGGTACACAGATCTATATTTTACTAGCCCCCAATTGTAAAAAACAAGTACACTTTTAACATATCAAATTATCATAACCGTGCTCGGCATGGGCTCCAGAATTACTAATAAGGTTCAGGTACAGTGATAAATAACAATTTAGCATAAAAAAAAATATAAAGAGAAACTAAAAAGTATGGGTACGATTCTATAGAAAACACCAGGAAAAATTTACAATCAAACCAGTAAGTTTGAAGATTCAATAATTGTAGAATAGTTACTAATAGTAAATTATAAGTAATTAAAATTTAAATATGACTTCAAAATAACTAAATGGATAACCCAATGAACACATAAACTAATATAAGGGATACGGAATGAGGTGTAGATGGGTTACTGGTCTTTAGCAGATAGTAGTTATAGCCAATTAACGTTTTAATGCTACGATATCTACCATTTAATCTACTTATAGAAGGAACCAGGAAAACTCGCAGTTCCGTCACACAGCTTTATTGGGACAGGTTATCGGTTTTTAGATTTGTTCTACTATCACCCGCTGAAGAAAATTATATTCTATATAGAATAAATTTTTTGAAAGTTACTTTATTGTTATACCTTAAAACTAAGAAAACGAGAAATATACAATTAAAAATAAAACCGTTATTTATAATATTTCTAATTTTTTCATTGACGGCAGTAATCTCTTGGACTAATGGTGTATGCTTGTTGATACCCTGTTATCTCCTCATGTAACATTTTAGCAAAACATCGAAGAGCTAAACAGAAAGTAATGTAAACGTCGCGGACTACATAAAATAGCTCTACATGGCAAAATGGCTAAAGCAGGGAGCTTTACTTGGAGTATTTTTAGATGATCACAAAGGAAATGGTATGATCTTTAAATCTAAAGTTAAGGATATACCCCGATGGCCTAAGCTGAAGTGGCAATGTTCGGGGCACATAGTTCAAAGAACCGATGAACGATATGGTCATTTGGTGCTGGAATGGTGGCACAACAAAGGACGAAAATAAAGACGCAGTATTGATGGAGTCCTTATTAGTTGGGCAAATAATACAAGGCAAATCATCGGCAGCCGCTGAATACAGGATAAGGTAAAGTGATACATAAAAAAAAGTCAACTAGAAAAATATTATATCCTGTATTGTACCGTGCTCATAGTCTAAAAGAATTCAAAGCGATACAATTAATTTATTTATAGTTGCGATGAAAGCTAAGTTTTTTGCTGCGAAGCATCATACCCGCAGGGTTTAATGACATAGAATCCAGTTTCTTTGTTGTCTCTATCGGCTCTACGTTTAAAATGAAGTCACATATCTAAGAATGTTGAAAGGTACCTATTCTATACCTAAAAAAACAACATGTATCTCTCTAAAAGCTTGTTCGCGATAAGCCTTTCCTTTGCAAACTGAAAAAAGTGACCGTAATCAGTGCAGCGGAGCGAAAAGTAACTGTAGGAAAGTATACATGACCTGAGAAGCGAGAATACGCTGTCAAGTCGCTCAGTGTGACCGCAACCGCCTAGCGGTCAAGGCTTCAGCCAGTGCCTAGCACCGCATTTAAAAAATCTAAATAAAAAGCGCGCGCGTAACTGTCAATGTCATTTTATTTTTAAGAGCTTGAAAAATAAATCGTTAATTAATTATTAACGGTCTTCTATTAATGGGAATTAGTACGAATAACTGTTTATGTGGCGGTGAATAATGAATTCGTGATTGTGTATTGTGGGGTCCATTGCACAGGTAAATATAGCTGCATTTAAATTTATTAATATTTTTAGAAAAAAGATTTTTTCTCTTCATTATCTTAAGTATGTAGCAGTCTTAATATGGTAATTTTAATCATTAGCTTTCGTTTAGCAAGCTTTAGTTATGACTACTTTTTTAGTTTATTTAAACTTTGAGATTACCGCGATTTAAATTTAGAACATATATTCTAAATATTTTAGTTTTAGTGAAATAATTAATGTATATTAATAATCAGTATATTAACATCATTTTATTTAATGACTTAAATATAAATTACAAAGACATGGTTGAAAGAATCCGTTTTTTATAATTATCAGTGTTCAGTCGAGACGATCGGGAATAACGGCCCTGCAATCATAGGTTGTTGCTCTTCCTACTGCCCGCACTACAGAAATAAAACCAGAATGCTTATTAATGGAAGGCCACCGAGCCTTAAATCCTAACAAGGTACTTTGTACTTAAAGTAGCAAATATATTACGACTACTTCAGTGTGGCTTACGTGTAATTTCAAACATAAAAGCGAATATTTTTTAAGATACATTAATTTACATAAAATGGTAGAAACCATTCTTGACACATTACGAATATAGCAAAAAAATATATATTCATGCACACAATTATAAAAGCTCTTCCTTAATTTACAAGAACTTTTAATGGATATATCAAATAGTATAAGATTGACCTTCACGGATATTTCACAGAGAGAAATAATAATGACCTTCTCTATATATTACTAACATTATATTATCTATGTAAGGAATTTTAATTACAATTGTTATGCAAAGTGAATTTAATTTGCTACAATTAGACACCCATGTAAATATCAAGATAAATAAATGGTTCGTATTTAATTTTAGGGTTACAAAAAAGTCCATAAATTTTCAAACGCCTTATAATTTAATTTGCAAGTAAAAAGTGTGGGTAAAAAGTGCGCGGTCGTGAGTTCGTGTTGGTCGCGTTCCGTTGTATAAATGTAGGTCAGTGAAATGAACGAAACACGGTCCCGTATGGAATCCGACCCGGACCGACCGCGGCCGATTTTGTCGCACCAACATGACATACATTCTTTTATTTATTCTGTATTCAATTTTATTTTTCGCGTATCGTAATTTTTTTATTATTGCTGACATATTGTTAGGGATGCTCCGATACCATTGCCATCGATACCTATTCAATTTGATAGTACTCAATTTTTTTCCGATACTACTTAAACAAATACTCTTGAAGTGTCGATACATACTGATATCTATACTTTTAGCACTTTTTTATTATGAAGAAACTAACGTAAAAGCAATGAACTTTCAAGGACCATATTAGGAATAAAATATATCTTCCATTTTAAACAAAAAAAAAAGCTCTTTAACATCAAGATTGCCCAAAAACAGTAACAGTAGTATTTTGGAAACAATCTTTATTGTTTGAGACACTGTTGCACCGGCTTTGGAAAAAAGGCACTCGCTGGGAAATGATGATGTTACAACAATTAAATGTTACTGTGCATTCTTGTAAAGACAAGTAGATACCAACTTTATGTCATCCCATTCTGCAAATGGGTTGACTTTACGGGAAACTACTGGATTTTTAAATAAAGACAAATTTTATCTCGTTCCGAGTATGAATCCCAAAATTGATTCGATGCTTAGTGAGTATTTATAATACTCGAATCAAAAGTATCGAGTACCTACGAACTAAAAACTTTTTATAAAAACCTAAAATATATAAACTACTTATTTATCGAGTAGAGTTTATTTTTTTATGGATATTTTTTTTGTTAAACAGAATTGACTTTATTATCCTAAATATTGTAAATTCAACATTTAAAACTAAAGCCATCAAACGTTCCTTCACTAGCGAATCGATCGAAATCGATTTTACGTTACAGAGGTTTAACTAGAAAATAACCGGGACCTTCGCTTTAATTTTATGATATTTCGATATTTTAATCGTATTTTATCCCAAAAAATATTTGAGTTTCAACCCACATTTACACCGAAAACGTATAAATTTTTTTAAATTCTGATATTTATATTTGATGATATCGTGTACGATGGTATCGTAACCTGGGATATTAGCTTATTTAATGGTTTCTACTCAGTCTTCTATCTGAAAGTAAATACAAACATACGTCTGTGCCGGTAGGATGATAACTAGCCAAGGCCTTTCACCAGACCGACCTATAAAAATTAGATCAAAATCAAAATCAAAATATTCTTTATTCAAGTAGGCTCAAAAAGCACTTTTGAATCGTCAGTAGTCTGTCCGTTGGTAACAAATCTACCACCGGTTCGGAAAGTTGATTCCGCTGAGAAGAAGCCGGCAAGAAACTCAACGGTTACTCCTTTTAACATAGCTTTTTTTTGTAGGTTACAATGTGTTTAGCCTTCATATGCAACTGGAATCATGTCCAAACATCTTTGTCGCTTAAATAATCTTCCACATTATAATATGCCTTTTTTATTAGGACATTTTTAACATACTTCTTAAAACTATGTGGAGACAAACCCAGAAGTGATTCAGGTATCTTATTAAATATGCGTATGCTCAACCCGACAAATGACTTCTGAACCTTTTTTACTCTAAAATATGGCATTACAAGTTTGTGTTTATTTCTTGTATTAAAATTATGTGTTTCGCTCCTTTTGCTGTATAAATGAATATTATCACGGATGTATAAAATGTTATTTAATATATATTGCGACGGTACTGTGAGAATAGATATTTCTTTGAATTTTTCTCTTAATGAAACGCGAGATCCCAATTGGTATATGGCACGTATTGCTCTTTTTTGTAAAATGAAGATAGTTTCAATGTCCGCCGCCTTCCCCCATAACAGTATGCCGTAACACATAATGCTATGAAAATAAGCGAAATACACCATTTTAGCAGTTTCAACATCAGTGTATTGCCTCACCTTCCTAACAGCAAATGCAGCTGAACTAAGTTTGCTTGCCAGAGTCTTAATATGGGCACCCCACTGAAGCCCTGAGTCTAACGTTATTCCTAAGAAGACTGTAGATTTAACTATATTTAGCGGACTATTATTTATTTTGATATTTTTACAGACTTCTTTTGCATTTGGCAACGCGAATTCAACGCACTTAGTCTTTGCCGAGTTCAACATCAAGTTATTAACAGAAAACCAACGTGAGACCTGTGACAGGGTACTATTTACATCGTCATAATTATCTACATTTCTGTCTACTTTAAACAGCAACGAAGTGTCGTCAGCAAATAGGACTATATCACATTTGTCTTTCACATGGTACGCCAAATCATTTACATATATTAAGAACAAAAAAGGGCCAAGGATTGAACCTTGTGGGACACCCATTTTTACAGGTGATCCTAACGACTCAACACCGTTTACAAAGACCTTTTGAATTCTATTTTGAAGATAAGAGCTTAACAAATTAAGTGCTCCATCCCTCACACCATAGTGACTAAGTTTAAGTAAAAGAGTGCTATGTTCTACACAATCAAAAGCCTTAGAAAGGTCGCAGAAAATTCCTAATGCATTTTGGGACTTTTCCCAAGCATCAAAAATGTGTCTCGAAAGAGACACGCCCGCATCAGTAGTATTGCGACCTTTTCTAAATCCATATTGTTCAGGATGAAACAGGCTATGGGCACTAAAATGTTCTAGTAGTTGTGTGAGTATAATTTTTTCAAAAACTTTACTTAGGGTTGGCAACACAGAAATGGGACGATAGTTATTAGGGTCAGATTTATCACCCGATTTAAACAAGGGGACAACTTTACTTTGTTTCATAAGATCAGGAAAAATGCCAGAGTCTATGCAATTATTGAAAAGGGTTGCTAAGTGCGGGCTAATACAGTCAATAATTGGAAGAACAACTTTAACTGACATTCCCCATATATCGCCTGTATTTTTTACATTTAAAGTTTTAAAAGTTTTAATAATATCAGTTGCCGAGATATGTTTGAATTTAAAGAGAACACAACACTCAGGAACATGATTCGAAAGCAGAGAATAGGCTTCTGTTGACGATGAATTTATTGTAGAAGTCATAGAAATTGCTTTGTTACAGAAAAAATTTTGAAAAATATTAGCAATTTCCGTGTTTTCCGAAATTATGCAATTATTTATACACAATTCAATGTTGGTATCCCGTGGTTTTACTTTTCCAGCTTCATTTTTTATATTAGATAATATCATTTACGAAATTTGCCCCGACTGGAATCGAATCCGGGCTCTCTGTTAGCGAAGACACCGCTGTGATAGTAAGGCCTTCAACTCAGATAACGTTTTACGACCTATTTAAACTTTAATGAGACTTACAACTGAATAGCAACCCTTGGAAATCAGTTATCAGAGTGATGGAAATATTTATTAGAATATACTTTTGCTCATTATAAAGACGTAATGACATTTCTAAGCGCCAAAATATTGGGTTTTCGTAATATAATAGAGCTATATAGGGGCTTGTGTATAACTGTTCATTTGATAGAGAAGAAACTGTAACAAAGTAGGGCTTTTATTCTTACGCGAGCTTTTTTTAACACTAGTGATTGAACGTACATAACAATATGCTTATTGTTATTTTTACATCACGTTCAGACGCTATGAAGTGTATTATTTAAATCATCTATAAAATATTTATTGGGAACAAGAGAAAATGTAATTTGAAAGGAATTTTTAAAAGTGCTTTATTTCTAAAAGTATTAGTACCAGGGCAAAAATAGATTTCTTAAATGGAAAAAATATAATTAGATAGCATTATTAAAAATTTTAAGACTTGATGGTCCGGTGTTGACATGCATTGATTATCTTTCAGAAAAGTCGTGGGTTCGAATTTTGGGCGGTATCTGCCCAAAATTCTAAGTTCACTAAGTTTCACTTTATAAAAAAACTTCCGTGTTTGATAGTTAATTTAAATCAATTATTGTGCTTTTCTGCCTATCTCGGGATTCATTCTGAGTTATATATAGCCTGTCAATCCGCAACGGAGCAGCGTGATGGGTCTAAGATCTAAAACCCTCTCACCTATGAGTTAGGAGGCCCGTGCCCAGCACTGGGATGTTAATGCCTAAATACATACATTGTTTTATATAAAGATATGAATTTAAAAAGTCTTTAGACAATGATATAAAAGCTCCTCAATATTTCAAAGCACACAGTTTACGTATTACTACGATTTCAAAAAGGCTGTCGTGAAAATTATTGTTAATTTTTATATCCTTGAGAGGAATCAGAAATAAAAGAAATATGCTCATGAAGATATTAGTAGTCAGGGATTTCCGATGGAAACTAATAAATATAAAATACATGAATAATTTTGTACATATACCTAATTAATAATATTTTACTTATACCATTATCTCCAGTCAATTATATATTTTAATGTTATTTTTATATTTTGAAACAAAAGGTAAATAGAATTCGAATAATACATGAATAATTCTATACAGGTACCAAATCAATACCAAAAACGTATACGGAATGTTCTATCTCTCTGTTTTTACTAAGATATCTCCTTCTAAACTTCTGTTCGCATTGCCCGAACGCTCGTTACGTTTTCGTAACGCCCTCTTCACGCATTCACCAACTGTCTCGCCAAGTCAAGCGTACCAAAAGGAGTTTTGAGTTTAAAAATATATTTCTTTTTTTTTTTTTTTGGGAAAAACCTAGACTTAAAATTCCGCAAAAGCTGACAGTTATATGGCCAATATGACAATAATTCTTTATCGAAGGAATTTACTTACATTTCAATTGACTTACTTTTGAGATAAGTTGAGATAAGCAGGTTCTGTAAAGGTCATTAACATCGGGCGGCTTAGCTCGGGAAACGGAAAGTACGGACGCTGCCGTTATATACATTAAGTTGAAAGGCTGCCCATGTCTCTGACACAGTGTCCTTATTTTTTTTACATGTTAGCCTAATCTTTTTCTGGTTAATCACATAGTTGTTTTTTATTGTGTGCAGATATATAATCTCTACACGTTAAGTTTATGAAGCTGTTATAAATATAAAAGTATAATGCCCATGTTTTCTATATTTCTATATATAAATTAGGAGCTTGACCATCTTTGCGAGAAACCTAACTTGTTATCGTTTTTTTTCGTTCGTAAAAATATTGTATAGCTAAACCAAGAGAACAATTTTGATAAAAAGGTCAAATACGTATTTGTGATACGGTTTTTTGGTTAAAACAGTTCGTAAATCATTTTCTGGTTGAGTATATATCTTTATCATGTATATATCTTTACATATATAAAAAAATAGTATAATTTTCATTAAAGAAAATTACTATGTAATACAGGGAAAATGTCGTTCAAAAAATGCATAACTTGGATCCAGTTTCTTATGCATAGATTCAATAAATTTATTAAAGATAATTTGTTGTGAAAAGAGTAAACAGTGAGTTTATTTAAAGAGCCTGTTAAGCCTACTTGTATACGATAAATAGCCATTTTTTACACTATAGATTAGTAGAAGCACAATTGATGATACAGTTTAAAAGATAATGATGTAATTAACCTGTTAATGACCTCTGTATAGCAATTGTGCTGGAATGCTCAACGAACTTGCTTGGCAATACCTTTTCACGTTACTATATCTATACATATAAAGTAGGCAGACGGGTTAGCGGTAAAGAGACTACCACTTTCAAAGTTCTGCAGCATCAGACACTAACTTTTGCTGATCTGAGCTACTTTTGGTTCCCCTATTCAATACGATATATAGCGAGATAAAGTTACTTTACGCCAGTAATGTCTAAGAAAAAAGAAAACATTTATGTATTTTGAGGTATGATACTTATGGATTTTGGAAATTTAACAGCAGTTTGTGGGGGATTTTGATAAATAAAACACATAGGAGATATTTTAATTAGGGGTGTGCGAATCCAGAGAATATAATTGTTCATTCTCAATATATTATGTTCATCTCTGTCGGTACCATAAAAAATCTGGATGGTAATATTGGCAAGTGATTCCGAAAAAATTTTCACCAGAACGTGAAAAATTATTTGCTGGCGATATTGTATCTGAAAAACCAACTTCATTATCATCCGATTTAGTATCGTATTTATTATTTTTATACAAAAATTTGTAGCAAATTTTCATTTTTTAGAATACTATATTTGCTACGATATAATTTCTGTTTTCTCATCCTCTTTAAAATAAAAAAAAAACTTTAATGATTGTTCTATTTGTGTAAATATATTTCATGGTTTAAATAAAATGTACATAGACTATTAAATTTATTTTTGAGTATTGAAAATTCGAAACCCAGAATTGAAAATACTCGAAAATTCTCTAATAATTTAATAGTATATGAATAATTCGTAAAAAAAATCGAATTACTCGGGAACTTTCGAATTATTCGAATCGAATATTAACATTCGATTCCGACCGAATAATTCGTAAGTTCCAATTAATTCGCACACCCCTAATTGTAATTAATAACAGTACTACCTTCCAGTGATTTCCAAAATGTGTAGAACGAGGACCACCGATGTAATTTGTATGGTAATGTCAGATTGAGCCTTAACGACGACAGGTACCGTTTAGCGAGTTATTATGTAGTAGTCTTCAAAAATATCTTTGCAGTTTTGAAAATAATGACCGTGTATAACGCGCATATTCGAAAAATTTTCGAAATTAAAAAATAAATCTACTTGAAAATGTAGAGACAATGAATGAAAGGAGAATGGCCAAAAGGATTTATGAGTCAAGAGTGAATGCGAAAGTTGGAAGGGGAGGACAAAGGCGAACGTTCCTGGATCAAATCCAGGACATTTTAAGTAAGGGCCAAGTCAAGCGTACCGACGAACCTGTATGAAAGGTTTAATGAGAATGAAAGAAGCGAAGGAGATATGCAAGGATCGTGGCAAGTGAAAGGACATGGTCTCTACCTACCCCTATGGGAATGAGGCATGATCCTATGTATGTGTGAAAAAAATGCGTAATTACAGATAGTAAATGTTAGAAAGAATAATCAACTTTGTTTATGGGTAAGTCCTAAGCTGTATAAAAGAGTGTATAGATAATTCTCTATAAAATTACTGTATAGGATTCCATAAACGGGTAGGAGTTACCATTAAGATATACAATGACTATAAAGTTTTTATTAAACGCAACCACATTGAAAAATATTAAAACTCGCTTAGACTCTACGATAAAGGGTCGGGAATTTATGAATTGCTCTAATTTGTTTAATCAATAAAGTAATTGATGAATATAAAGGGAGCAGATTGGTTTTTCGAAGGTTTATTACTGAGCTGGATGAGACAAAAAACTTGATTAGTTTTTAAGTTGATTATTCTGAAAGAAAAGGGTAAATAGAAATTTAAGGAAAAAACACAAAAATAAAGATCCATACATATACTATAGCTGAACCCGTGACTTCGTCTGCGTGGTTTTTTTTTTTGGTAGCATTTTCGTTATTTTAGGCAAATTGTTTTACAAATAAGAAATATACTCGCACTGCCCTTTGAGGGTGGAATTTCCTAAAAATTAGTTTTAATAGTATCCAGTACGTCAAAAAAAATCTGACCAAGTTTTACATACCATAAAATATATAGTCCGTAAATGTGACGTTTGAATGTTTTTTTGCGCGCAAATTTGAGTTTTTTTTAATAAACACTTTCGCATCGTAAAATCCATTCTTAGCTGACCTCTACTCGGCAAAAGGAATATTCTTACCAAATTTCAAGTCTCTACCGCTTATGGGAAGAGTCAATAGTCAACACTACCGCAACCCCCCTTGGGAGTGGAATTTTGTTAAATCCGTTGCTAGGTGACCTCTACTTGGTAAAAGAAATATAGGACTATTTCTTTTCTTTTCTAAATTTCAAGTCTCTACGCCTTATGGTTCCAGAGATATCGCGATGAGTCAATAGATACCCGGATACCTCTTATATATATATATATATATATATATATATATAAGAGGTTAATATATATATATAAGAGGAAGACATTACATTTTTTTTACAGTTTCTAATGAAAAATTTTAAGGAGCCCGTGAAAATTATGTACATATAAATCAGAAATAGATAATGTAACATGTAAAAGTACTTATATAAAAAAACACAATTTTTTAAATGTCTGTCTGTATATTTGTTCTCGGTAATCTCTAAACGGCTGGACGAATTTTGACGGTATTTCACTGGAAAATAGCTGATGAGCTTAGACTACTTATATTTTAGAAAAAAAGTATTTATAACAAAGGTAATTAGACGCGAGGGACCTCTTTTCTTTTTTTTCTGTGTGGCGAATTTTTTTTAAACCAACATCAATAGGTCTAAATTTAGTATTGCATAAAAGAGAAAAGCACACAGATATTTTAAATAATACGCTATCAATAACAATTTTCATTTAATGTGTTTTCCGATGATTTCTCACTAGTCCTATACGGGCGTGTTATGAAACCGTGTTTTGCATTATTATCTTTGTGTTGTATATTTCCGTTTGGATTGTTTAAAATGATTAAAAATCTAGATTTTTGTTTAGTACTAAATTTACTATACTAAAAGTTCTATTAAAAGAAATATTTTTTCTTATTCTAATTGATTTTCATTTACTGCGTTTTTTTTAGTTTAAGAATTTACTATGTTGAACTTCAAATTTTATAATATAAGTAGCAGTGTCCTGCCTAAATGTTTATCCTCCTCACTCATAGGAGAGAGAGTTTTTGGAGCTGCTCCACTACAGACTGGTAGATGCCCAAGATTTGCTTCCAGGATATGCAGGCGTCTTGCGATATTTTTCTTCCCAGAAAGCACAATGATGAATTCTAAATTTTAGCATGTAAGTTTCTGTTTTAAAGAGAAACTCCTCTTCTCTGAACAAAGAAACTCGAGTCTCATCACAAGACAATCAAGAGCTTTCAGATTTTCTTTAACATAAATAAACTTTAAAATACTTTTTATAAAAACTAACCGAAAATCATGTACTATATAGGAAACTTTTCTCAAATAATTACAGCCTAAATTACTTCTCGATTTGCCTTTTGTACAAACCTTTGTAATTTCCGCTCCAATTATCCATATAGTTTATTTATTAAATGAGAAATCATGTTACTTTGATCTTGTTCCACTATAACAGTGGATCAATTAAAATTTACAGTATCCTTTTTATCTTAATTTAACGGTGATGAGTATAATAATTATTCAGTTACCTGCCAATAAAACATAATGGCATTTCAATTAAAAAGGGCATCCTTTCACTTATAATAAATTCTACTGACTTAATTAAGAAATAAGCCGACTGCTGGCCACTTATTCAAGGCCCTGGAACATTTACGTAATGATGCTGACCCCATCAGGACCAGGAATATTGAGTTGGGGATACTGTCCATCCATAAGAAGGGAACAAAATATTCATACCTTCTTGCGTTGTATACGACTGAATGTCCAATAGTGAGTAGCTCTGTGCCTCTTTATTCTTCGTCTCATCTAGTGGTATCGAGAAAAGGCTTCCTCTCTGAGAGTGCTGAACGAGGTCTACCTTCAGTATCCATCTTAGACTGTATCATCTCTTACCATTAGGTAAGATTACAGTCAAGTTCTAACCTGACAGCAATAAAAAAGGTTTATTATTGCTGACAAGACATTGAATAGCACCTGCATCATCCTGTAGGAGTGCCTCCGGTCTTTCCTAGAAATTATTATTATATGCCTTTTTAAAAATAATGACAACACTAATGTATTGAACAACGTATTAACTTTTTATAACAAATTCCGGAGGCATAACTCTTGCAATACTTAAAAGATAATTACACAAATGCTGATAAAAAATGATAAACTCGTATTGTTTACGCAAACAAAAATAAAAAAAAATACAAATTACGTACATTGTAATATTGAAACGGTTTCGTTGTTAAAAATCCCACAATAAAAAGCTCAGGAAAAACATAACTGTAGTGCGAATATTAAACGCGTAATTACCATACAATGAACAGACATCTTATTACTCTGAGAGACGGACGCAAAAATTTTTGCAAAAAATACATTAAATGCTGTCTAGAATTATGCTAGGAATGGAAAAAATTCTAGAATATATATTACAAGTGTCAATATGACAACTTTACATTAAATAAGCTGTTACCCACGGTGTTAATCGTGTAGTTATCGATCCCGTCAACAAAATTTTTTAAAGTATTTTTTGTTATTAAGCATAAATGCATATGAAAGTAAAGTTTATACTTATACATGCATTAAGTGAAAAACTGTGAATTTGAAATAAAAAACAGGCACTCCTATTGTATTTATGTTTGTCTATTACAAAAATGATAGCAAAAACTACAATTCACAGAATTGTCCGTTAATCTTTTTATTTTAGTAATCAGACTGAACGACATCCAACTCGGTTGGGCTGCGTTCGGGAAGCTACGCCAGATATTTTCATCTGATAACCCTCAGTGCCTGAAGACCAAAGTCTTCGAACAGTGCGTTTTGCCAGTGATGACCTACGGTTCTGAGACATGGTCGCTGACTATGGGCCTCATGCGGAAGCTCAGACTCATTCAGCGTGCGATGGAGAGGGCTATGCCCGAAGTTCCTCTGCGTGATCGAATCAGAAATGAAGAGATCCGTAGTAGAACCAGAGTCACCGACATATTCCTGCGAATCGCGAACCTGAAGTGGCAATGGGCGGGGCACATAGTCCGAATTCCACAAGGTGGACCGACGACATAAAGAGGGTCGCCGGTAGCTGCTGGAGCCAGGCGGCGCAAGATCGAGCCTTGTGGACGTCATTACGTGAGACCTATGTCCAGCAGTGGACGTCCATCGGTTGAAGCGACGACGACGACGACGACTGAACGACAGTGTAGCATAAAAAATTAATATAACGAGCCGCCTATTAAGGGAGGGATTTTAGAGCATAGTGCCCCGTAATGTTTTTCTTCTTCGAAAAACACTGATCTAAGTTTTTTTTATAAAGAGAAACTTAGAGGTCTCTGGCAGGGATTTGACCCCTTGATTTGGCTTTAGTTCAATTTATAGTATAGCTTATTCTGATTGATCTAATTAAATAACTATTTCAGGATTTTCATTTACTTAATAAGTATGTAAATTACTAGTTTCTATAATCATTTATATAAAGGAAAGTCATCTGTAACTTTACGAGAATTCTTTAGAACAATTTGAATTTGTTACATTTTTCTGTAAGATTAAATTACAGCATATTTTTTTCATAGATAACATCTTATCCAACCAGGTGGTTTTAACGTCATCCCGATACATTTATCAAGAATTCCAAACGTATTCATAAAAGGACAATCAACCGTCTTGATCAAAGGACACCTTTTGTAGCTTATCAGTAAACTTTATTATTCAACAAAACATAATGATAAATTCAAAACTGTAATAAGCAGCTGCTTTTAAACGACTCATAGACAATGGACTCTTGACTATCACCTTTGACGTGTGAAAATGTTGTCCAAGAGACAAGTAAAAACTTTATAAGATAATACTGTTGCCTCTGGGACTTCATATGGTGTTATTGATTCTTATCACACTGCTGAAATATCGGATGCGATGAGGAAGTTGATGTTTAGTTAACATTACTGATTGTTATATTATTCTTTTCCCATCAGCATAACAGCGTTTGCTGAATACGTTCTACGAATAAAACGTTTATATATACCAATATACCAAATATATCAAAATCGATTGTGAAAAGGTAAGTAGCAACCCATTAACGTCCCATTGCTGAAAACTTCACACTCATCAGTGAGAGGGTTTTTATAGCATAGATTCACCACACTGCTTCACTGCGAGTTGGCAGGCATGGTACACAATTGTACTCTCTATTCCTTCACTCTCATAGTCCCATGTGACAAGCATCCGACATCATCAAAGAGATATCCGACGCAGGACCGACGGCTTAACGTGGTCTCCGAGGCACGGGGGTGGATCACACCGCCAACTTCCCAACTTCGGGCAAATATTGAGAAAATCTTAATAGAAAACTAAATATCGATTTTTAACTGGCCTCGAATCCAGGACCTCATGTCTGTGGCCGAACAAGCTAACTACTTGACCAATGAGGCAGTTTAATTGATCGTGAACTTATCTAAAAATATGTATAGAACATTTAAAGAATTTTAGATTTGAATTAAATTCCACCTACAGGTTCCATAATTATTCATGTAAAATGTCGTAAATACAAAAGCTGTTCTCAAAAGAGTTACAAAGTTTCTTGCCAGTATCTCGGTAGAATTAATCTTCCGAAACAGTGTTAAGTTATTAGGATAAATTTCCCCATAGGATAGATTAGATACAAAAGAGCTTTTTAAGTCAAGTTAGTGAGTACCAGTCTGTTACCAGTAGAGAATGGGTTTTTGAAGTGAAACTTCTTTAGGTGCATAAGGGTAAAAGTTTTACGAATGAAACGCGTGCTTAGCGTATCAAAGATGTGCAGCGTTTTTTTATGCTAAGGAGCTACGGAGGTTAAGTAGTTTTCATATTTACAAATAACATGTGGCATTTTAATTTGCCACTCGTCGTTTAATAATTTAATGTACTATTTTTCAAAAAATATTGCATTACATACAAAAATTCTCTTTTCTTTTTTATAACAATAATTTCTAATATTGACAAAAAACAGTGTCATTTTTATTTACGAATCGTCATTTGAGATTTGAATAAATTATTTGTATTAATTTTCGACACTTAACTGCTTCACTTTAAAACCATATCGCCTATTTCTATAAAATTATGTCTGTCAACCACGGTTATTTCTGGGAGATGTCAAGTTATGCTGACATCGTATCAATATTTGTCCTTGTAAAATCGGTGTTCTACTTAAAAGTTTCTCGGTCAAGGCGGAATGTGATTACCCCAGAAAGAATTGGCTGATCACCAATACCGATAAATCCGCTTGTATTTATGTTAACCAGATCCAAAGACCAACTTAGTAGAAACTCAGTGGCGTCGCTGGCGCTACCAATTTCATTAACACAGCTTCTGAAGTTCGCAATAATTTTGATTTAATTGAAATTCATTATCGCGAAAGCTTAACCAATTAGTATGTACTAGGACAACATAATACATTAGAGATTATATTGAAATAATTAAACACATTTGCGAACAGCGCCGTTATGTTAATGGACGTAAATGGCACAAGGAATTGATACCGACCAGTTTGTGGCGCCGGCCGAGAGAAATTGCTAAGCGTTTCCTCTGTAAATGGTGTTACTAATGATGTCATATTAGTTGATTTTTGATAAAAAAAAATTGATGACTAGTATTTTTTTATGATCGAAATTGATTGTAAGTGTTAATACGATCAATATTTTTTTAACATCTAATCGGCTTTGAAAGGCATCAAAGTGTATGCACATTTGTCATTTCATTACATTACAAGCTTTTTACATTATTTTGTCAATGCAAAGCAAAAACCTTATCTTTTCGTCTAAATCGAAATTATTAAAGTACAATCGAATTTTTAACTAGAGGTTCTAAAGTTCGCTTCGTTCTACCTTCCGATTTTTTTGGCCAATTCGGCGTCAGTAGCGCAATTGTGCCAGTAGTTCGTTAATAGATGTCTTGGTTTCAATTTCTAGCAGACCAGTTGTAAACGCAGGCGGGGCCATAGTAGAGCCGATTCGCCCTCATCTGGACAAATGCCTGGACAGAGAGGACGTTTCGCTCTTCTACAGGTTGGTGCAGGTGCTTACCGGTCATGGTTGCTTCGGCAAATACCTGTACCGAACTGTTGGCTGAATGTCCACACGGTGGAAGAATGTCCCGTCCGGGGACCTCAGCGACTCATTATGACGTCGCTGATCAGCACAGACCTCTCACTGGCAAGTATTATAGGAGCAATACATACCAGTGAGCAGGCCTGGAGAGCGGTTGCCAACCCCGACACAGAGATACGAGGCTCCCCACTCATGGTTGATGGCCGTTCCGTTATTGGGTTTTGCGATTGCGTATCCTCGCGGAGTCCCACACTCCCGACTCTATTAGTCGGGGTGCGTAAATGTATTTTCCAGCGACAAAAAAAGGGCCAGTTGTAGGAAATTGCGTTTTCTAATTTGTTCGAGCCTGGACTATTGGGAGCCAGTAAAGACGTGCCGCCTACCAAAAAAAAATGCGTTCCAGTACAATAGGCAGTAGTAATAGTAGTAGTAAGAAGTAAATTATGTCTTACCAGGTTACCAGGATTCTGTCTTAGATTTTATCGTCACTTTACATCAAGTGAGTATCCACTTAAAAAAATAAAAGATTGTCTTTTTTCAAATATACAACCACTCTTGTGATTCCGTTTTGTTATTGAAATCCAAGAACTTCTGGTTGGTTGGCACTGCTCTCTATTTTCTGCTTTAATTGAACTCCGTAACACGATACCATAACAAATTCTTAAATCGTTTGGTTATGCTACAGCAGAAGCAAAAAATCGAACGATAGCGAATAATAAAAATCCTATTTGGCTTAACTATAGAACATAGCTATAATTACATAAATTACTGGGGTTAGTGCAAGTATTTTGAAACCTATTCGCAGTTCTTTTATTTGAGCTTTTGAGCCCGTGGTATAAATCTTTGGTAGTTATCACATTACTCCGTTAGACAAAAAGTTGACGTTTGATGATGTGTAGAAAAGATTAAGAGGTAGCTCCTACCTCCTAGCAGGTAATCGCTCTGCACTCTTGGCAGGTGATCTCCTGTGGGAATTGCAGGCGGAAGCACTGGCAGCAACCTACCAGTGTACCACGGTTGCCGTAAGGTCTGGACGTGACCGTCTCGAAATTGACGGGGTCCAAAGAGTCAGGGCCCTTGCCGACAGGGTATTGATTCAAGCTTGAAAGTAGGATCTCGAGTCTCCAAATGCGGGTGTGGACCTGTGGAGGCGATTCGTCCTCGCCTCGAACAATGGCTAGGTAGACGGCACGGATCTCTTACCTTTAGGCTGGTGCAAGTAATGACCGGACACGGATGTTTCGGAAAGTACTTACATCAGATAGCACGACGTGAAGAGTTTCCTATCTGCCATCAGTGTGGTGTGCCCGTCTATACGGCGGCCCACACTGTGGCAGAATGTTCGACTTGGGAACCACAGGGATATTCTCTGGTGTCCCTCATCGGAGAGGATCTCTCACTGCCAAGTATAGTGGGTGCCATGCTCAAGCATGTGAGATAGGATTGAATGCGGTTTCCTCTATCTGCGAAGCTGTTATTTCTTTGAAGGAGGCAATGGGGCGTGTAAAGGAAGCTGCAGCAGATGCTTCTCCCCTTCGGAGGAGGAGGCCAGGCGGCAAAAGGCGTCTTAACTAACGCCTCTTGTCTCCTCCTTGAACATCCTCAGTCGGTTTCATCCGGGAGTGTCAGGGTGAATGCGCAAGGGAGCCTCTGACACTCCCAACTCAGGGTGAGGAGGGTGTGGCTGAGTTTTAGTGGGTATTCTGGCTTTACCGGCGTATCCCACGCTCCCTGTCTCGTGGCATTTCCCAGCGAAAAAAAAAGTAATCGCGCTGCATTGTTAGACTTTGCCCTTACTTATGATGAGACAAGATTACAGTCAACCTCTAATTTATCAACAAAATTAAATAAGTCTACACAAACTCGCAGTGAAGCAGCGTCTATGCTCTAAAAACTCTCCCACTTGTGAGGGGGACTGTGCCCAGCATTGGGACGTTTATGGGCTGCTACTTACCATACCTTTTTACATAAACTGCATTCATTTGGAATAATAGCGAAAAAAAAGTAAATGAAATTTAAGCAACCTCAAAGCGCAGTTACAGGTAGATTAATTATTTTGTAATCTGCTATGACATTCAAACGCCCCCGTTGCCGGAACGAGCGGTAATTGTGCTGTTTAAGCTAACTGTATTCTGCACGTCTTTATAATATTGATTTAATTAAATTTATTAGTTTTTGAGTGTAACATTTTATGGCACGGTAGAGATAATCTTCGTTAAGTGACACACGTACGTTAGAGTATGTATTTATATGTCTGTTCGATCTTTATTCAAATACTTTTCTGGCGGTTAAGAACCGCTTAGTTCCTGATCTCGCGGGATTATGAGAAAATAATGTTTCAATTCTTCCAATGTAACAAATCAGAGATCATCAAAATGATTAGATGTCAAGTTATAAATGGTGTAAATAACCCGATTTTGTCTTATATTTCAAAAAAGATATTAACTCCTACCGTTTGTTTTTTACTTAAAACATTTGAACCGGTGATAAATTAATTAGCACCGCTCATTGCTTTATTGTAGATAGATATCTCATGAAGTTTGTCTATCATTTAGTAATGATTGAATACGTAATCAGCGATAATTTGGTCAGTGTAAGTATGCCAGACTACCGTTAGAGTCGCGCGTCTGAACGTGTGAAAGTTTAGTTCTACACGTGGCGGACGAGAAGATTGCCTTTTGCTGTTCAGGCGCATCGAAGCAAAACGAAAAACATATGTTTAAAGTTCGATTACAGGTCGCGCCACCAAAAAAAAAACCATCTTTTGATTTCAGTTGACTCTATAACTTTAATATTTTCAACTAAGTTAATTAATTGGGGAATTTTTTCAATTGCATCTTCAATTCTTGATGGTTTCGCTGGGTTAATGGTGCGAGTCATTTCTTCGGTTCTGCAACCGACCTGGTTTCCATTCCTAGCAAGGCATATTACCACGTGAAGTTATAGTGTTATATTTATATAAATAACGTTTTAAAATTATATGAAGACACAGTTACAGTTATCACAGGAATATTTTTATTTCTATGAGTCTCTTTATATGCAAATATGAAAATTTTACACAACATTATAAACATATTATAAATTGACGTGTAACATAAACTTATTTACTTCTACTATTTATTTATTAAGTTAACGACCTTATAATTTCTTGAAAAACAATGCCAATAAAATAATACAGTTTACTAAACTGAAATTTACTGTGAACAGAAACTTAAATAAGCACTCACATTACGAGTTACTTTTGCTTATAGTTTTATTTTCTAGCTTATAAGTTAGCTTGTGGTAGTGATCTTACTGTATCATCACTTACTATCAGTGATAAATAATGATACAGTCTACAATACCTACCAGCCTCTCCCACCAATCTATAGACAGACAAATTCGATAATGCGATTTCCTAAAATTGCTCTGTTGGAAATCGAGCCCAGGACCTCTGCTTATAAGGCGAGTAGTCGTACTGTTGCTGTGGCTGTTAATACCATTTTCATCCATTTAACCATAATTTGTTCTACCATAATGCAATGGTATAGATGTCTATTAAATTATTTTTATAAGTATAAAAAAAGAAGTAATGCTAATACTTTGAATTAAACTCCGAGGTTTTTTATTTTTAAATCAGTTTTTATTGAAATTGTAAAAGATGAAGGGTATACAAATAAATTCAATTGAGGTGTATTTTTGTAATTTCTAATTAACAGTTTTTCCCCAAATACAAAGCAAAGTACAGTATCTGCTTGTCTGGATAAGTTTTGACGTAACTTGCACTGATGTTACGAAGCTTCATTTAAGCTACTATTATTTTAGAGAGAAAAAAATATTTATAATTTTGCGAATAGCTGGTTTTAATACAAGGGACTTTTTGAAATAAGCCTCTTCAATTGTAGTGAATTAAAGTACCCATATTTCTACACTGTTTATATTTACTACAGATATCGTATGAACATTGTATAAAATCTATATCAACAAAATGGTATCGACGCTAAAGGATAATGTAATCTTAGAAGTCTTTTTTATATTATTTTAGATAGAATTTAATCACTATTTTTCTACGTGATTTTATGATATATCCATAACTTTAGAAAGTTTTATTATCGGAGCAAAATATCGAGGATGATGTCATTAAACTTGCTTATTGGTAAATTTTTGTCTTACATACTAATTAATAAAAATGGCATAATTTTTCCTTCGTTTAGATAGAGTATACCTGTTACCTTTACAAAATATCAGTCCCTGTTATTACTATTTTGATGTAAATGTATCTTAAAACAATTTGTTAAGATTCGATTTTATTTGACAATAGACTGGAGGGAATAATTAACTTTGCCATCTCTCTTAATTAATAGGATGCTTATAGTCCAGCCGGTGTGACAACGAACACCATGACATCAGATTTATATATCAGAAGATTGGGCATTAAGCTTTCGCAAAGTCAATTATCCAGCCTGATCAAGACCTATTACCAAGAAATATAACCTAGCCTGTAGGTCAACTAGATCACTGTGGACCTCAAAATGTCTAGTAACAGTACTAGTTTAATTGTTTCCCCGCTCTCTCAATTTTATGATAATGTTGTCTATTAAAAACGATATAAACCCAAATGAGTGGTTTTAAACCGCAATCCAATGTTCTCGGGTTATAATAAGACAGACGGACCTACGTATAATTATAACTGTGCCACAGATAACCTTCCGCAATCCGGCGTCTTAACGGTCGCCTCATTTTGCTAGCGGTACATTTAGGGGCTGTTTTCCATCACCTCTATTAAGCGATGCTATTGTAGCTAGTTTAGCGAAAAACGCGTTTAAATAATTGACATTTCTCTGATTTTTTAACCGCGAGTACTTTTTATTTTTGTGGTTTTCACGGCACAATATGACTTGTTCCTTTATGAGGCAATGTTATAATAGCCCGGAACCTACGGGAGTCTCAAAGAACTTTAAATTAACAGTAAGCATGACGTTTATGTATACAATACATTTGTGGGTATCTATGTTTTTATGAAGCCACAGAAGCCTAGGAGTGAGGCGGTGTACAAATAAACTTTCTCTTATAAAAACGATACTTATGTGCTTTCTTTTCGGGAATGAAAACATCCTGATGAAATCTGCATATTCCCAGAGTAACTCTGGGGTATGTGTAGCGTGTTAACACCCAGTGGAGTGGTGGGTATGTGCTCTAAAGCCTTCTTTTCTACAAGCGAGGAAGCCTGCACCCATCAGTGGATCATTAAAAACCTGCTAGTTACCTGTTTTATAATACTATATATGTATTTAAGTATATATATGTAGAAAATTATTTTTTGGACCACCTACCCATACCATTTAGATGTTGAGGTTGTAGGGTTCTTTTTATATATACCTTGTAAACCTGATATATTTACAATAAAGTATAGATGAATATGATATAAACACAATGTATATAAAATTTGATGTATCTAAACAAAATTTTAATTAAATGATTGTAAGAGTCAACGTAGACGTAAGAATTCATTTAATAGTATAACTATTCTTATGTATTTGTTAAATATATAACATCGTTATAAGAATCAAAAATATATTTTAAAAAAGTAAAAAAATAAGCAATAATTGTTGTTTAAAATAAATCTTCAATAAATTGAACTCCTATGTTATGGTGGAAAAATATAATGGGAAGCATTATTTGTATCATAAGAACCTTCGCAGTTTGTGATTTGCTCTACTTTAAAATTTAATTACAATGTATTCTTTTAACTTTCATTTTATTTATAAATGTTTAATTAATCCAACATAACATAATCTAACTTAATTTATATATATGCTAACATAAAACATAATTAGTTGAATAAAAATCAGTTTATAAATTATTTGAACCTCTGCACTTGTAATCAATACATATATTTCCTTGTTTCAGAAGACAATGCGCCGACAGTCATAACAACGGATAAACAAGCACATAAAATGGGTCCCCCCATATCAATATGGCCGAGCAACCCGCGGAAAGAAAGAGTGACAAGTGACAATAAATGTTTTCTAGTTCATACCATAGACAATTGCTGTGCCGGTTTAAATTATACGTTTATTTTTTTATTATTACAAGTGATACTCAGTTTGAGCTTGGTTAAAGGGAGTCCTATTATATTGAGTCTGGATTACTTGCAAGGTAATTATCTTTTTTTTTTTACTAAATTTGCTACTTCTTATATCCTTGGCTCTTCACGGTTTTGATATGTATCATATATGTTGTAAAGTATACCACAAAAACAATGTCGTTTAGACATCTATATGACATCTGTTTTACTTTGAGTTATTTGGCTTTTAAGTTATATAAATTTGTTAATGATTCTCTCAAAGAATGTTAGTTTTTTTTAGTTTGTAATTATATTTCTTTTGATTGTTAAATTGTTGTGTGTTAGTTTATAAGTTTACGATGGGGCTGGCGTGTATTATTAATAATACAAAAACCCCTTAAAAAGAAAAGAATAAAAAAAAAAGAATCTCTTTTACATCAGCTTAATGATCATCTCTGTGTATTTGGCGATTGTCCATTAAACTTGAAACGAAAATTATAAGTAATCTTAAATTAATTACAGCTCTTGAACTAATTGACGTAACTTTCAGTTTTTGAAACTTCATTTTTTTCGCTGTGATGGCAGCAGTGCTACTAGGCGTGGACTAAAAAGCAGCTTATATCTGAATTCACAACCTTTTTTATAACATGCAATAACTTTATTGTTTGTTATTTTAATACATTTTATTTTACTTTTTGTAAGCTATAACTTATTTTAATCAATGTTTCTGCTTTGCACGTTTGGTAAATAAAGTCCTTTATTATTATTATCGCCAATCGTTATTACATATATAATTAACATACTTTATAAAATTTTCAACTCCGTTTTCACATCCTTAGGTATAGATTTTGGAAAACTCATGAAAGACATTTAAAATCGCTTAATATTGCTTTTATTTATAAAGTTTAAGTTTTCTTTTCATAAAAAATCTGCTTATACTAGTTTCCTGTGATCCGTTTAATTCCACTAAAAAATTAATAAAAAGACAGACCATTGGACACTTACAGTATTGATAAAATTAGTACAAATTTAGCATTAACAACTCCCCTAAACGTAACATTTTTATAACGTATCATGACAATTAAATATAGAGTTAAGAAGCCATTTAGAGAGCCGCATTTATTTTAGGCCGGCAACGCATCAGCGGTCTCTATGACGCTGCAGGTGTCCATGGGCGGCGGCAATCACTTAACATCAGGTGACCCGCCAGCTCGTTTGTCTGCCATAATTATAAAAAAAAAAAAAAATTTAGAGAGAATAAAATTAATGGGTTTTATACGGAAGCATCCCCCAATTGTGACTTTATCATAAAACTATGAGGAGTCCTTTGATTATGATGGTAGATAATAATGAAGTTTGATTATATATTGATTGATATTTAATATATAAAATGTAACTAGTGTCGTGATGTTTGTTGCCAAACTCCCTCAAAATGGCTCTAACAATTCTCTTGAAATTTTGTTTGCATATCGGGTGGATCTGAGAATCGGTCAACATTTTTCCTACAACTAAATGTTAGATTGGTCCACCCTAGTAAACATTTTATTAATTGGTAAAAATTTTCTATTTGAATTTTTTCGTTATAATAATTTGCACCATAAATAAATTATATGGCACAAGAACGTTTCCGGGGCCAGCTAGTAAAGATTTTTTATTCTAATGCGTATCACGAAATGCCAGTTCCACATTTACCTGAGTATTAATGAATATTGAATCCATAGGTCGTGGACCACATAAATCAGTCGTTGTTACGCTCGACTTGGATTACCGTTACATGGGACTATGAGAATATGATACTTGTAATAGAGAATGCACCTGTGTTTTACGTACAATGCAGTATCTGGGTATAATCAACAAATCACTCGTATAATTAAAGTGACAATTCTGTTATGAAAATAACTTATAATCTACTGCAGAAATAAATATATACACTATAAATATTTTGGTAACGGCGAGGCATGGGGTACTAAGAATCTCCGGAAGAGAGTCCGCTTCCAACACCAACAACTTGACCTGTCAACATATAACGCACGCACTTTGAGAACCGAAAATCTTCGAGCTGGAAGAAGCTGTAAGTAAGTTACACTGGGATATTGTGGAATGAGCGCAATAAAGGTACTAAAGTGTTCGCAAAAGATCTGTCTAACGGTCAGAGCCAGTTGACATGGCTAAGGACTGGTAACGGCGAACTCGTTGCACCTAGATCTGAGATTCTGAAGGTGGTTGAGAGTTTCTATGGGCAGTAATACACGTCGACCTGCAAGCCTATTGATAGTTTGGCTAAACATCCTCGTGCCAAACTTACCCGACATTATATCGAAGATATCCCGGACGTCAGTTTATACGAAATTATTATGGGTCCCAGACAGATCAAGAACAGCAAGGCAACTGGCACACTCCTGCCTATGAAAATACCTTATTGAAGAACTACAGACCTATTGCGCTGCTAACTCATGTCTATAAACTGTTATGTCTATAAAATCGAGGGTCATTCCCAATCGTCTCGCCCGCAAGTTTGACGACTTCCAGCCCCCCCGAACAAGCCTGATTCCGAAAAGGCTTTAGTACCATAGACCACATCTTTACGCTGTGGTAGGTTATACAGAAGGTCGAGGAGTATAAGGCTCTTTGCTTGGCGTTCGTGGACTATGCGAAAGCCTTCGATTCGGTGAAAACATGGGCCGTCTTAAGATCTTTGCAGAGATGGCGTTGACCACCGGTACATACACGTGTTTTAAGTGTCTGTACTAAAACGCCACTATGTCAGTCCGTATACGGGACCAAAGTACAGAATCTATTCAACTGCAGCGTGAAGTGCGACAGAGAGATGTTATCTCCCCGAAGCTCTTCACTGCGGCGCTGGAAGACCTGTTTGAGTGGAACGGACTGGGCATTAACAACAACGGCGAGTACATCACTCATCTACGGTTTGCCGACGATGTGGTCAATATGGCAGAGACTCTGGAAGTTCTCAATGCAATGCTCGATGACCTCAGCAGTGCTTCTCAACAGGTGCGCCTAAAATGAACATGGATAAGACAAAAGTTATTTCCAATATCCATGTTCCACTCCAACAAGTCATCGTTGAGAACGCGACACTAGTAATTGTTGACGAGTCCACATACTTGGGACACATAGTCCAGTTAGGTAAGTCCAATTTTGAGAAAGAGGTCAACCGCCGAATCCGACTCGATTGGGCAGGGTTCAGGAAACTCCGGAAGATGTATTCGTCCAATATCCCTAAGTGCCTGAAGACCAAAATCTTCGAACAGTGCGTGTTGCCAGCACTTACCTACGGATCGGAAACGTGGTCGCTGACTATGGGACTCATTCGAAAGCTCAGAGTCACTCAGCGTGCGATGGAGTGCTATGCACGGAGTTTCTCTACGCGATCAAATTAGAAATGAGGAGATCCGTAGCAGAACGAAATTCACCGACATAGCCCTTCTAATCGCGAACCTGAAATGGCAATGGGCGGGGCACATAGTCCGATGAATCGATGGACGTTGGGGCCCGAAGGTGCTGGAATGGCGAGCCCGCTCCGGGCGACCCAGTGTAGGGAGACCCACCATAAGGTGGACCGACAATATAAGGACGGTCGCTGGTAGCCGCTGGAGGCAGGTGGCGCAAGATCAGGCCTTGTGAGCATCATTTCGTGAGACCTATGTCCAGCAGTGGACGTGCATCGGTTGAAGCGACGACGTTGACGACGAAATATTTAACGTTTTGTTAAATAGATTTTTTTAAACGGCTTTTATGAGCTTATATAATAATGGGCACCATATATGATATACTGTAGCTGGACTGTATGGCCCAGATAAGTGTACTCGTCAACAATTTCGAGTGTTGAGTTCTCAAGGATGACTGGCTGAATTGCTAAATCTTAAGAGTTAAATTGCCACTTACCGCGATAGAGCACTTGCATCTCAAACTGTAACATCACTTACTATTCGGTGAGATTACAATCAAGCGCTAACCAGTCGGCAACAAAAAAGTTTAAAAAATTTCAATACTTTTAGGATATTCGGCCATCTTTCATTGGTTGTAAACTTACTTACTAAATTTAAAACTATGATAACTAGATGAATAAGGACATAGTTTTATTTACATAACCAGCTCTTAACTGGACTTTCTAGCGAAAAGTGTCCCTAGGGTATTCTTGTAAATATGAATATAGATTTAAAAAAAAATCATAAAACAAAATGACCAAATGGATATTTTTTATATAAAGCGCGTTACATGAAACAGGCTTTTTACTAGGATAATGAGTATTTACAATATATTTATAATAATCATTTTAATTACAGTCTTAATATTTATATGTTAATTAAAGGTAAGATATATTTAATGAAAAACTTGAGAGATTGTTATATTTAATTTAACTGTTGTGTTTTCTATGAGATTCTGTTTGTCTACGGTAAATGTAAAGCGACAACAATGACAATAACATGGAACGAATCAGGCTATTATTATGTAAAGTAAAAGTGAAAAAAGTGAAAATATTTGGATATTTTGTCAATGCCTTTTAAAGTAAAAGCGAGAGCTCTCTAGCTGATAAAAATGTATTGTAGATTAGATCATCACTTTTTTAAATTGGGAATATAGTATTATCTTATATTTAATGTGTTGAAAAATGAAAAATGTTTTAAAAATTTTTAAAAAGATAATTTTTAATGTTATGGGAAATATTGAACTGTCGGTTATAATCATCTATTTCTATTTGGCTAATACTATTCATGTTTATACAAAAAAAAACGAAAAACTTGTTATTTTATTTGAAAGTTAATAAATTTATATTACAAAAATAAAATTGCACTTGTTTAGGAATTTGTTTAACAAATTGAAAGAATTGTTTTTAATGTGGACTTCTTGATGAAACCAGTCCTTTTTTAATATAAGACACCTGTTTGGTAACTATTGTATTATTATTCCAGGGCTTTTAATATTCTCATTATGAGGCCAGGTCTTTTTTACTACTGCTGAGACGTTAACGCTTGACTGTGATCACCTGATGGTAAATGATCATACTATTTAAGACGGAAACGTAAGAACGCTCGTAAGAAGTAATTTACCTCTTGCGGTTTCTACACTGTATCGTATCAGAATACATATTTATTTTTTCACAACACGTCTTTATTATTAAATTAGTATCTAGCCACGGCCGAAGTCTCCTTATTCCCAAATTAGATAAATGAGAAAATGCTATTCTTCCCTATCTGGAATCAAGCTTGGAACCTCTGCTCGAGAAGTGAAAACTCGTTCAATTGCACCAGCGAGGCCGTAAAAAAGCCAACTTTTCAAGAAAGTTGCTTTATTTGTACTTGTAAAACTTTTTAAATTAATGTATCCATACGCATCGTCCTGTTGAGTGTGTTTCCCCAACTTTCACTTCATTTCCGTAGCGAAACTAGGTTGAATGCATCACCTTTGAGTGTCTTACATTAAGTTTGTCTTAATATTTTAAAATATCTATTACTTATTTCTTAATGTATACCGACAGTAACATTTCTTTTCACGTGTTTTTTTTACGAAAGTTTAGCTGTATTGTGATACAAACGTCTAATCTGTAATGACCTTTCTGCTTGCCCCACTCGTAATTTCGCTGGCTCAACCAATGGCCCTCAAAGAATAAACTGGTTAGTGAACAAATAATAGTGAGATATTTCTATTTTATAGATCGAAAATACACGCTTTAGATCAAGATAAACATCTTTTCAAACAATGATATGCTTAAACTTTGTCTCGGAACTTTTAAATTATCTGTCATTATCATTGGATAGCACAACTTTTAGCGCCATTATTTAATATCTGAAATACACGCGTGGTTGCTTAAAAAATGCAAAATAATATATAAGCAACAGTCAGTATCCTCGAAATTTTAACCATAAATCCACGCCGCAGTTTTCGATGCTTGTCAAATCAAATACATCCATCATTCGTTCACTCAATGCAAGGCAAAGGCCAAAGATTCGAAAACTTTCATTGGATATAAATAATTTATAATCTGTTTTCTATAGTTGAGTCTGAAAGTTATAATTTTGATAAGAATGTCACGTTGAGTTTTTCAATGCCACAATATATCTAACAATTAATATAATAAAATAAATGAGGCATTATATAATTATAAAATATTAAAAAAAAACTGAAATGTTGACTATAGCTAACTTCAGTGTGTCGTTTTTTTGTGATGTTCATCATTTTTCCCTACCGCACCAAAAGAAGTATAACTTCAAAAAGTCTATACCTTTAATATACCTATTTTATCTTCTAAAAATGGTTGCATATAATGCAATAATTACATTCCAATATATAATCCTTATCAACTTCAATAAGTTAATATTCAATAAGCTACCCTAAGTATTTCGTGCACATTATTATGATATTTTAAATAAATATCTTATTTAGTTACTGAGAAAATTAATGTATGTATAGAATGATTAATTACCTGTCACCAAGTTCGCTGACTTAAACAACAACGTCAGTAGCTTTTTAATTGTGCCATCACTTCACATATAGTGCGATTATAGTCAAAAGGTAACCTGTCAGTAAAACGAATAAAAAATGATTGACAAGTCAATATGTTTCATACCAATTAAGAGAATGACTCATTTTGTAATGTATGCCGATGTCCTGTGCTGACGCATAAGCAATTTCTCCAGCGTTATGTAAATAACATCTCGAAAATATTAGTCACTTTTTCGGAATGTTATCCCATTAAAGTGAGATGCAATAAAAATCGCATACCTATTTATATATGATAAAATTTTATACCATATAAGATTTCCGATTGCGAAAAATATGATGCTTGAATATAGATATATATATTTAAACAAAGCTGACCCGCGGAACTTCGTTTATTTATAGTTGCAAAAAATATGCCGCCTTCTATAAAATTAATAAAGTTTTGTGTGAAAATAATTCCAGCGCACGTGCAAGATGTGGAACAAACTCCCAGCCACGTTGTTTCCACAAGGTTATAACTTAGACACGTTTAAGATACAATTAAACTCCTTGTTATTAGGTCGGCAACGCATCAGCGGTCTCTATGACGCTGCAGGTGTCCATGGGCGGCGGTAGTCACTTACCATCAGGTGACCCGCCAGCTCGTTTGTCTGCCATAATTTCCTAGACTTAGACGAAGGGGACAAGGAAGATACGTTAGGAATTTAATTCTTATCAAAATTATAAAAGTGTCGAAAATTAATACGAATTTTCAAATGACGAAATGTAAATAAAAATGCCACGTTTTTTATTTTATATTTTATGAAAAATAGTATATTAAATTATTAAATGACGAGTGGCAAATTAAAATGCCACATGTTCTTGGTAAATATGAAAATTACCTAAGCTTCAAACGAATTAGCATAAAAAACGCTGCACATCTACGTGACGCTAATCACGCGTTTCAACCATCAAAATGTAACCCTCATGGGTCTAAAGAAGTTTCATTTCAAAAATATTTCGCCAAAATAAATCATAACTCTATTCGTATTCTTAATTAAACAGATAGACGAACAAAATATTTATATACCTATTTGCATATTCAATTTTTCTGTATACTAGATGTGATTGACATTTTTTTATAACAATATAATATGATGACTAGTAGTCAAGTGTGTCAATAAGTTTTATCAGATACTCATTCAGTTTAACGGTATACTGTTGTATGAAACCTGTTCTAAGATGGCTCGATTTGGACTTCTAACACACTTAAGCATTTGCATCAATAGAATACACTTTTTTACTATCGCTTATCAATCTATTGTATAAAATAACAAATGGTGTATTGTTATGTTGCTTAAGAAGTTAATTATACAAAGATTGTTAAAAATATTAACATTGAAATGAAACCTAAAATACAAATCTATTTATTTAATGCTTAAGTAACTTAGATGAGAGGGAAATTAACTTAATGATCATTTGATTAAAAAAAATTGCAACAAAACCAAACTTTTCACTTATAACTTAAAATGAAACCTATCTTATGTCGTACTTTGGAAAAAGTACAGCAAAATAAAAATGAAAGCTTCAAAATCGGTTGATTAGTACCGGAGGTACATGTTGTTATGTTATTCGTTTGAGTCATAATGTTTTCGTTACTTAATCGTCAAAATGATTAAAAGATTACCTAGTGAATTAAAGAGTCTAAATCACAATGGTCAAAAAGTCTAAATCACAATTTAAAATGTATTTATTTCCTATATTTAACGAGTCTGCACTTATTATCTTCAGACATCGTCTAGTGTAAAAACTAGTTAAAAATCTATTTGAGGAACCCTGTAAGTCAATCTTAATTGTAATGTCATAATCAGAATTGTTAAAAAATATGTGAAATAAAACAAAAAGTATCGTCGCTTCAACCGATGGACGTCCACTGCTGGACATAGGTCTCACGAAATGATGCCCACAAGACCCGATCTTGTGCCGCCTGGCTCCAGCGGCTACCGGCGATCCTCCTTATATCGTCGGTCCACCTTGTGGGGGGTCTTCCTACACTGCGTCGTCCAGTGCGGGGTCGCCATTCCAGCACTTTCCGACCCCAACGTCCATCGGTTCGTCGGACTATGTGCCCCGCCCATTGCCACTTCAGGTTCGCGATTCGTAGAGCTATGTCGGTGACTTTGGTTCTGCTACGGATCTCCTCATTTCTGATTTGATCGCGTAGAGAAACTCCGAGCATAGCCCTCTCCATCGCACGCTGAGTGACTCTGAGCTTCCGCATGAGGCCCATAGTCAGCGACCACGTCTCAGAACCGTAGGTCATCACTGGCAACACGCACTGTTCGAAGACTTTGGTCTTCAGGCACTGAGGGATATTGGACGAAAAAGTCTTCCGGAACTTCCCGAACGCTGCCCAACCGAGTTGGATTCGGCGGTTGACCTCTTTCTCGAAATTGGACCTACCTAGCTGGACTATGTGTCCCAGGTATGTATACTCGTCAACAATTTCGAGTGTAGAGTTCTCAACGATGACTGGGTGGAGCGGAACATGGATATTGGACATAACTTTCGTCTTATCCATGTTCATTTTTAGGCCCACCTGTCGAGAAGCTCTGCTGAGGTCATCGAGCATTGCATTGAGATCTTCCAGAGTCTCTGCCATAATGACCACGTCGTCGGCAAACCGTAGATGAGTGATGTACTCGCCGTTGATGTTGATGCCCAGTCCGTTCCACTCCATAAGCTTAAACAGGTCCTCCAACGCCGCAGTAAAGAGCTTCGGGGAGATAACATCTCCCTGTCGCACTCCACGCTGCAGTTGGATAGACGCTGTGCTTTGGTCCTGTATACGGACTGACATGGTGGCGTTTTCGTACAAACACTTCAACACGTGTATGTACCGGTGGTCAATTCGGCATCTCTGCAAAGATCTCAACACGGCCCATGTTTCCACCGAATCGAAGGCTTTCTCATAGTCCACGAACGCCAAGCAAAGTGGCCGATTATACTCCTCGGTCTTCTGTATAATCTGCCGCAGCGTAAAGATGTGGTCTATGGTACTAAAGCCTTTTCGGAATCCGGCTTGTTCGGGAGGCTGGAAGTCGTCAAACTTGCGAGCGAGACGATTCGTGATGACCCTCGAGAACAGTTTATAGACATGACTTAGCAGCGCAATAGGTCTATAGTTCTTCAATAAGGTGTTGTCACCTTTCTTGAAGAACAGAACTACCACGCTCCTATGCCATGCCTTGGGCACCGTGCCTTCCAGGATGACGGAATTGAACATTCGCTGAAGGACTTTAAGAATGGGTTTTCCACCCGCCTTCAGGAGTTCCGCTGTGATTCCGTCATCACCCGGTGCCTTGCCGTTCTTCATCTGTTTGAGAGCCATACTAATCTCGTACAAGCTGACGTCCGGGATATCTTCGGTATAATGCCGGGTCAGTTTGGCACGGGGATCTTTAGCCAAACTATCAATAGGCTTGCAAGTCGATGTGTACAACTGTCCATAGAAGCTCTCAACCTCCCTCCGAATCTCAGGTCCAGATGCAATGAGTTCGCCGTTATGGGTCTTCAGCCGCGTCAACTGGCTCTGACCGATAGACAAATCTTTTGCGAACACTTTAGTGCCTTTGTTGCGTTCGATGGTATCTCGTATACGCTCGGCATTAAAGTGTCGCACATCACGCTTTTGCGATTTAGAGATCTGTCTATTGATCTGCCGATATGCGGACGCGTCTGCTGTAGACTGCAAGCTCATTGCATGTCTCTGTTCCATGAGATTAAGAGTATGGTCTGAGAATCTCTTGGTTTGCTTTTTACGGGGTTTATAAAATTTCATCCCAACCGTATGGACAGTTTCCACTAGCCTATCGTTTAGCTCGTCCACAGATTCGCAATCCTCGAGGCAGGCGAAGCGGTTTTGCAGCTCTAGTTGAAAGCTCTCGGGGTTTTGGATATGCGCGCGAGTGGGTCGGAGCGTAGACTTCACCAGTCTGAACCGCTCTCGGTGTACGTTGATATTCAATGTGCCTCTTACCATACGGTGATCGCTCCCAGTTTTCACTTGATTGATCACAGAGACATCATTGAATATGTTCCGTTTCGTAGACATGATGAAGTCAATCTCGTTTCTCGTGGAACCATCAGGACTCAGCCAGGTCCATTTTCGGAGCGGCTGTTTCTTGAAAAAAGAGTTCATCATATAGAGTCCCTCCTTTTCCATGAAATCAGCGAGCATCTGTCCCCTCTGGTTCCGTTGCCCATACCCAAATTGCCCCACTCTCAACTCTGCCCCGCTTCGTTCGCCGAGTTTTGCGTTGAAATCACCCATAACAACGTTGTAGAAGGTCCTAGAGGTATGCATGGCTTTGGAAATGTCCTCATACATAACCTCTACATCATCATCTGGATGCGATGATGTGGGTGCGTAAACCTGGATGACCTTCAACGAATACCGTTTGGTAATTCTGAGTATCAGGTACGCTACCCTGTTGGACACGCTGTTAACTTCTACAACGCTGTTGACGAGAGATTTGTGGACGAGGAACCCGACACCACCTTGGGACTGGTGTTCGCCCTCCCGGTAGTAGAACAAGTTACCGGATTTGAGGATTATCGTGTCCTCCCCCTCTCTACGGACTTCCGACAATCCTATAATATCCCAGTGTAACTTGTTTACTGCTTCTTCCAGTTCGAAGATCTTTTCGTCGGTCCTCAAAGTGCGTGCGTTGTATGTTGCCAGGTCAAGTCGTCGGGGTTGGCAGCGGAATCTCTTCCGGAGATTCTTAGCACCCCCTGCCCCGCCGTTACCGAAACCGCTGCCAGAGCTTGGAATAGCGGGGCTGCCGGGGACTGGGGGCCGTTGCTGCCTTGTCGTCATCATTTGTGGTTGTGCCAATAATCACCACGCTTGGCAGGCGGGTTGGTGATCGCAGTGCTGACCTTATCGCACCGATAACGCTGCTGCCCGTTATCGGTCTGTGGCATTTAGGTCAGCTATGGAGAATGGTTATACCGCCATTTGTCGGTCGCCAGAGCCTCGTCGGTAGAAGCAGGGTGCACCGCGTGCAGGTGAGGTTGGCGTTTGGAGAAACGGACTGGGACTCGTTTCTCCCTTACACCCCAAAACAAAAAGTATAAAAATAAGCAAATGTAAAGGTTATAGAACCAGTTATAGTGCAAACGAATTTTTTCTTTACATATTATTATAACAATGACGAGTTTACATACTATCACTATTAACGAGACTGGAGTTTTCAGTTTGGCCACAAATTTATAAATATTAATTTATTCTTTATGAATGTTTTTCTGTATACAATTTACTCTTTAATCCAATAAATATTATAATTGGCTCGTTCGACAAATATCTTAGTTTTATATAATAAGCTAGTGATCTGAGATTTTCGCTCACTAATATAATGAATAAATAAACATATTCAATAACATATATAATAAAGAATTATGATAGTATGACTCTAACGTGATAGTGCTCCACTAGAAGAAGTCCTGTGTTGGTTTCTCGCAGGGAAAGTAAAAAAAATAATTTCAAATTAGTCTGGACTTGTGGGAGGCTTAGGCCGTTGCTAATTATCACCTTACAAGCAGAGACTTAGCATTCCGGTACAATGCTATGAAGAAGCCATAGGAGGTAAATTGCCTTTTACCAGATTAGCATACTTTCATCTTAGAATGAATCATCATTTACTATCAGATAAGATTACAGACAAGCACTAACCGGTCAGCAATAGACGGAGCTTAAAACGCAGATATATAAAATTTTAGATAAAAACAATTATTTAAGGGATGGGAGTTTATGGCGAGTTCCGATAGAGTGATAGGGTTTGATTTCGTCTCAGCTTTTTTAAAATTATGTTCCCTAAAATAATTGAATGCGGCTTCGACTATAAATATGTATTTCAGTACAATGTTATGTAGAAGGTTATTGTATATGAGAAATGATCAATTACTCATCACCAGTCATCAAGTTAGACCAGTTAAGTGATAAAATGTCAGTAATAAAACAAAACTAAACAGGTGAATGAGAAGTCACACGATATTAACAAAACGCGTTGAATTCTAATCTGTGTGATTGTCATATAAAAGATTTCAACGAGCTCTAAGTGACAACTAACTTGTTTTTATGACCTTTTTGGTAGTTGCAAGACATCTTTATTGTTTTTTTATTATTTCACTAGATGCCCGTAACAATGTTTGGTTCGTAATTTTGCTTTTAAATGTTACCTTTAAAGAAGGGTTTTCAACGTTGCTTGGAATATTTCCTACAATGTCTGATTAAATTATATTCATTTCTTCTAATGTAGCGAATACTTGAGAAAGTATAATTATAAATTTAACAATGAGAATGTTTAAATAGGTATTTAAAATGTTTATTTAAAGAGGATTAAAATTTAGCCTAAAGCAACCCTTAATTATCGTAAATATGTTTATTTCTTTCGCAATGTAGATGGTCACTTAAAATGCCCGTGTGAAGTATTCGAGGGTAAAATAATTATACAGAATTTACTATATTTTTAAAACAATCAGTGTAGAGAATAGAAGAATGTATTTATATTTACACATTATACTTTATCTCTTGACCTCATTGTACAAACCAAAAGTCTTAGAACTTTTGTCTAAAATAAAGTTTACGTTATACTCAATTAAGGTATCTAATATCGTATGATATTAGATTTAGTATTTCAACATTTTATAGCTGCAATCCTTAATTATAAAAGTAAATACCTTATCATTAAAAATATGTGTGTAATTATAAATTTTTAACAATCTTTTATTTAAGTAAAATATTGTTAAGAAAAATTTCGTAAAATGTTTATATAAAATTATGATAGCTGACGCCATCTATTGCGGGATGACGATTTTATAATATTCCATTATACTCAACAGAGGATGCTGCTTTTCTTTCGATAGTATTTGGTAGTACACAAATTTTATTTCACGATTTTAAAAATTCTTACAAAAACTTTCAAAAATTCATAGCTGGTTTCAATTTAATGTTCTAGTAAGTTTTTCCGCTATTCATACCACAAATGACTTACATAATTATAGACTTTGTGTAACAAATAATTACATATGACTCCATTTTTGACGCCATTATCACTAGACCCTTGAATTTTATACATGATTTGCTTTATTGTTTTTATTCCTCTAAAGTTTATCGAGGTAAATCTTTTTGTTAACTAAATTACCTCTCTTATTTAATGTATTCTTTGGTATGTTTACACGATTCTTTTGTAATATTTATACCTAAATAATATTTTCAAATTTTTGTCAACACATTTGTTTAAATGTCTCTAAAATGACTATAATTATTTAAACCATAATATTACTGGCAGATACTGACTTAACATATTTTCTTTTGTATGAAATATTTACCATAAAAGAAAATAGTGTATAGTGGCCGGTTATTTTTACTAACAAAAAATGTCACTTCAAATGGCCGCACTACAAAATTTACTTATGTTATGTCTTTTCGGTTTAACTTATTAAGCAAGTGATTATTCTGAAGGCATTTTGTAATTAATTTATACTTCTTTGTTTCAGGTCCAGTACCATTAGCTAGAAATATAAGACATTTGCCATGCATATCAAGAAGTACTGGACAAGAAGGACTATGCATGTTTGCAATAGACTGTCTGAAAGCTAACGGCACTCATTTAGGAACATGTATAGACAGATTTTACTTTGGCTCTTGCTGCCAAATACCTGATAAAACGACGCTACCGCAAATTGTTGGTAACAACATAGAAGATAATTCAATAGACAGTGCAAACTTTGTACATCCACTGACTGAAGATAAAGTACATAGCACTGTTGATAAAATTCCAGAATCTATATTCTCAAATAAACATGACTCTGATTATAATAAAGTTACACCAATTAATAAAATAGAAAAGACGGAAAAACCGGTAACAGAAATCTTATTACAGTCATCTACGACCGATAAATCAATGACTGTTGAACATCGTACAGAACCAAATGACAGGGAAACTGAACCCGCTGAGCCACCTCTTAGTAATGCTAATAACGTTAAAACAACTACACTTGCAGATTTAAGTAACGAAAAGGAATCCTTGACAACGCAAGCAATATTGTCCGATGCTACAGAAATACCAATAAAATTATTTACTTTCCAATCAGTTTCTAGTGAAGTAAGTAACGTAGAGACAGAACAACCTGAGAATCCAAAATCTACCACAGAATCCATTGTTGTGACTGAACAAATTACAACCACACCGAAACCCAGTAAACCTACAAGGAAACCTGTAAAACCTAATTATAAACCTAGACCAACGTACAGACCAAGCACTTTCACAAGACCGACACATATTAGTATTAAACCAAGACCGACGAAACCTATACTAGTATTTAATACTACGAGAAAACCACCTTATCGATTACCGCCTAAAAGGCCTACTACTAAAAAGCCCCTACCATCTCCACCAAGATTAAACATAACAATATTGCCACAATCTACGAGCACAAGACCAGTTTTCACCCGCCCAATAATTTCTACAATTACATATATTAATACAACCACATCTACAGTGGAAGAGAAACCTATATCAAGCACCTCTACAACAGTCACAACAACCTTAGCCTCCAGTCCAGCAATAATATTATCTACAACTTCTAGCAAAAAACCGACAACAACAACAGAATCAGTAATTGAAACAACAGAAACTATTGTTACGGAAACATCGATTCCTTTATCTTCTACTGAGATAGTAGCAGAGAAAGCAACTACAGTTTTAGTGACACTAGAATCGTTTCAAGAAACTACTACAGTAATTCAACCTGCGAAAGAAATTGTTACGGAAAAGGAAATATTACAGGAACCAACAACAGATAATATTGCTTTAGATGATGAAATTACAGAAAAAGTAACTTTAAAACCTGAAATTGAAGTTGAAATTGCTGAAACTACGAAATCCTCATCATCTACTGATTTCCCGCCATTAGTAACATGGACTAATGCTGTAGAAACAGTTACTAAAGCGCCATCCACTACTACACCTATTCCTGATGGTAAGTTTTTTAAATTTTATCACTTATTTTAAAAGTTTTTCTAAAGTAAATTAAATAAAATCATTATAGTTATACTAATAATATGTGAAGCTAAATCTTTGGATAATTCTTTAATTGCATAGTTACAATTTATATGAAGACGTTCAATAAAACAAACTTTATATATATAAATGTGATTAGAATATCTGTTTTAATGTTAAATTTAGAGTTTTCGTCTGGCTGTTTGTTACCGAAAATAGCTAAAACGGGGTCAATTGCTTTTAAACTTTGTGCAGTCGCAATAAAGTGCAAATTGACTCTTTGACGTTAGGTTAAACTGACTGTTGTCTAAGCAATGTAGGTATTTTACCTACATTGCTTCGACAACAGTTAGTACCAGCAATAAAGGTCATATTGACTCTATACTGACCACTACCTGGTTGCTGCCCGAATCGGTGGTCTTTTTAATCGGTGGCGCCATAGAAAGAAGGAAACCTCGAGCATTCTTGAACGAATAAAAGTGGAGAGATTGCAAGAAGAGGATGTTAGAGAAGAATATCTGAAAAATTTGAGTGGGCGATTCAAGAGTGAAGACGAAGGAAATGAGATTGAAAGTTTATGGAATAAATTTAAAGATGGAGTGGTTGGTGCTGCTATTGATGTATGTGGCGTGTCTAAAAGGAGGAAAGGTAAGAAAGAGAAGAATTTGTGGATGGACAAAAATGTTCAAGCAGCTGTGTGTGAAAAGAAGAAAGCTTGGTCCGATTGGTTGGCTACAAAAGCGAACCAACGAATGCAAAAGGCAACGAATGATGACGTAAAAAAGGCAAGAATGGAATACAAAAGGGTGAAAGTAATCGTGAAAGAAGCTGTAAGAAAGAAAAAAGAAGAATACAGTGATATGTATGATAGGAGACTTTCTGATGATTTTCAGTCAAACAAAAAGTTTTTCTGGAAATCAATACAATTTGCCCGAGGGAGATCTACTTCCTCGGAGCTTTGTAAAATCAGAAGTTTAGATGGAAGTTTAATAAAAGGAGAAGAATGGATATTGAAGAGATGGAAGGATCATTTTGAAAGTTTGTTTGAAAGAAATGAAGCAGAGGTAAATATGGCCTCTGCGGATAGCAATGAATGTAAGACAAGTGATAGCGAGATTAGTATGGATGACATCATGAAAGCGATAAAAGGTATGAAATCAGGTAAGGCTGCTGGGTATGACAGAGTGTCAGTCGAGATGCTGAAGGCTGGCCGCGGGATTGTGGTAGCTCAGCTGTACTGCCTTTTCAATATATGCTGGGAGAAAGGTCAAGTCCCAAGAGATTGGAGCAAGGCCGTAATTGTCCCTCTATATAAAGGAAAAGGGTCACAGCAGGAGTGCAAAAATTACCGCGGTATCAGCCTTCTTAGTGTCGTCGGCAAATTGTATGCAAAGATATTAATTGAAAGGGTGATTAATGAAACTGATGGGAAAATATGGGACGTGCAAGCGGGATTTAGAAGAGGAATGGGATGTACGGATCAGGTCTTTTCTTTACGGTGCATAACTGAAAAATGTTTGGCTAAACACCAAAAAGTTTATTGCGCGTTCGTAGATTTAGAAAAGGCCTATGATCGAGTGGTGAGGAATGAGCTGTGGTCAACGTTATCTACGTATGGGGTGAGCGGTTGTCTGATCCAAGCATTGAAGTCTCTCTATGAGGGTTCTAGTGCCTGTGTCAGAATAAACGGAGCGTACACGGAGTGGTTTCCTGTCGAAAGAGGTGTTCGACAGGGATGTGTTGCGTCACCATGGCTGTTCAACCTTTTCATGGATAAATGTTTGACAGATTTAAAAGAAAGTATGTATGGGTTAAGAATGAATGAATTACTCATCAAATGTTTACTCTACGCTGATGATCAAGTAATACTTGCGTCATCCGCTAACGAGCTTCAGGAGATGCTAAATATTATGAATGAAGCTTTGAAAGGGAAAGGAATGAAAGTGAATGTAAACAAAACGAAAGTTATGCTTTTTGAACGAGATGAATCTATGATGAATGGCAATATTTTGATAGATGGGGAACAAGTGGAAGAGGTGAAAGAATTTGTATACTTGGGATCTAAATTTACAAAAGATGGAACATGTGAAAGTGATATCGAAAGGAGAGTGAATGCAGGGAATATGGTAAATGGTGCTCTGCATGCTTTTATGAATAGCCAGATGGTGTCTCAAAGGGCTAGACTGGCAGTGCATGCTGGAGTGTTGGTGCCAACACTTATGTATGGTAGTGAAAGTTGGGTATGGCAGAAGAATCACAAAAGTAAAATAAATGCGGTAGAGATGAGAGCGTTGAGAAGCATGAGTGGATTAAAACTGAGTGACAGAGTAAGAAATAGTGTGATAAGAGAACGTTGTGGTATAAAAGAAGACGTAGTGACTAAAATTGAGAAAGGTATGCTTAGATGGTTTGGGCATGTAGAGAGAATGAATGAAAGGAGACTGACAAAAAGGATTTATGAGTCAAGAGTGAATGCGAAAGTTGGAAGGGGAAGACCAAGGCGAACGTTCCTGGACCAAATCCAGGACATTTTAAATAACGGCCAGGTCAAGAGTACTCTAAACCGACGAACTTGTATGAAAGGTTTAATGAGAATGAAAGAAGCGAAGGAGATATGCAAGGATCGTGGCAAGTGGAAGGATGTTGTCTCTGCCTACCCCTATGGGAATGAGGCGTGATGCTATGTATGTATGTATGTTGACTCTATATCATCTAAGTTAGAAAACGTTTGTAAGGGAAACAGAAAAGAGCAGTTTTTAGGGGGTATCCCCTGCAATTATTCGAACTTTTCTCGCCGTAAAAACCATCCTTGGATTTCAAGGAACATTTAAAAAAGAATTGGCAAAATTGATCGAGGCGTTGTTGAGTTATGCGCTTACCAATACATTTTGCAATTCATTTTTATATTATAGATATAAGTAACGATCCTTTTATTATCTTTGACGGTAACACTTTGAATGTCTTATTTATTTAAATCGAATCAAGAGAGAAAATTTCTAGTAAAATCTTCTAGCTCTAAAAATGACGTTACCTCCATTCCTCACAACCCTTTTTTCGCATTAAAAAAGTAGCTTATGTCCTTTCTCAAGATCTAGGCTACTTGTGTACCAAATTTCATTAAAATCGTTTCAGTAATTTGGCATGAATATGTGATAGACAGAGTTACTTTAACATTTATAATATTAGTAAGTATTATTGTTTAGGGTAAAAATTTAGAAGCTATGAAAGTGATATCGAATCAACAGCCTAAAAAATAAGTTTCAGTGTTCTAGCACTAAAAATGACAATACTTCCATCCCTTAGAACTAGGAGTGTGCGCAGAATTCGAAAAAGATCGAATATTTTGAGTAACACGAAAATTTTCAATTAATTCGGGAATTAGTGAAATATTTCAATTGTTTCTATTTAAATAATTTATACTGAATACGAATTACATATACCCTTTTCGTTTAAAAAATATTTAGGAATACCTTATACTTCGGCTGAAATTAAAAGATAATAATTGTTCTATTTGTGTAAATATATTTTATTGTTTGAATAATACGTATATAGACTGTTAAATTTATATTTGAATACTGAACATAAGAAATCCTGAATTGAAAATACTCGAAAATTCACTATTAATATAATAGTTTACGTCGGAAAAAAATCGAAAGGAACTGTTGTATTATTTGAATTATTCAATTTTCGAATTTTGAATTTTGAGTTTCGAATCGAAACATTCGACTCGCAACGAATAATTCGTAAGTTCGAATCAGTCGTATATTAGTTTTGATATAAAAACGTAGTATAGTAGTTTTGATATAAAAACACGACAGACAGAGTTACTTTCGTATTTACAATATTAGTAAGGATACTTCTAGTTTTTAACCTTTCATGATACAACATAAGATGCTGCGATGTTTTTTTTAAATCGTCGTCTCAATAAATGGACGTCCACTGCTGGACAAAGGTCTCTCTTAATGAATTCCAATGGGTCCGATGTTGCGCCGCTGCCAGCGGCTGCCAGCGACCCGCCTGATATCATCGGTCCACCTGGTGGGGGGTCTGCCGACGCTGCGTTTTCCGGTACGTGGCCGCCACTCTAGCACCTTCGGGCCCCAACGTCCATCGGTTCTGCGAACTACGTGCCCTGCCCATTGCCACTTCAGCTTTGCAATTCGGTAGGCTACGTCGGTGACTTTAGTTCTCCTACGGATCTCCTCATTTCTGATTCGATCACGTAGGGAAACCCTGAGCATAGCCCTCTACATTGCCCGCTGAGTGACTCTGAGTCTTCTTACGAGCCCCATAGTCAGCGGCCANAAAAATTTACTATATGCATATTGTATTATACTCTATGTATCATACCTTTGATAGATTTTCATAAATATATAGATCGCAATTGTATACTAAGTAATGATAATATGTATCATTACCTAGTATACAATTAGACGAAGTTTGACGAAAATCCAAACATCCAATTACCGGACTATTAAAGTGGAATATCACACAACACAAAAAAGTGTTCGGACATTAGCATCTGATTTATGCAAATGTAATTCATAATATTTTGCCTTCATTATTTCACAAACAAAAAACCAGCCTAATTGTTTTCCTGTTACCTACGGAAAAGATTATTTTGAAACACTGTTCTGAATAATCTGTGGGTAGTTGACTGGCTATTTTTTCTTTGTTAAATTTAGAGTTTTCGTCTGTCTGTTTGCTACCGAAAATCGCTAAAACGGGTAGACCAGTTTTGGTGTCAATTTCATTTCATATTTATCACGGAAACAGAAAGTGAGAAAGTAACTCCCTGTCTCTTAGATTACCAGGTCAAAATTGCTGAATCAATTTTGATGAATTTAGTATACAGATAGACTCAAGCTACTTATTGTACCAATGTATTGACTTAGAGGGTTTGATATAAAGGGTCAATTAAGATTTCTATGGGAGATTTCATTTCACACGACGAAAGATATAAAACTTCCTCAAAATTTGTAAAATATAAATAAGTAGTTGTGTGTGTGTGAAATGGTGTTTTTGGGTAGCATTTTTCATAGTCTAGTCTCATTATTACATGTAAGACGTTTAACATGGGTTTTGACTGTGATCTAGTTTGTTGATTTATGGGAATATAATTTAGCTAAAATTTAGCAGTCTGCTGATTATGAGAGCTTAGCTAAATTTTAGAGTAGAGATTTTAGACCCACCATGCTACTGTACTGTTGCCAATAAATATCCCAATGTTAGCAAGCTGACCATATCCCAGAATTCCTCCTGGGATATTAACGATAAATTTTTAGGCACATGAGCTTAAAAAAATATTTAGTAGTATCTGTTCTGAATGCAAACGAACTGCTCTATGAAAAAGAGCCCTCTTTTTATTACTAAGCCACAATGGCTCTAGTCTAGTCTAGGTGGTCGTGATTAATTTGTTATTTACCTCTCAATGCCATTTTATTTCTGTCCAGAATAAGTACATTTTCATAAACAAATAAGAAACGATAAATAGAGAAAAAAAAAACATTTTTTTTTAATTCCTACTATTAGTTTACGCTCTGCCAATATAAATTTTATTCAAATTTTCAACTGTTATTAAAATACTTTTTTTTCGTCCACACAAATTCAAATATATTTTTTTAAACTTGTATCGTGGATGAAACTTGATGTTAATACAGATTTGTTATATATTAAATATTATTGGTATTTAATTACTCAATAATCGTATTCGTGAAAAGTTTTGCTGAGCCGTCGATCGAAGGCTAACTTCAAGGGTTTAAAGATATCATTATATGTAATGAATTTAAAAAGTTCGAGTTAGATAACGTAAGAATAGACTCCAAAAATTTTACTTTCTTTTACTTCTTGCTGAACCCGTTTTGATAAATTTACACACTTTATTCGCTCTAGAAAATGTAAGTTCTACTTTAAAATCTGTGTTCACAGGCAATTTAGTCATTAGATTAGATTAGATTACTCTTTATTGTACACCAAATAATTACAACATCACTTATGCTTATGTTACACAATGAGGGGGTACAATAGGTGGCCTTATCGCTCAGCAGCGATTTCTTCCAGGCAACCTTTGGGTGAAAAGATAATATAAGTGCTATTATGGTAGGTGGTATACAACAGATAAGAATAATATATATAGACATACATACATATACACATACACAAATAAGTATAATATATACAAACATACATACATATACACATACACAAATAAGTATAATATATATAAACATACATGCATACTTACATAAATATATTTAAAACTTAAAGATAGGAGAATGAATGTTATTTGTCGTTCAAAGTGAGAGATAATAATCCGTTACTAGTCGTTTAAATGTCTCCAGCGATTGAGCTTCCCTCACAACGAGAGGAAGATCGTTCCACAGCTGAACTGCAACCACCGAAAAAGAGTTAGCAAAGAATTTCGTTTTATGAGCAGTTATCATTAATGTGAGGTGATGAGAGGTTCGTAAGCTTCTCTCACCTGTCTTAAATTGAAATTTTTCCTTGAGATAAGGAGGTGCGTTAGGATAAAATAACACACAGTACAGAAGAGAAAGTATGTGTAATTTCCGGCGAAAGCGTATGGGAAGCCACTTGAGCTTAGCGCGAAATTCTGAAACGTGATCATATTTACGTAGATTAAATATGAACCGAATAGAGAGATTTTGAATTCGCTCAAGTTTATTTAGCTGGTCTTCAGTTAAATCTGTGAAACTTGCGTCAGCGTAGTCAAGAATCGAGAGAAGGAGAGACTGTGCTAACATAATCTTGGTAGGAATTGGTAAAAAAGATCGCAGGCGGCGCAAAGTGCTCAATGATGCAAATGTTTTTCGACTAATTTCTTTAATTTGATTCGTCCATGACAAGGTATTATCCAAATGCAATCCAAGATTTCTGACATGTGAGCACTACGGTATTATGACTCCGTTATATTTAACACAAGGTAATTGAGACCAGTCAACCCTTGAAATCATACTATGACTACCAAGGATGATAGCCTGTGATTTATTAGGATTCACAGTACAGCCGATTGTTGTACTCCATTGAGATATCTTATGTAGATCATTGTTAGTGGCGGTCATTGTCGGTAGTTCACATATTACTTACAAATTAAGGAGTTTTTTGACCTGCAACTGAATGCGACGAAAACAAATGTGGCAATAAACATTTACATACATACTTGCATACCGGATTTTTATTCTTTCTGGATCATATTTTATGAATCTTTTTTTCAAATGATCGTAAAAAATATGAACTAATCAACAGTAATTGCTTCGTTACAAGCTAAAAATGGGGAAAAATAAATGTCGATTACTTAAAAAATCTTCACTTAGCACTGAAACAGCTGGCTAAATTTTTTAATTAACACGGGAATAATCTTAACGAAGTTTCGAATATAAATTGGACCATCAAGATTTGAATATTATTTTAAAACAGATAAATTAAATACATTTAGAGTGTGGAATTTCCGAATGATTCAGTTTTCTTAAAGTTATTTTTGTTTACAAGACAAATGCAGATTTTCTTTATGTTTCTCTATTTTTATTTGTTAATACTAACCTATAAAGCAACAAAACTTATTTAGCCACGAACACTGCAAATATAGGTTGCTTTAAGAAATGAAACAAGTTTGTGATAAGGCGTTCTGAAATGTGGGCTAAGTCTCTAGATTTCTTGTTAGTCAATGATAAATTATTAAACCTTTTTTTGTAGCATAAACCGAGGACTGGTTTATCTGCCAAATTGTTTTTTTTCATTACCTGTCGTAGCTTTGCCTTATTAGTCATCTGTGTTCGGGATTATTTGAAAGCTTTGACTCATTTGTTTAGTAATTACGTGATGGTATCATGGAGTCGTTCCATATTGTTTTACGTATAAAATATGTTATTTGACAGACGTTGTCCTATCCCAAATTAAATTAAACTAGAACTCGTTTGTCAGTTTTAATCCAAATTTTTTTTAATGCGCGCCTTTATGAATAGCCAGATGGTGTCTCAAAGGGCCAGACTGGCTGTGCATGCAGGAGTGTTAGTGCCAACACTTTTGTATGATAGTGAAAGTTGGTTATGGCAGAAGAATCACCGAAGTAAAATAAATGCGGTAGAGATGGGAGTGTTGAGAAGTATGAGTGGATTAAAACTAAGTGACAGAGTAAGAAATAGTGTGATAAGAGAACGTTGTGGTATAAAAGAAGATGTAGTGACTAAAATTGAGAAAGGTATGCTTGATGGTTAGGCACGTAGAGAGAATGAATGAAAGGAGACCGATAAAAAGGATTTATGAGTCAAAAGTGAATGAGAAAGTTGGAAGAGCAAGACCAAGGCGAACTTTCCTGGACCAAATCCAGGATATTTTAAATAAGGGCCAGGTCAAGAGTACGCTAAACCGACGAACTTGTATGAAAGGTTTAATGAGAATGCAATAAGCGAAGGAGATATGCAAGGATCGTGGCAAGTGGAAGGACGTTGTCTCTGCCTGCCCCTATGGGAATGAGGCGTGATGCTATGTATGTTTTGATAATATCTGGAGTATAACAAAGAACTCGAATAAAAACATATTTAAGGCGAGTTGTTCTATATTTGCAATATGTGTAATTTAGAGTATAATTGGGTATAAATTATTGTCAACAGGAGTGAGGCATTAAGCTCTTTTGTTCACTTATGTGATGATTACACTCTCGTTCAATATTTACAAAATTAAGTGCGAAACAATTAAACGACCAAATTCAGTCAATGTTCAAAAATATCACAGCCTGTTTTGATAAAAAAATGCATATTTCCCCAATATACCGTTTTACTTTCTTTCTAATCGTTCTATTATATTACTTACTAACTCAAACAAATCTTGTTATAGTTTATTCTAAAATGTTGTCTATTCTAAATACTTCTATATAATGTATCAAGTTAAAGTCAATTTTTTATAGATTTACCTAGTACCCATGAGAAGGGTCTAACAGATTACGAAGTACTGAGGAAGTTAATTATGTAGCCATTAGAGTCCTCTGACTAAGCACGCCTAAGCTCCTTCTTAAAATGTTTATGCCCAATTGTAAATGAATATTCACCACTGTAATGTGTAATAAAACGTCGTGAATTTGTCTTCCAAAATGCCTTGAACAAGCCACTTTGACACATACAACACGTCCAGTTGTGACACTTCAATGACCAGTTATCTTGTCATAAAAAAATCAATTGGAGTGTTTTCACTTCTGCTCGAAATAACATACTTTTATTGAAATAAATCACTTTCGTTTTACGATCGATCACGAACCGTTTAACATTTTAACGTGTCAATAAAAATGTCTTAAATTTAATTGAATCTGACACGGATTTTACGTAAAGAATCACGTTAACTGTTGCTGTCGTTATAGAAAGTGAATTTCACCTAAACAATAAACAATACCGATGACCCGACTCTCCTTGTATTTGACCTAGATACGTGAGTCGTGTACGATTATGGTTTTTATTTTGTTTCCTTTTAGATAATATAAATTGCTTCCGTGTTGATCGTAATTGTGGTAATCTGTTTTATTTATTCATATGAATTAAAGTTTATGATTCAAAATTTGTTTATAATTTAAATACTCAATATAATAGAGGTCGAAATATAATAAACTCCATACTTACTGACCGTCTACTTTGCGAAAGAAGACACTTTGCTAAACTTAGAATGAGTGATTCCTTTAAGTTATAATTTTCTTATTTTTAATGTTGTTCTATCTGTGCCTCAGTTTTTAGAATCTTTTATTTCTATAATCATGTGTGCACAGTTTATATATAACGCTTCAACTTCGATTTTCAAGTTGAAAAAGATAATATGACAGTGAACCTCAACTGATCGTCACGAAATAAGTTCAGTAGTATTCTAACCTGTACTTATTGTATTTTAATAATACCTTAACAGATTAATCTTCAATACAATAGTGACATCCTAAATCCGAATGATATAAAAGATAATATGTTTAAGTCGATAACACTTGTTTAGAGATTACGTCTTCCATATTTAATTACATCATGATGTCTTGTTAAATTGTATCTTAAATGTATCTACTACTAGAGATAAGCCTGTGGATCTTATATCCTCATTACATAATATTTTGTGACTTGCAGATGTATGGTCTCCAATAACGCCGCCAGAGGGTTGGGTATTGATATCTACTATGTCACCTAAACCCGAAACAACAACTACGACAACAGAAAAAGCGACTATATCAACAACAAGCACAACTACAACGGCACAGCCAACAACAATATCAGAAGCTTCTCCAACAACTTTACCAGCACCTGAAACAACAACTAAAGTTGTAACATCAGTTTTGACAGAACAACCACTTACTTCGTCGACGACATCTCCATCAACTTCAACAAAAGCGTCAATAGCCACGGAAGCTCCAATGTTGGAGTTTACAGTGAACGTGACTCTATCACCAACAGTACCAACAACAACAACAACAACTCCAACCTCTGGCCTAACTACCTTTAGTTCTGTTTCTTTAAGCAATACAACTGAAGCTCCAATTAATGAAACAGATACGTCTCTCAATACAACTGTATCTGGTGAGTTTGTTTGAGAATTTAGAATAAGAATACTTAACATTTAGTACGTAGTGGTCCAATTCCTTCTTCCTCCAATCCTCCTTCCAATTATTTCAGACTCTCTATATTTATTAGCTGACATCAAATTATATTTTTTTTCGACACTGATTCTAATATACGTCTGATGAAGGTACTCAAGAACGGCTTAAAATCTTAAGTTACTAGGATTCCTTCGCGCCATGATCCGAGAAGAACCCACAACAAACTCAGTCGGGTATTTTTTTTTGTTACCATCATCATTACAACATCATATTAGTTTATTATATTTTAATTAAAATTAGAGCAATTCGTTCACTCCCAGGCGTTTCTATCGTCTAGGTAATCTACCAATTTGAATTTTAATATGATGATGGTAAATAAAATACAAAATACCCGACTGCGTTTGTTGTGGCCTTTTCTCAGGATAGGGCGCGAAGGATCCCTCGTAACTTTAGATTTTAAGTCGTTCTTTAATACCATCATCAGTGGTGTATTACAATTAGTTTATGGAAAAAAAAATATTTTTGACGATTCAAAAGTACTGTTATAAGCCTACTTCAACGAAGGACAACAAGAAACAAATGACACTGCACTGACACACAGCACTGAAAATAACGACAGTTCGACGCCTATATATATTAGAAAACTTGTTGTACGTCCATAAAAATATTGACTCTTTTACGAAAAAAAGTGAATGCACATTATACAACAATCATATTCACATAATAACACCTCATAAAAAAATAAAATTGTTGTAAATTCTAGTAGGCTACATAAAATTGACAAGTCATTCAACGGTAACTGTGTAGGTTTCTATAACAAGCACCCATAAGAAGTTACAAAGAGTAAATATAAATATTTTATTAAAAGAAAGCTAATTGAGTAAAACGAATTTTTTATATAGAGATTTATATCTTGTTCAAAGTTTCAATCGTTTGCAGAAGAGCCCACAGTGAGCTCAGTTGTATAATAAAACATGTCATTATTTCAGAACAATCGACTCCATCTACAAATGCAACGTCAGCTGAAACAACTACAATTGTCTCTACAACTACAGAGTCTTACAACATGTCCAATTACAAAGAAGGTTCGTACATTATTATATATAAACATATCTTCATATAGGAAGATAAAAATAAATATTTCAGTGAATCAGTCGAAATATTTGATTATGAATTGTGTTATCGTGAAATCTTTCTAGACATTCGGCAAATTGTTTTCTTTATCAGAAAAGAAGGGCGCCACGTTATCAGTGGATATTGGTATACACACCTACAAATGATATCGTCCAAGATTTACGAGGTGTGTTCAAAAAGTATCGCGAATTTTGTGTTTTTTCAAAAATTATTTATTTATTTATTCATGAATATCTATTTTGTCCCCTTCAAAGTAATCCCCATGAGATATTATACACTTGTGCCAACGGTTTTTCCAATCTTCGAAGCACTTCAAAAAATCATTTTTTTTTTTTTTGTTCAGCTCCTCCTTCGATGCCGTCTTTATCTCGTCAAGAGAAGAGTAACGTCGTCCTTTCATGGGCCTCTTCAGTTTAGGGAACAAGAAAAAGTCACAGGGGGCCAGATCTGGGGAATACGGTGGCTGCGGCATCATTAGTGTGTTGTTTTTGGCCAAAAAGTCGCGCACAAGCAACGATGTGTGAGCAGGGGCGTTATCGTGGTGCAAAAGCCAATTTTTGTTCTTCCACAAATCCGGGCGTTTCTGGCGGATTGCTTCGCGCAAATTGCGCATAACTTGCAGGTAATATTCCTTATTGACCGTTCTTCCCTGTGGCAAGAACTCATGATGCACCACGCCCCTGCAATCAAAGAAAACTGTCAGCAAAACTTTCACATTCGATCGAACTTGGCGCGCTTTTTTCGGTCTTGGTTCGTGCGGCAGCTTCCATTGAGATGATTGAGCTTTGGTTTCCACGTCATAACCATAAACCCACGATTCGTCACCAGTTATGACCCTCTGGAGCAAATTTGGGTCGTCGCGGACAGAGTTTAACATCTCATTAGCAATGTTCATGCGATGCTGTTTTTGGTCACAATTGAGCAATTTTGGTACGAATTTCGCGGCGACCCGTCTCATGCCCAAATCATTGATAAAAATCGAATGGCACGAGCCAATCGATATGTTTAGGTCCTCAGCAACTTCTCTAACGGTGATTCGACGATTGGCCAATACCATTTTCTCCACTTCATTAATTTTTTCGTCTGTTGTTGAAGTGCTCGGGCGTCCGGCACGCTCTTCGTCGTTCACATCTTCTCGGCCTTCTGAGAACATTTTGTACCACCGATAAACGTTGCTTCGGTCCAAGGTAGCTTCTCCGTATGCCACAGTCAACATTCGGAATGCATCCGCGCACTTAATTTCGTTTTTCACACAAAATTTGATACAGGTTCTTTGATCCATTTTTTTGAATAGGTAAAAATGACATGAGTACCAACATAACGCCATAAAAAATTCGAGATTCGAATATACGTAACCTCGTATGTAAAATAATAAAGTATGAAATATTGTAGACTCCTTATATATTGTAAGGATATATTAAAGTCAATTACATATCTATTAAATACCGTAATAGCACTTCGCTAAGGAGGTTTAGGAGTCATTATTATTAATCATTGTAATGATGTGTCATTAATTTTAACAGCGTTATCGCCATACTATTTTTTTTTTTGTATATATATATCGAAACTTCATTGTCGATTTATATTATTTAGTGCTGACACATGAAGGCAAGTGATACTATCTAAGATGCAAACCTGGCAAGAAGTTATTTATCTCTTATGACTTCTGGACAGCATCGTACCGGAAAGCTATAAATCTGTTGCTTGACAATACGCCTTTGCTGGTAGGGTGGTAACTAACCATGGCCGAAGCCCCATTGCAAGACTGCAATTTTATCAAGCAAATACTCGCATACGTGTTCTCTATACAACATCGAACGAAAAAGCACACGTTTTCTATTCAACATCGAAAGGAAAAACACATGTTTTTTTTTATATTACATCGAACAGGAAAACACCTTGCTATATAACATCTAACGGAAAAGCATATGTTTCCTATACAATATCGAATGGAAAAAACATATTTTCTATGTTACATCAAACTGAATAGCACCTCGCTACATAACAGCGAACGGAAAAGCACTTTTCTATATCACATCAAACATAAAGCACATGTTTTCTATATAACATCAAACGGAAAAGCACCTCGCTACATAACATCGAACATAAAGCACATGTTTTCTATATAACATCAAACGGAAAAGCACCTCGCTACATAACATTGGACATAAAGCACATGGGTTCTATATAATATCGAATGGAAAAGCCCTTTTCTATATCACATCGAACATAAAGCAAATTAGAAAATTCATTCTAGATTTTCCATTCCTAATACGCCATATAGGCCGCCAAATTTATCTTAATAATTCAACAACCGACACGAGACCAGCTTAATCTTAATAACCTCACTAATAAAACTTTTTTTAAATCTAAACTATAATTAAAAATCTCAATTAAATAATGGGATGACATAAAACACAATCCTTGAGATTAACTTCCTAGTATTTTTTTAAATAAGAATTCGAAATAATTTTAATTACATCGCAAAAAAAAAGCATAACAATTACAAATATTTATAATATTTCGCATTTGTGGTCAACCGCATCTTATGCAATCATTCCCATGGTCACCACGAGTCACGTATTTCTGCTAGAATAAAAAGAATCTTGAAAAAATCTGTATTGTATGTCCTAGTTATGTCATACAATAAGACGGTTATTTATTAAAAAAAAATACAAAAGCCGTACCTCAACTGATGACTGAATATAATGCATGTCACTTTATTTAATGAACATTGAATAGTACAATGTAAAGTATAGCTACGATGTATGTATACTAATATAATAAAGCTGAAGAGTTTGTTTCTTTGTTTGAAATCGCCAATCTCAGAAACTGGATAGATAGATAAAACATTTCATTGCATACTTTCACATTACAAAACTAACAATTAAAAGTAATGAACATTAAAAAATATAAAAAGCACGCAAAGTCTTATCACTATAACCAATGAAATATTTTCAAATTATACACAGTTCACAGTGAATGATGACTCACTGCATTCTTAACGCGAACAAACTGTATGTAGTAATCTCTTCCAGGAAACCCCTCTAAAAGAAATATCATGTAACTTATGAATACACATGTATATAGTATAAAAAAATTTGCGAAACTACTGGTTCGAATGGACAAATACTCTTGGTGTTGCATAGTTCTAGGAAGCCTATAGGCTATATAACATCACCTTAAGACCAATAGGAGTGGAGCATCAATAAAAAATGTTGCAAAAACGGAAAAAGATGCCTACTTCTGATAACTTCCGTCACGTATATTGCGTAAACGCTTAAAGTTATGGAACATTCTTTCTTTGCACTTGTTACAAAGAACGTTTTTGATTCTAGGCTTAAATGTATTAGCAGGAAACCTAATAATTTTGTTCACTATGATCTAAACCAGAGTTCCCCAAACTTTTTTGTGTCGTAGACCCCTTGCCATGTTTTTCCGTATTGGGTAGACCCCCTACATACCTGATATTGATTTCCTGTAAATTTCTAACTGTAGTGAAGTTTAATCTTAAAAACTTAAAGTAAATACACATGTTAATTTACACGTTTATTAATTGAATTTAAATTAAAACTAATCAAAATAAAATAAGATAAGCAATAAGTCAATATTTTTAGTGAGAAGGATGAACCTGCTGCTTTAATAATAAATTGTCAACATTTGGCGTCAGTTTTGTAAGGATTAATCTTAAATCCTTCGTGGACCCCCATTTTCATTTCATAGGCCCCCAGATTTTTTTTCGCTGACGTAGAACCCTTGCAGGTTGTCATAGACCCCTAGGCGTCGATATAGACCACTTTGGGAATCACTGATCTAAACCAAGGGTGGGCACATATTTTAAAAATCGGGCCACATTGCAGATGAAAATTTGAGGTCGGGCCAAAGTTTTTTTTTTTCTAATTTTGAGCAAAGTTTTTGCTAAGGATGTCGGGTCATATATTTTAGATTATCTCGGGGGTAATTCTAAATATATTTAATTTGTTTCGACCATAAAATTGTAGATTATGGGAACATTAAAGATTAAATTAAGCACTGCTTCAAAAAAGTTGGTTCTATGATTAAAATAAAAACAAAATTCCTTCAAAACATCTTCTAGAAAAACTAATAGTGTGTTTTTATTAATATTATATGCAAGGCTTGACGGGCCAGATAAAATTCTACCGCCATTTGTCCAGACCTGAGCTAAACCCATTGCTAAGTTTTAACTTAAGCAAAAGATAATATAAAACTAAAAGTGCGTGCGTACAAAGTACACATGTTAAAAGTGAAACTTCTTTGCTAGATTAAATTTTAAGTCTTGTTTATATTTATACAAATCTAAAACTAGATTTCCGAAACTAAGAGGTAGAGAAAAAGGAAGAAATATAAGGAATTTAACTATCATTAGAATATTAAAAGTGTCGAAAATTAATACGAATAATTTATTGAAATTGTAAATAAAAATGCCACGTGTATTTTGTCATCATCAGAAATTATTCATTAAATTTAGTTTTATTAAATATAAAAGTGTTGAGTGTTGTTTGTAAATATTAAAACTACCTAACTTTGTAACGAATTAGCATAAAAGACGATGCACAACTTCGTGACGGTAATCGCGCCTTTCATCCCTAAATATTTTTTATACACCTCAATAATTGGAATGTGAGCAGTATTGGTTTTGAGTAAAAACAGTTCTAAAGATTACATACTTAGAGGCCAATTACCTACCGAAAACACCTTCATGGGAGATTTATTTTTAAAATTATAATTCCGATCGCTATTTCGCGATTAGCGAAACGAAATCGCGTCGCAGGTCAAAGAACTACCTAGCCCCTGATACGTATAAGCAAAGGCTCCAGACCGTACAAACAACAATAAAAAAAGACATCGCGTTCGCTCAACAAACAAAGAGTTTGTCAGACTCGCGATGCCATCACACGGCCAAGGCGCAAGGACGCGTTCCTGAACGTTGAAAAATTAAATTAAATTTTTATTCTCATAACACAGTTCGAAATTCAAATATTTAACCTCTGCGCCCAGTAATATAAATGTCCACAGACAACTAAAAAAATATAGATCAATTGTTTAAAGTGATATGTAACGCACAGATTAATTATGATTCAGTGATAAAAAATTTAGTGGATTTGTCATAAGTAAATCAGTTTAAATAATCAAGTCAACAGGAAAATCCAGTTTGTTGTTTGAACAAGTGTCTAGAATTGTAACGAATTAAATAATGTGCTACTTAGATTATATATGTAAAGGTGCAATGTACCCTAATATTTGTAATTCAAATATAAATTATCATATTAAAGTTTCGCTTGTGACAATTTAATGGTTGGAACAAGTCGTTGTGTTTTGGGATTGTGTTCTTTCTGTTGGATGGTTTAAAGTTTATACTCATTTGTGTTAAATACCCCCGTAAAAACGTTAAATCGTCGAAATACAATTTAAAAGTGCTTCAGTGAGGTTTACAATTTCTTGAATTTTAGAGCCGTGAAACAAAATAAAATAAAGTTTAGCAGACGATTAAGTGATTTTACACTTTTTTTGAGGGCGTTTATACAACAAGTGATAATAATTAACACGCTTGAGATACTGTTTTTGTCCTATAAATTATTTTGGTGGTTACCTTTTCGTACTTTCTATCGAAAGAAATTTTATTGTTGCTTCATTATTTTATTGTAAAGTTAACTAAATTGTTTAAAGACTTCAATAAAATATTTACAGGATTTATTCTCGACTCTCTTTTTCGACGTATTTATATCTTCTAAAGTATTTATTGTACGTAAAGACGTAACTATTTTAGTAATTTCATTAAAAAATTCGTAAGATATTTTGCATACAGAAATTACAATACAATTTTAAAAAAAAAACAAAGTATTTATTGTGCGCATGTAATAACTAAAGACGTAATTGTTTTAGTAATTTTATTACATTTTTTTAAGATATTGTGCATACAGAAAGTTGGCCTAATTTTAAAATATATCCTTCAGAAATTACAATTCAATTTTCGACATCTGAAATTCAATGTAAGACAATAATAGAACAGAGAGATATATAGTTGATAACGGATTATTTCCAAAAATAAAATATCTTAATACTACTTTATTGTGTTCACTTATCGTATAGTGTTTTATAGTGACAGGAAAAATCTTAAAAATAGATAATCCAGGAACATTACGTTATTGGTCTATTTGGCGAATAGACCATAATGAAAGCTTCTAAAATAATGTAAGAACTTTCTGTGTAATGTACGAGTGATCTATATTAAGAACATTTCTAATGTTTATTTATCTATACTGTGATAAGGAATTGGTGTTAGAAATCATTTAAATAAATTAAATATGATAATAAACTCGACGTTGATGTTGCTGGCAGTATGTGGCAGGCGTATGTGGCCACAGGCGAGGATCGTCGGCGGTGCCAAGTCCAACTTTGGCCAATGGCCTTGGCAGATATCATTAAGGCAATACAGGACTTCAACGTACCTTCACAAGTGTGGTGCCGCCCTTTTAAATGAAAACTGGGCCATCACTGCTGCCCATTGTGTGGAGAGGTGAGTTATTTTATCTTTACATTGTATAAAAAGAAAATATCGCTGTCTGTCATATATACCTTATATCCTTTAAACTATTCAATGTATTTTAATAGAGTCTTCAGCAAAACCGAATTTATTTATTTAGAAAGATCGGTAAATGAAATCCGTAACGATATATTATTATCTCAAACATATAACCAACAGTAACTATTTTTTTTATACACAGTTTAGCACTTGACTGTGATCTCACTTGATGGTAAGTGATGACACAATGTTATAAGTTGTTACCGCGCTTATCGTACACAAATCTGTTTGGCAATACGTTTTTGCTGGTAGGGTAGTAACTGGTCACGGCTGGTCAGTTTTCTAAATTCGCCCTACCGGGGATCGAACTCGAGGCCTCTGCTAGTAAAGCTACTACTCGCACTCCTGCGGCCGTTTTCTTTCACATACTACAAAAAATATGTGTTAGATATATTCGTATAATTCAATAAAATACGTTACATACGTTGTATATTTTATGTTGATCAAAACTGTCCTTAACAGAATTTTATTAAGATGGATATCTTAGAAGATATCAGAGATTTAAAAAGCGGAGGCACGGTGGGTGGTACATTTCGTCCCAGTTGGCAGCGGACCATATTAGTCCTATATACTTCCTGTATTGTTTGTAGTGTACATTAAAGAGTTTTCTCTCTCTCCCTCTATTTCGCATTCATCTCCACGTCTTTGATTTGAAATTTAGCAAGGTTACTTTTTCGCAACGGAGATTGTCACTATTACTTCATATTCCCACGAGATCTTGAACTTCACATGTAACACCACAGGTAAAAGCTAGTATTTAATATATATCATTGTTGCGATCAATTTATATTCGTACTTGAATAAGGTCAAAGTTGCATATCAAGATGAGGCAACGTAACACAATTAAATACGTTTTCCGTAATAATTTAACGTTTATTACAGAATTTCCTTATTCTCAGTTGAATACACTCAAGGATTTCATTGTCCCTGATAGCGCAATGATTCTAGTGCTTGCCGTATTGGCCGAAGTCTCAGATTTAATCCCCGTCAAGACCAATAACAAAATATAGAGCGTTTTAATGGTACTTTATTTACATTGTACAGATTCAAAATCTTTACGTCATAAATGTTACAAGTTCGTCTAGAATTTTGATTAAACTCAAAATCTTCGTAATTACTTTTTTTCAGTTATTTTATAATCTGTGTTATATTAAAAACTAGCTGAACCCGCGACTTCGTTGGCGTGGAATGTTTTTTTGGTAGCATTTTCATTAATTTAGGCAAATTCTTTTACAAATAAGAAACACACACTGCCCCTTATGGGTGGAATTTCCTAAAATTTACTTTTGATAGTTTCCATTATGTCAAAAAAAAAATTCTTGCCAAATTTTACATACCATAAAAGATAGAGTTAGTAAATGTGAAGTTTGAATTATTTTTAAAGTGAAAATATTATTTTTTTAAATTAATACTTAACTTGCGGGTGGAATTTCGTAAAATCCGTTCTTAGCTGACCTCTACTCGGCAAAAGGAATATTCACGTTAAGCACGTTAAGCCGTCGGTCCTGCGCCTGACCTCCTTACGGTCGTGTCGGACTCCCGTCACATCGGACTGTGAGAGTCAAGGCAATTTATTTATTTTACAAATAAGAAACATAAATATAACACCCCCGCAACACCCCTTGCGGGTGGAATTTTGTAATATCCGTTACTAGCTAACCTTTACTCGGTAAAAGGAATATTCCTACCAAATTTTAAGTCTCTACGCCTTATGGTTCCAGAGATATCGTGATGAGTCAATAGTTAACACTTCCGCAACCCGTCTTGTGGGTGGAATTTCGTAAAATCCGTTCTTAGCTGACCTCTACTCGGCAATAGGAATATTCCTACCAAATTTCTAGAGACTACGCCTTATGGTTCCAGAGATATCGTGATGAGTCAATAGTTAACACCTCCGCAACCCCACTTGTGGGTGGGATTTCGTGAAATCCGTTCTCATCTGACTTTACTGGGCAAAAGGAATATTTCTATAAAATTTTAAGTCTCTACGCCTTATGGTTCCAGAGATATCGTGATGAGTCATTAGATATCTGCATATCTCTTATATATATATTGATGTTACTTATTTTTATATCAGACCTGTCAAAAACAAATACAATAATTCTTATTTTAGTGTTTTACGCTAGAAACGTACTATCTTGACCATTTTAAATCATTTAACAATTATTTGTTGCACCATTTTTATCAAGGTTTAGATGTTTCCCAACCTTTTTTTAAGTCATGCCCCGTCTTAACCTTTCTAAGCCTTTTATGTCCCCCATACATAGTTTTTACCATTTGTCTCCTAATAATCTTCTTTAATTTATAAAAAAAATTAAATCACCTTTTTAATATCCACTACTAATATGCATGCTCGGTACCATTTACAATGGCATATGTCTAATAAATATTTGCCCAACCGATTTGAGCTCAGGACCTTTACTAACGAAGAGATATACTTACATCATTACGATAGAGTGGTCGTCAAAAACCTTTTTATTTTATATTCCACAGGGTGCCACCATCAGAATTGCTGGTACGTTTGGGTGAATACGACTTGGCTAATGAAGATGAACCCTACGGCTTTGCGGAAAGAAGGGTTCAGATTGTGGCCAGCCATCCCCACTTCGATCCCGCAACATTCGAATACGATTTGGCATTGCTCAGGTAAAAAGGAGATTACATTATTAAACTCTATCATATAGTGTTAATTTAAAATTCATTTTTTTTAAAACGCTTTCATTAGCTTGGGCTGTATGTATGTAACTATGTAACGGATTCTTTGAGCGCGATTTTTAGCTATCTCCAGAAGTCTAATTAATTCGAAAATTTGCATACGTTTTAAGAGCAAATGACAATGCAATAATTCGTTAACAATTTCTTATTATCCTTGTTAGGGTCGCCAGGATTAATATATTCTTTTCATAGATCCTCTATGAGGGAGTGAAAGGGGACAGGGCTAGTGTGCCGCTATATTTTCTATCTTTTCATTCGATTTTCTATAAAGGCGTGATTTTTTTTAACTTTTATTTATTTATATATATACATGTATGCGTGCGTGTGTGTATTATATCGTCATTTTCTCTAAATAATACTTGAGTTGCTAAAGCAAAGACCCACTTATAAAATATTACATATAAAATTCAAATTTTCTAAGTCAGTATTGAAAAGATAAATTATTTTATACTATGGTTTTAATCGTCGTCGTCGTCGCTTCAACCGATGGACGTCCACTGCTGGACATAGGTCTCACGAAATGATGTCCACAAGGCCCGATCTTACACCGCCTGGCTCCAGCGGTTACCGGCGACCCTCCTTATATCGTCGGACCACCTTGTGGGAGGTTTTCCTACACTGCGGGGTCGCCATTCCGGCCCCAGCGTTAGTCGGTTCGTCGGACTATGTGCTCCGCTATGTCGATGACTTTGGTTCTGCCTCGGATCTGCTCATTTCTGATTTGATCGCGTAGAGAAACTCCGAGCATAGCCCTCTCCATAGCACGCTGAGTGACTCTGAGCTTTCGAATGAGGCCCATAGTCAACGACCACGTTTTCGATCCGTATGTAAGCACTGGCAACACGCAATGTTTAGTCTTCAGGCACTGAGGAATGTTGGACGAAAATGTCTTCCGGAATTTCCGGAACGCTGCCCAACCGAGTTTGATTCGGCGGTAGACCTCTTTCTCGAAATTGGTTTTAATCATCAATCTGTAATAGCTATATTATTGAAGTGAAACTTCTTTAGGCGCATGAGGCTAATTCGTTTGAAGCTTACGTAGTTTTAATATTTACGAGTAACATTTGGCATTTTAATTTGGCACTCGTCATTTAATATACTACGAGTATTTTTCAAATAAATTATTCATAACAAAATTTAATTAATGATTTCTAACATTGATATAAATCACATGGTTTTTTTATTCGCAATTCGTCATCTGGGATTTCAATAAATTATTTGTATTAATTTTCGACACTTTTAATATTTTAATGCCAATTTAATTCATTATTCCTACCATATCTCCCTTTTCCCTCTAAATCCCGCAACTGTAAAGTTGTAGATTTGTATAAATATAAACAAGACTTAAAAATTAGTTAGCCAAAGAAGTTTCACTTCTGACAATTTGTACGCACATAATCGACAAAATTACAAGTCTATGTCTAAAATGCAAGTTTATATGTAGGGGACATAGATACGAATCTTTACCCTACATAAGAAATTTCACTACAAAACTATTCTTTGCCTTTTTAACTAGCTAATGTTTATCGGATTCACTTTAAAAATTTAATAAACAAAAAAACAATTATCTATAACACTAGTAAGTCACGATGTAGTTCAACGAACCTATCGCATTGATAGGTCGTGACCGCTAATGAAACTTTAACGAAGACCTGCTAATTAATTTGTACTAAAAACTTTTATAATATTGATTCTTCAAAACGTCTTTGCAAATAATAAGTATATGTAATGTTCTTTTCCTCATGTTTTATGCAGTGTAATTTTTAACTGTCTACTTTTAAATCATACGAGACGTGTTAATATTGGCTATGTAATGAATTGGCGAATATTTAAAATGTTTTTTTGACGGTCAATGTTTTTCGGAATTTCTCTTTAAGTTTAATTTAAATCATTTCTAGAATGTTCTTATAGATAGAAAACTTCATAAAAAAGAAAGATTTCAAAAAAAAAATTTCTTTCAAATTCACCATTGTGGAACTAAATCTAGAACACAGAAAGTATGTGTAAAAAATCAAATGAATTATAAATCAATCATTCAACGACAAATAAGGATAAAAATCTTGGACTCTTCCGAGTTCCTCAAAAATAAGGTTAAAAATGCGTACGTACAAAGTACACATGTCAGAAGTGAAACTTCTTTGACAGGTCTCACGTTGGTTTTCTGTTAATAACTTGATATTGAACACGGCAAAGACTAAGTGCGTTGAATTCGCGTTGCCAAATGCAAAAGAAGTCTGTAAAAATATCAAAATAAATAATAGTCCGCTAAATATAGTTAAATCTACAGTCTTCTTAGGAATAACGTTAGACTCAGGGCTTCAGTGGGGTGCCCATATTAAGACTCTGGCAAGCAAACTTAGTTCAGCTGCATTTGCTGTTAGGAAGGTGAGGCAATACACTGATGTTGAAACTGCTAAAATGGTGTATTTCGCTTATTTTCATAGCATTATGTGTTACGGCATACTGTTATGGGGGAAGGCGGCGGACATTGAAACTATCTTCATTTTACAAAAAAGAGCAATACGTGCCATATACCAATTGGGATCTCGCGTTTCATTAAGAGAAAAATTCAAAGAAATATCTATTCTCACAGTACCGTCGCAATATATATTAAATAACATTTTATACATCCGTGATAATATTCATTTATACAGCAAAAGGAGCGAAACACACAATTTTAATACAAGAAATAAACACAAACTTGTAATGCCATATTTTAGAGTGAAAAAGGTTCAGAAGTCATTTGTCGGGTTGAGCATACGCATATTTAATAAGATACCTGAATCACTTCTGGGTTTGCCTCCACATAGTTTTAAGAAGTATGTTAAAAATGTCCTAATAAAAAAGGCATATTATAATGTGGAAGATTATTTAAGCGACAAAGATGTTTGGACATGATTCCAGTTGCATATGAAAGCTAAAAACATTGTAACCTACAAAAAAGCTATGTTAAAAGGAGTAACCGTTGAGTTTCTTGCCGGCTTCTTCTCAGCGGAATCAACTTTCCGAACCGGTGGTAGATTTGTTACCAACGGACAGACTACTGACGATTCAAAAGTGCTTTTTGAGCCTACTTGAATAAAGAATATTTTGATTTGATTTTGATTTGATTTGACAAACTAATTTTTAAGTCTTGATACTAATGTAAAACTAAATTTCCAAGACTTAGAGGGAGGGGAAAAGGAAGATATAGGATATTAATGAATTTCATTGTCATTAAAATATTAGAAGTGTCGAAAATTTATAAAAAGAATTTATTGAAATCGCAAATGACGAATTGTAAATAAAAATGCCACATTTTTTTTATCAATATAAGAATTTACGAGTTATTTATATTTTATGAAAAATGTCTGTATTAAATGGTTAAAGGATGAGTGGCAAATTAAAATGCCAGATGGTATTTTTAACATGAAAACTTTAAAAACATTTAAAAGAGTTAGCATAAAAAACGCTGCACATCCTGCTGACGCGTTTCATTCGTAAAAATTTTACCCTCATGCGCCTAAAAATGTTTTAATTCAAAATTATATGATATTAACTTGGTACCTTTGGTATGCAAATATCTGTAGATGATGATGGATTTATTTGAAGCTTTCAGGCATTTTCAAACATTTTACATCACACATTTTTTTTCAAATGAGTATTCTGAATTAAGACTAGAAATTATCCGATATTATATCGAGTTCTACGAATGAGAACATTCTAGAAAGTATTAAAAGAAACTTAAAACAGGATAAGTCAAATCGGTAAAGCCATTTTCAGGTTAATGATTCATTTTTATATAAATAGGTAAACCAAAAACGAGAGAAACAACGAAAAATTGTATAAGGGGTTTCCCCCTTATGCAATTTAAACAGTTTTAAACGGGATTTCAACGTTTTAAACGCAATTTCATGAATTATATTCATGGAATCAAAATCATGATAACCTAAGAAAATGTCATATATTTTGACAGGTTCTACGAGCCAGTGACATTCCAACCAAACATCCTCCCAGTATGCGTACCGGATGACGACGATAATTATGTTGGCAGAACTGCTTACGTCACTGGATGGGGAAGACTCTATGACGGTACGTAGTTAATTAATTTATTTTTATTAAATGAAAAAGTTGTCCTTAAAACAAATCTATATGCAACATTTCTATTAATTGACTGATATATATTTTGTAACAATATTATTGCTGGTAACTACGTCTTTACTTTAAAGCAGTGTTTCCAAACGTCCCACAAGGCAATTTAAAAAAGGTTGGGAAACACTGCTTTATAGCGTCGATGTAGATATCTTGTTTATTTTCAATCGTTAATAAAATTTTCTATTCATCCACTCAAGTGCAATTTTAAATGAATTTTATTGGATGATACTTGATATTAGTAGTTTATTTTTTCCAAAGAATGTATTCATAAATAAAATTTATGTTGCGAATAATTGTACGGAAAATATATTATAAAAGTAAAAGAATTTATCTCGTAATGGTAGAATGTGTGGAAATAGACTATTTCTTTTAAGTACATGTATGAACAGGTACTTAAAATAATACAACAGAAGGTATACAAAAAAATGTGGAACGCTTCACGATTTTGCGTGTCATCCTTGCGCAGGGGCCATGCTAATCTTCTCTGTATCGTTCCAATTTTAGTATATGTACTGCCGAAGCGAGTACAACTATGTTATCGAAAGTAAAGTATTTAAACATAACCTCACTAAAAACTTTAATAGCGCGATGTAGATATCATACAATTTCACATTGATTACACGAGCGACATCTATTGTAGTTTGATTAAACAATTTCGTTGTTACTACTTATTCCTAGATGGCGCTGTTTCTAAAACCCATTTACAAAAACATTAACGTTTTATAAATTTTACTAAAGGTGTTTTTGTTGTGACTAATGCGCTAAGTACTTGCTCTGAAACCATTTCACAGGTGATACGGACGGGTAAAACTGCCGTTAAAAACCAAGGCTATTACTTATTTTTAACCGTCTTCAAAAAAAGGAGAAGGTTATACAATAATATAAAACAATGACACTTTGAACTGCCTACATGATATTTTAAAAATAAATTTGAAAATACTTATTTCATACGAATGCAATCTTAGTATAGATAAAATAAAAATTTTGCCTACAATCCGTTATAGATTGGAATCATCCTACTTTATTAGCCATAGACTTGACTTGACATTTAGCAAAATGACTCCTTCTGCAATTTAGACTAAACGTGGGCTTTTTTCAATAACCGTAACTCGTGAAGTTATTTTAGGTTAAATAATCTAAGTATTATCTAGTTATGTGTTACTAAAAAGTTATTTTTCTATATACTACATAATAAACTGTTTATACATTCATCGGTTTTATTATACATGTTCTTTTAAATTTATGTTAAAACCTTTAAAAGCCGAGTAATGTATAATATAATTGTAGTCCATTATTATAGTTTGTGGAAAATATATTCGACTCATTATGAAATCTTAATAGGTAATATATATTAATCGTTCTCAATTGATTTCTATAATATATAATGCGGTCGCATTACTGGCTAGTTCGATTGCACTTCTTCATTACTAGTTTAAATTATAATAACACTAGCTCACTACATTGTTAAAATATTGACAGTAACGTAATAACACTCTTTTGGATCGAAGTTATTTTCGTTATTTGTTATTTAAACAGAAAAGTAGCAAATAACGGGCATGTTATATATCATTTATTAACAAAAATAACTATTATTTCTACAACTTTGGAGAAATGTTTTGTAATGTTTCAAACAAGTAAATGTTCCACAGAGGGTCCGCTGCCCAGCGTACTCCAGGAGGTGGAAGTACCGGTGATCAACAACACGGCGTGCGAGGCCATGTATCTGGCAGCCGGCTACAACGAGCACATACCCAACATTTTCATATGCGCCGGATGGAAGAAAGGAGGCTCTGACAGCTGCGAAGGTAATTCCCATACAATTAACATATTTTGACATTTTGGAATACGATTGAAAATTCAATCGTAGTCTGCCCCGACTAACAGAGGAATATTTCTATAAATAATATAAAGGCTCTACTCAACACTAAACTTATAAAGTATGTTTATTTGTTTGGACGCACAAATCACATCAACTACTAATTGAATATATAATAGATTAAAAAATACGGTTTAATAGAAAAACTATCTAAAGAGTATATAATAGAGTGATTAACAAAACATTATTTATAACAATGATCCCGTATCCTACGCATTTAAACCATGTAAAACCATTTAACATATGTTTTTTATTACGCATTCATACATGTATTGGAATAATTTTATACAATTAATTTAAAACATTATTTTTCTCTCAACTGTTTTTGGTCGAAATTTTCAACAAATTGTTTAACGAAAGGCCTAATAAGTACGATTCTGTTTTGACTGATGCAGTTGTCATGATCACATTTGTGTTTAAATTATTTTGTTCCTCATAAAAGCGACTTTCATATCCAAGTTCTGAAGGAGGTGACGAAAAAGTAAACCCAAAGGTAATGGTAGAGTTTTAAAAAAACGTGTTTTATAAACGTGTAAAATTTTATACAATCAGACTTTCCTGTGGTCCAATCGAGTTCAAAGATTCTCAAATATCAATGGTTCTTAACCTTTATAGGCCCGTTACCCTTATGACCTAACTAGGGTTAACAATACATGTTAATACAAATGTACTTTGTTAAAACAAATACAATTGCACATGAAAAATTGAGATATTTTTACTGTAAACTACATTTATAAGATAGGTTTAACTCACTAAATATGTACTAACTAAAAATAAAATAACTTAGGGGTGATTTCACAATCGCCAGTTATATGGTTAATTAAGGGAAACATTCAGCTCATTGTTACCCCCGCGCAATATAAGGTTTGGCCCCGCGAAGGCAATTACTCCCAGGTTAGGAAAACCACACATACTTATACTTAAAGGCAAAGCAATATACATGTTTATTCGTGTCCACAGGTGATAGTGGGGGACCGATGGTGGTGCAAAGGGCCAGGGATAGTCGGTTCGTGCTGAGTGGCATCATCTCGTGGGGTATCGGCTGCGCCGAGCCCAACCAGCCCGGAGTCTACACCAGGATCTCAGAATTCAGAGATTGGATCAATCAAATATTACAATTTTAGTGAAAATAACTATTAGTGCAAATATAGAGTTTTCGTCTCATTTTCCCCGGTAAAAATGTTATTTTAATAGATTAAGAAATACTTTTCTTAAAACAAAGATGTTTTCATATTTTAATATTCTGAAACAATATTTCAAAAACGAACAAACTGAATTTTTTTTTTTAATTTTTTTTTTTACTTTTGGCTGTATTGTCCAAAACTCTTTACATTTCCTATCAAAGGAATAAATCGAAGAAAAAAAACAACTTATATTTTGACAAACAAAAGTAACTCCGTGTAAAAAAAAATTTAGAAAACCAATGTAAACTATATTTATGTAATACCCTGTCTTTATTTTCAAATTCTGTTAAAGTTCAGTTTTAAAGCAGTTGAAATTCATTATAATATCTTATAAGGAATTTCATTATTGGTGCTGTTAATTAAATAAATCGGATATTCACAAATAAATATTTTATATGATTATTGCACAGATGTAAAAAAAGGACCTTATCATAATAAAATAACGTTAAATTGTATACTAATAATATTAACAACATTCATCGAAAGAACTAGTTCACTTTTATAAATAAATAATCGATTTGTAACTCTTCGAATTTATAATTAAGATAATTTTATGTTATGTTAAATAGTATGATATTTATTTTTGATATTAAATTAAGAGACATTTTAACTTAAGATTTACAATAAGATTTAATAATAATTATTACAATAATATAAATATTGTGTAGGGTTACTTGAATTAAATCTGCCGAATTAAAATAAAACTATAAGGTATTATACTTTTTCATTTCGATGTAACTGATTCCGTCCAGTTCTCAAATATATAAAAATGTAACTGTAAATACTTTATGTAATTGCATTTAATAATTTTATTTTTGTATTAGCCATAAATTTAAGGAATCCAGAATTACTTGTAACAAACTTTAAATAAAATTAAAAAATTTACAAATTTTGTTTGATTTTGCAGTATAACACATTTATTTGTAACAAATGTATGGCCTTTATTTTTTAATCTGTGATCGACACGGCTCACAATAAGTATTGTATATATTATAGATACTTGAATAAAATCTGCCGAAATCTTCTCTTGAGTGAAGATGTATATATACTAGCGGCACGTTCCGGCTTCGCACGGGTAGACATAAATAGGTACCGATATTTAAGTTATAAGCATGATAATTAAAACGTCCATGAATTGGCAAATATTATGAAAAAGTGTGATTCCTAATACAAAAACTAAGTGAAGTTTAAAAATGTGTTAAAAAAGTCGAAATATTCAATGTCGCTTGCGTCCACTGCGTAAGGATCCAACCGCCTACCTAGTTCATAATGGTGCACCCCCTTCTCTCGTCGAGTTAGTTACTCGATGCGCTGCGTGGCGGCCGCCGCCGGCGTGTATTTTTATTTTAATTTCATGATATCATTTGAATGGAATATCCGATTTCAATAATTCAAAAAGTAATCATCAGGTATTGTGGCAGTCTTGAATATTAAATTATTTATTTGGATAAAAATTTATAAGTATGGATAACACGGTCTGGTTTTGATCGGTATTTCTATCAATTTTTTAAATGTAGAAAAGTAGTTTTAGTGACGTAACTACAATAGTTAGACATATGGTATCGCGAAGTTTTTTGTCGATATTGATATATTCTATAATCTTGTCGAACATTTTTTTGTCCTATCATTAATACTCTTCACAGCGTATGCGATGAAAGACATTTTATGGCTATTTTTTTACATCTTCGGTTGGCTTTAATATGAATTTCTAAAGATTTATATAGTAATCTAGTACTAAATATAGCCTATGTTACTCAGTAATAATATAGCTTTCTAATGAAAAAAGATTTATTAAAATCGGTCCTGTACTTTTTGAGTTTATTCGTTACATACAAAAATACAAATCTTACCTTTTTATAATATTAGTGTCGATATATAAAGTAGGATATATATAAACCACCATTTATAATTCAAGAAAATGAAAGAATGAGTGTAAAATACCTTTTATAACCTACATAAAATGTAAATGTTTTTCTAAATAAAACCACGTTGATGGAATTCGATGAGATGTGTAGTAATAGCGCCATCTATAAAAAGGCAATGCATAATCGCAACGCAATAGTGTAGTCAAACTACAATAGATGTCGTTCGTGTCTTAAATGTGAAATTGTATGAAATCTACATCGCGCTATTAAAGTTTTTAGTAAGGTTACGTTTAAATACTTTACTTTCGAAACAGTAAATGTACTCGCTTCGGCAGTACATATACTAAAATTGGAACGATACAGAGAAGATTAGCATGGCCCCTGCGCAAGGATGACACGCAAAATCGTGAAGCGTTCCACATTTTTTTGTATATATGATTTCATCCAATAAATTAAAAATGCATGCATATAAAGTACACATGTCAGACGTGAAACTTCTTTGGCAAACAAACTTTTTTAATGTCGTTAAAATTTTAAGTATCGAAAATTAATACAAACTATTTATTGAAATCTCATATGACAATTTGTAAGCAAAAGTGCCACGTCTTTTTGTCAATATTAGAAATTATACATACATACATACATAGCATCACGCCTCATTCCCATAGGGGTAGGCAGAGACAACATCCTTCCACTTGCCACGATCTTTGCATATCTCCTTCGCTTCTTTCAATCTCATTAAACCTTTCATACAAGTTCGTCGGTTTAGAGTACTCTTGACCTGGCCGTTATTTAAAATGTCCTGGATTTGGTCCAGGAACGTTCGCCTTGGTCTTCCCCTTCCAACTTTCGCATTCACTCTTGACTCATAAATCCTTTTTGTCAGTCTCCTTTCATTCATTCTCTCTACATGCCCAAACCATCTAAGCATACCTTTCTCAATTTTAGTCACTACGTCTTCTTTTATACCACAACGTTCTCTTATCACACTATTTCTTACTCTGTCACTCAGTTTTAATCCACTCATGCTTCTCAACGCTCTCATCTCTACCGCATTTATTTTACTTTTGTGATTCTTCTGCCATACCCAACTTTCACTACCATACATAAGTGTTGGCACCAACACTCCAGCATGCACTGCCAGTCTAGCCCTTTGAGACACCATCTGGCTATTCATAAAAGCATGCAGAGCACCATTTACCATATTCCCTGCATTCACTCTCCTTTCGATATCACTTTCACATGTTCCATCTTTTGTAAATTTAGATCCCAAGTATACAAATTCTTTCACCTCTTCCACTTGTTCCCCATCTATCAAAATATTGCCATTCATCATAGATTCATCTCGTTCAAAAAGCATAACTTTCGTTTTGTTTACATTCACCTTCATTCCTTTCCCTTCCAAAAGCTGAAGACTTTATACAACTGAGCGGGGTTTACAGACAAAGGTAATTTGCCAGTTTGAAGAGGACAGATTAAAATATATTATATATTAATTTTCTAGCCAAAACAATGAGATTGCTCTTCCGTGTAGATAAATTCATATACATATGAGAACGGATGGACTGATTTGGCTAATTATCGTTTTAAATTATTTGTGAAAGTCCAGGGAAAGATTAAAAGGCGAGTAAATGTGAAACAAAATACTTGTAATATAGTAAAAACAACAATTTCCCTTCTTAGAAACCATTCCTACTTATGAAATTTTTGATGTTCTTGCCGTCGTTTAGAGATCAATTACATTAAAAAGTTCAGTTCAGTATCATTTTCTTAGTTTTTAATGTCGAACTTTCATCCCGTCGTTCAGAAATCAAATTGATTTTAAAAGAATATTGATTTGTTTTTGACGTAGACATTGACAACCAACAATTTCAACTACAATATATTACGGTTTTGTTTCTATTTCAGTGAAAAATGTGTTCACTGAAATAAAAACATTCTGCAATTATCATTCCGCTTTTCTATTTATTAATCCCGAGGCGATAAGATGTCGGGTCATATATTATTAAATAAATATTGAAAAAAAAGGCATTGTTTAAAAATTATTTTATTATAAAAGCACATTTTAATTATACAATTTACTTCATGTGAATCATGTGAGCCAGCGACCAGTCGTGTTTGAGTTCTACAGGTTCTTCCACTGTAACACCGGCAGAGGTCACAACACCCAGTTGGTATCGAGGCGATGATCTGGCGTCGCGATAGAACAGCACCTCCATACATTTACGAACGAGGGCCCTAAATTAGAAGAATAACATTTAAAAACCAATAGATTATAAAATGTTTGTGTGCAACACATTTTATTAAATGGTTTGTTCTGATTAAATTCACAACCATTTGATCAATTTGGAATTGTGTCGGAAAACTGTCCTTACATTTAGAGTGAAGAATAAAATCCTGTAAGCAAGTGTTTCAAATTATTTATTTATTACTGAAGTACTTTTGGTGCAATGGATAAGTTTTTAAGGATCATGTTTTATTAACATTATGACCTTGTAAATAATAATAATTTTTGTAATACTAATATCTGTGTGACTCTTCACTTCTATAATTTATTATTTTCTTTGTGTAGTGAAACTTCTTTAGGCGCTTGAGGGTAAAATTTTGCAGTATTATTATGCAAATTCGTTTGAAGTTTAGGTAGTATTCATATTTACAAACAACATGTGGCATTTTCATTTGCCGCTCATTATTTAATAATTTAATATAATATTTTTCATAAAATATAAAAATATTACAATTTAAGATTTCAATAAATTTGTTTTCGATACTTTTTATATTTCAATGACAATTAAATTCATTGAATTACTGACATATCTTCCTTTTTTCCTCCCTCTAGTCTCGGAAATCTAGTTTTAGATTTGTATGAATATAAACTAGACTAAAAATTATTTTGCCAAAGAAGTTATACTTCTGAAATGTTTACTTTGTACGAACACACCTATAATTTAAGTAGTAATCAAATTGTTTACAGAAATGATGTTCGAAATATAGTAATTTTAATATGTATTAGTAAGTTTCCATGTAAGTGAAAATTATTGTCTTTAAAATTAAATAAATGTCTTAAATAATTATAGACTTAATATAAATGTTCATCATCATTAAAAATACTTAATGTCAAAAATGCATGTTGACATTGTATTATGTAAGGTCAGCTCTAAATATAATCAAAAGTCTACATAGATGGATCAGCATGTTTATGGAACTTTTTATAAATTTCCCTTATAAATTCTAATCAAATTAAAATGCAGACATATTATATTGATAAGTTAGTAATACCTCCATAGTAGTTGTTCATATCAAATAACTATTTCATACTTAGCAGATTCTTCATCCAGTGGCCCTTTGTCAACAGCATCCCGAAGAAGAGGTGTTGCCATATAAGCACCGAGACCAGTGGCAATTGTAGCATCCTCATATGCTGTTCCCAATTTATCAACTGCTCCAAGGAAGGGCTCACCATCCTGTGGTAAAAGACTGTGTTGAGAAACTAAATGTCTCAAATAAGCATAACATTATCTTAAATGGCTCCCATCACCCATTCAACCGAATAGTAAAGTATATTTTTGTATATATAAAAATCCTGGTTTGATGCATGTGATGGAGCCCTATGCTGGAAACTAAATTTACTGCTCCCAACACTAATAATTTAATCCTAATCAAACTAAACATAAAACAAAGCCTTTCATCAACTCTTGTGCTTAGAAAAATCCTAATAATGTTTGAATCTATTTTTAGTCAAAGCATTTATTCATATAAAAATTTAAAAACAATTTAGCTTAAAGTGAGATACAATATTTAAAACACATTGCACACATACACATTTATGTTCTTAATCTATACACAGCACTATAAAATCTGGAACAAGTGGTGGTTCAGGGAAAGGTGCAATGCTCCCGAGGCAGGGCGCCCGCAAGATGAATGAACATCAACAAAATGTCCAATTAGTGTTCTTTAGCACAAAGCACAATAAATTTCATGAAAAGAGAGATGGAGCAAACACATCCACTACCAATCCATGCTGTCATGAATGTACAACTAGACATTTCAAGCCTTTTTTTGTGGCTTAACAGAGATTCATGCTAATGTTTAAAAAGCCCCAAATGTCCTTACTGAAAATTAACCAAAATATCCAACTCTTTTATAAAAACATTCTCATTTTTAATAGGCCTAATAAAAGTCCAGTTTAGATACTCATGAATTTGTAATAATCTACCTCAAGGCTTATAGGATATATTTGATGTGATAAGAGATCAGAGCTTGTGAAATTATAGTGAAGCTCTGATCTCTAAGTGATAATACAATCTAAGATAGTGAAATACTTACCAGGTAATAGGTCATTTACTTTATTAGACACAATTTTTCTCAAATAGAAGTATTTTATAAGTTAATGTCTATACAGAAATGATAAATTAAAGCATACCTGTATACCAGCAACAACATAGTTACTCCATAGGGGGTCCATCTTGCTCCTCTTGTTATAAAGTACTCTGGTAAGCCAACAGTGTAGTGACTTTGGCTTCAATTGCAATCCATCACCAATGCATTGCTCATCAATACTGTTAACATAATATTTATTTAAAAAATCAACATCTATATCTTGTAGTATATTTGCAGTTTATTTTGGTTCTGCAAATTTCTTTATTGCTAACAGATTACTCTTTACTACAGTCTCACATGAGTATATAGTGAAGATGGTAAGTGAAAATGGGCTAAGAAGTCTACAAAACTGGAGAGAAGTAGATTATCTTCTTCATTGTCAACTATCTTTAAAATATTGGTGTTTTAATAAAATATATATAATTAGATAATATCAATAGGTATATATATTATTGGTCTTTGTCAAATTATATATTATCAATAAACTTACATTTTTTGTTCAATTATATCTTTCAAATATTGGTAGTCTGCATAATCTCCACCAGAGCCAAGTAATATGAGATCATTAACTTTAAGCACCCTGGGACTGTCACGGAATCTTGCCAAGGAGCCATATGAACCTAACGTGTCTGCTGCAATAACACAGCCTTTGTCGAACTTCAATCCAATTACTGATGTGGTTGTTGTGATGGGAGCTGCTGAACTGTAAAGTGATGAGACAATATTAAACAAAAAAACATTTTCGACAGAGTCTCATCTAATAGGGAGTAGTGACAAAGTGAAATATGCACGTTGGTATATTTCACAAAGATAGTAAAGAAGATTATAGTTTTAAAAACCTTAATTGGCATAGAATTATTTTAAAGCACAAATTCAATAAAGTTTTACTAATACAGAATAAGATTAAATAAAATCCTAAAGCTTTTTACTCACTGAGCTCTAAAATCTTGAACTGTATGACTTGCGGTTCTTAAGGATGTCCCATTTGCTGGGAAATTATAAAATGATCCCGGAGTTGGACCATTATGCCACAAAGGTGCTGGATTCATAAGATCTCCCATAAACGCCATGGTTTTAATAAGAGTTAAAAAAGAATTGTTGCAAATGGAAATGTAAAACTTCGTTTTTAATTTACACGATGACAAGCGGCAATGTAATTGACATTAAATATACGGCAATACAGACAACTTAATATTATTTCAGAATATCAAAATATGAAAACAAATAGCCCGGTACTTAAAATATTGTAAAAGAAATTGTCACTAAATTATATAGACTATTTTCAAGTAAAACTTTCAATTATTTGAGTGAAATTTAAGTCAAATAATAAATTGCATATTTTTATTACTTTAATAGTTTTCTGGAAGCTGAGCCTTTATAAAATGGAACGTAAATTTCGTCCAAAAATTAATTATTTTTTAATGTAGAATATATGAAACTTTATATTTTAATAAACAAAAATATTGTAAATAGTAATTCTAATTACACATAAAATTTATATAAATTAAATGTTATGAGGTTTTAATAAATAAATTTAAGATAATTGACTTTGTTTTATACAACTGTAACAAACTTCATTCATATTAATCGGCAACTGTCATTTGTTAGTTTCCAGACGAAAACAAACTGTGATATTTTGCTAACTTCACATTGAGGTTCTTTCAATTTCCTCATCAAAAAATTGACACAACAAAATGTCTAAGAGAGGTTCGTGAATTATAAAATATCCGTTTGAATCACGTTATGATTAAACTATATCCTATTCTATAAGTGTTAATAATGTATTTAGTATCATATATAATGTGAATGCATGTATATTTCCATATAATAATTCCGTAGTTGTCATGTGTTATGATTGGTGAAAGATGAATATAAAGTGCATTTTTAATGTTTTAAGGACGTGGTGGTTCCGCGGGAGCGAAGTTTCGCATATCTCTGGGTCTCCCAGTGGGAGCCGTAATAAACTGCGCTGATAATACAGGTAACAACATAATTTCTTTATAACCTTTGTATCCACAATTATAAGAGTGAACTGGTTTCTTGTGATGATATTTTAAATCGCAACTAAAAGTTGTTATGAATGATAATGATATTTTCCTTGGCTGTGTCTGAAGATTACCAGTTCGTTAGTAGCATAACCTTTAAAAGGTATACAATTTTCTCGCACGCAATATTGTCACATTTTAGGTTATAATTTGTAACTGTAATATGGCGGCACCTTAATTTTAAACGTACTTATTAAGTACTTTTATTTATTTGTCTAATGTGGACATAGAGAACACGTTTTTAATCTAACCACTTTGAGTTTTAGGCTATTATTGTGAGCAGGTATCCATATTCGTAATATAGTTATAGCTTGGGCTTGAAATGCCTATATGAAAAGGTTTATTGACATGTCCTATAATAAATACCATTTTACTTTGATGTTCTTCATACTGTAACATAGTAAACTGCTGTTTACTATAATAAATATGTATCTGAAATTAAAGGAGGTGCAAAGAATATGAAAATTATAACTGAGGATATAAAAGGTGTCTTAGGAATAGTAATATTTACATGTTTATTTTAAAATAGGAGTTTCTTCAAGTTTTATCTCAGAATTGCATGTATTCAAGTAGAAATTAGACTTCCAATGCCCACCTTCACATTTTTATATAGTTATTAGAAATGGAAGGAGGGGGTAAGAGGGTGAGATTTCAGAGCAATTTGTTGAATCATTGAAGAGTAGTGTAAACACTGTGACAAGAGATTTTCATATTTTATCCTATACTGTCATTAAATTAATTATTGAAATAGTTAGAAATGTTGATAAAATTATTTTACTTTTAACCATTTTAAAGGTGCAAAGAACCTGTACGTGATTGCTGTACAAGGTATCAAAGGTCGTTTAAACAGATTACCAGCTGCCGGTTCTGGAGATATGATTGTCGCAACTGTCAAGAAAGGAAAACCAGAACTAAGAAAAAAGGTACAATTAGTTTGATATTTTTGTTTTTACAATTTTCTCAGATGAAATTGTTAATAACATAATTGACTTTCAATTCCCTGTATGCCTTAATTGAGTTAAATTTTTTGATAGGCTAAAAACATATACTACTTGTAATCTTGCTGTGCTCTATATGGTGGTGTATACAAGCACATAGTGCAAATACTTGCTTTGCTTGCATATATCTCTAATTAAATTCCCAGCAGAACAAAAGAAAGGTTCATCTGTTAGTTGCTACCTATCTAATATCAATGAAGACAAGCTGCCAAGCAAAAAACTTTCTTCTGATACAGCTTTGTGTAGAATAATATAAGGTATAGATTACATCATCACTTACCATCTGATGAGATTACAGTCAATTGTTAACATGAGAGCTATATAAATGTCTCAGTGATTATTAAGAAAATTTTTATTATAAGTTTCAAGATTACTTAGACGATAGAAATATGTGGAAGTGAGTGAATTTCTCTAATTTGAATTGAAATATATTACACTAATATGATATTGTAATGATAATGGTAACCAAAAAAATACAAAATTCCTGATTTTGTTTTGGGCTCTTTGCAAATCACCGCTGAAGGACTTGTAACTTTAGATTTTAATTCGTTCTTGGGTATCATTATCAGACATACATTACATTAGTGTGCATAAAGAAAAAATAGTATTTGACGATTCAAAAGTGCTGTAATATGCCTACTTGAATAAAGATAATTTGTTTCGAAAGGTGAAAAGAAACTTGATGAAGATGATGCAATGATGACATGCCCTGGTTTCACAAAATATCTAAACTGTTATTGATGCAGTGTGTTGGCATATGCCTTTGCTGCCTGAGTTATTTTGCATAAACCAACCAATTGATTTGATATTTGGCATAAATATTCCTTTTACCATGTAGACACTTACTATGAATTACTTGATTACATAGTTCCATATCTTGAATGAATCACAGAAGATATGGAACTATGTTACACTTAGTTTAAATAGCATAGAAAATGGTTACTTTTTTATAGTATAAACCAAATAAATGCAGTTCAGTTAGGACAAATTAAAAAGAGAAAAGTTATATTTTAATTTATAATAGTTTCTTGTAAGAATTCTGATATTCTATAACTTTTTTTTTAGGATTACATCAAACAATTACATTTACTGATAATTAATAAAAAATGTACTATATAATTAAGGTATATATAATAAATGAAAATATGTAGTAATTTCTTGTAAACACTGCATTTATTATATATAGATGTTAACACTATTTTGGAACAGATTTGAGTACCCATCATTGTAACCTCATTGACATAGATTACAGAGGCTAAATTGAAAAAATGTAATCAAATATTCTTTATCCAAGTAGGCTCAATAAGCTCTCTTGAATTATGTGATGATTGCTATAAAATGTGTAAGCTCAAATCAACAGTTGATAAAAGGAAACTTATTGAAATTGTGTATTTCACTTTTTTTGCTATAAATTTTAATTATGACAATGCTACTAATATAATTTATAAACATAATTTTGCAAAACGTTCAATAAACATCATAATTGTATATCATTTTTTTATCAGGTAATGCCGGCAGTGGTGATCAGGCAGCGGAAACCATTCAGAAGGCGGGATGGGGTGTTTATATATTTTGAAGACAATGCAGGCGTCATAGTCAACAACAAAGGCGAAATGAAGGGGTCTGCCATCACAGGCCCTGTGGCTAAGGAATGTGCGGATTTATGGCCCCGTATTGCATCAAACGCGAGCTCTATAGCTTGAAATTAATATACGGCTAAGGAAAAAGTAATTTGTTTTATTCATATTTGAACAATCCCATCTAGAATCGAGGCTGCAAAAAGGCCTTTATGCTTTACTGCAATGTTAATGGATTTAAAAGAATGATTTGTTACATCCATATAAAAATGATTTGTTATAAATTTTTCATATGACCATAATAAATATAATGTATTCATAATCTATTTGCAAATGCTATTGCAGTCTTAAGTATTCTTTTCTATCAGTTTTTAAATTATCATCATCACTGCATATTTTATATAAACATTGCTGATGGTAACAATAATTCCATTTAATTTCGATTCCTGGCAGGGAAAATTTATTGTATTTTGAAATTTACCTGTAGAGGAGGAAGATTTCAGCCTTTGCAAGTTTTAGAATGTTAGTTGTGAAAAAACCATTAAAAGGTAAATTACAAGATTAGTACAGACAAGCTGGTAACAAAAAATACCATTTAAGATGTTTGTTCTTATTGTATATTTTTTAAATTATCTGGACTTCTCCATGAGAATACAATAGTACAAACAACATTAACTTTTTAAAATTATTATACAAGACAGTTTATGATAAAGAAGTTTATAATTAAATTAACTTGAATTCTGTTCTACAGGGAATCAGATTTTGATTTTTAGGAATAAAGATGCTATTTTTCATCTTAAGTCATTATATATTTTTACGGTCTCACTGACAAAATGATGCATTTAATCACTTCATCAGTAAAAGTCCTGGGTTGGATTTCCTGTAAATATCTATTAGATTTTCGGTTTTTATAATGGTGTTAGCCTGTGGTCGGATATATTTACTACTNTTCTGACACACGAGTTGCTATGGAACGCTTCGTTTGCCCAATATAAGAGCTTCCACAGCTGCAGTCAATTTTGTAAACGCCTGGACATTGATATGGTAAACGATCCTTCGGAGATCTTACCATGTTTATTATCTTGTGTGATCCTTTGTGATCGAATCGCCATCGTGATATGTACCCGTTCAAATAGTCAATATGTTAATAAACCACGAAAATTTAAGTTTAAAACAATTCAATTTAATTTCGATTCCTGGCAGAGAAAATTTATTGTGTTTTGAAATTTACCTGTGGAGGAGGAAGATTTCAGCCTTTGCAAGTTTTAGAATGTTAGCTGTGAAAAAACCATTAAAAGGTAAATTACAAGATTAGTACAGTCAAGCTGGTAACAGAATATACAATTTAAGATGTTTGTTAGTTCTTATTGTATATTTTTTTAATTATCTGGACTTCTCCATGAGAATACAATAGTACAAGCAATATTAAGTTTTTTTTAATTATTACACAATTAAATTAATTTGAATTCTGTTCTACAGGGAATCAGATTTTGATTTTTAGGAATAGCGATGCTATTTTTCATCTTAAGTCATAATATATTTTTACGGTCTCACTGACGAAATGATGCATTTAATCACTTCATCAGTAAAAGTCCTGGGTTGGATTTCCTGTAAATTTCTATTAGATTTTCGGTTTTTAGAATGGTGTTAGCCTGTGGTCGTATATATTTACTACCTACTCTACCATCAAAGACGTAGAAGCACAAAATTCGCGATAACGTTCGGGGGACGTTTAAGAGGTTAATATTATCTTTTCTTGAAAATTATATCTCACACATTACTCTTCTCGTGCCACAAATAGAGTGCAGCCCGCTCTCTTGCGAAACCATTAATTATATCCTCTTGTAAAACTTCCCACTCTACAAAGAACAACTCCAACAATCACAGTCGATGTTAAACGAAACACTTCAAACAATATAACATTAAGTGGACAATGAGAACTGTAAAAACATTGTTTTTTGAAAACCTCTGAATTTCTAGAGCTCAGTCTTAAATTATAAGGTCTAACAAACTTTAAATTAAGCCATAGCAAAAAATAGTCCAGTTCCAGTGGGTAAATAAAACAAAATATAAAAGAATTCTTATATTAGTATACATCATATACATTATGCATATAACTAAGATAATGTATTTTAGACTCACATTGCACTATAGATAAGAAAGTTTAAAAAGAAAGCATATTTTGTTTTTACACACAAGCCATTTTATTTATCAGAGTTTAAAGTAAATTGTTACTGAAATTACAGCATATCAACTTTGTCATAAATATATTTTAACCCACAATTTATAGTGTTAGTGAGAATTAATGGTTTTTCTACGGAGACTTAAATGTAGTGCAATATAAATAGGGTTAAAGAACATGACATTATCGACGCTTCTTATGTGTCTTCGTGGGACCTTTGACGAAGCACCAGTCTACAGATATTGCCTGGCCCAAGATATCTGCACCATCAAGGGCTTCTCGTGCACTCTGAAAATTAAGCAATGACAATATTATATCTATAGCACAGTGGGGCCAGCAGATGCACTACAACCCTTGCGAACCATTCGATCATGTTCCATCTTTAAGCCTCCCATGAATACCATCAAAAACCCAAATGATCTTCAAATCTATAATTCTAAGTTATACATTTTATACCTTTTTTATTGCTGACAGGTTGGCACACTTGACTGTGATCAAATCTAATGGTAAATGAACAATTTAAAATTGAAGCGGGTTGCTCTGTTTAAGAGGCAATTTATCTATTATGGTTTCTTTATGTATTGACAATACATTACATATTGCAATATATTTGTGACATATACTTAGTTCTTACACAGAAATCCTCAAACTTATTACTGGTTAATAATTATCAATTACATTGACTGTAAAATTTAAGTATAACGTTTATTTGATTCCTGACTTGAAAGTTTCTATTTCTAGTCATACTAGAAATTCAATCTCTCAACTTGAAATTTTGAATATTTATTTATTAATTAATAACTATATTAGGTTGCTTTCCTTGTTTATAATTTTATTTTTCAATATTTCAAAGGTGTCATAAACAATATCCTAATTCAACTATGTAGGTAGAACTCACAAAAGTTATACTCACTGCTGCTTGCTTGTAGGTTTCATATTCAACCAAAGCATATCCTTTCAGGAACCCTGTGCGTCTGTCCAGATTTAAATGTATGTTTTTGATTTCGCCAAACTCTGAGAACTGGGTCTGTACATAGATAAATCACACAGTTACTACTAATTTTTATCAAATATGTGATAGAAATACTGTAGTCTAAATATTTGCTCTATCAATAACATCTTTTAAGCACGCACAGATGGAGAACAGTAAGTGTAAGCAAAAAATTGGTGTTTGCCTTATTTTTCTGAAATTAAAGAGCAATTTAATATCCTAAGTTAAATATTGGTTCATTTGCACCCTTATCTGAAAAGAATCTACAAAAAACTTTGTACATATCCTTTATTTAACATCATTACTAAATTATTTTACATTAATTCCAGCAAAGGAGTATAAGTAACAGCCAACTTCAACATGTCATACGAAGAATTCTGTTATTCCTCGCATGTAACAAATCCAGTTTTAACAGTTAACTAAGCTGAACATTGAGTTAATGAATAAGTAAAACTTTATAAGACAAATTATATTTTAGACATCTGTTTTCAACAACACTTGTTTAAAAAATACCTGTATGTCTTCCTCCTGTGCCTCTTCATGTACATTGCTCACAAATAGAATCCAACCTTCAACAGACCTCTGTGGGCCAGGAGTATTGCCATCACCTTCTGGTGCTAAGCTGTCATATCTGTAATAATAAAAAATATAATATAACAAATGATCAAAAAATACTTGCTTTTTCAAAATACAAGTGTGTCTTTAAATCATTGGCCTAATATATAGAAAGATTAGTTTATCTGGTATTTATACAGTATTGTCTGATTGATAAAAACTTTGTAACCTTTATATGCATAATTGTTCTACATTCAATAAAAAGGTTTTTAAAGAAAAAAATATCCTGTGGAAATACATTCCAGAAACAATATTGGGACAGCCTAAATGCCTGCAGAAGAGCAGCAAGGTGGGTCTACGCTCTTAAAACAATCACCCTTTTGAGGGACAAGGCATATGTACAGCAGTTTTACATATCTTGTTATTATATTAGAATTTCAATCATAGAAATATATATTTATTATAGTTATGACAGACCTGCCCCTGTTACCTCGCTCTGAGCCTCCACCACTTGTTTCACTGCCAAAACCGCGTCCTTTACGTTTTCTTGCCTTCTCTTTCAATCGCGCAATTCCCTCTAATAAATACAAACATTAATATAATTTTTCATCAGAAACTCATATTTATTATAGTTAATCATATTATTGTTTTTGAGCTAAACAAACAACAATGCAGTTAATTGTATGTATGTTAAAATAATATATAATATTGTATTGTGGAGATTTTAGAAAGCGAAACGGTAAATTTCTTGCAAACATAACCTAATTCATGAAATGCATTTGTTACAAAAACCCTTCAATATATCAAACTATTTCATTTAATAGAATGAAACGTTATATATTATATTTGTGTACTAAAACAAATTAATATTAAAATAGTTTTAATCATTCTTATAGACTTACGTTCGCCGTCCTCGTCAACCTCAAATTCTTCGGAATTCTCAATATCAAGAACATCTGCCATAGTAATGTCACTAAAATTAATTGATGCACAAAGGTTTATTAAAGCAAATATTAACTTCAATCAGAATGATAAAATGTATACAACTTATTATTTTAGTAACGCTTGTTTAACATTAAATATATACTCTATGGTTTAAGTGAAATTTTGACACCATAATCAAAATCAACACAACAAAATTTTCAACATAGATCACAGTTAGTTATCTGTGTTAAATATTTTCGCACTGAAGTCAGGGTAATGGCCCTGGGGTCAAAGTAAAATATTATTATGTAAAAATAACTCAGCACTGAATTACCGTGTCGCAGATGCATATTAATATATATGTTGTTGTTACAATAATATCTCTTCCTATTTAATGTTTGATAAAATCTCCGTTTTAAACTATTCCTTATTGCTATTCTGTCTCCTTATTATCTTCTAGCACACTATTATGTCAAAATAGTTTGTCAAGTGTAAAATTTTACTTAATTACTTTATTCAAAATTTAAAATGAGTGTATATGATTTATGGAGTAAGGATAATATACAAGAAGCAAAATTAAAAACTTCATTGTCTTCTGAATGGACATTTAAATCTCCTCGATCGACTCCTCGATCGTCACCTCCACCTAGTAGAGCCGGCGAAGCTATATTTTACAAATATAATGAACTTATAAATTCAAAAACAAATATAACGACAGATGCAAAACAATTAATAGAGCCATTAGAAAAACCTTTTGATTTTTTCGATGATGAAGAGTTTGCATTTGGGATAAATTTGTTAAAAAATAATGTGGCCTGTGTTGGAGAAAATATGACAAGACTTATTCAAATGTGTAAGTGTAATTTAGTAAGTGAATATTTTTTGCGTACGTTATTAAAAAAATAACACTCGTGTTTTCGTTTTGCCATTTATTTCTTTTGTGAATACAAAGGGCAATGCGATATTGTTGAATGTTGATAAACGAAGAAGAAGTTTAATAAATCCAGAGAAGCTTATCCAAAATAGATAAGCATAAATAACATTTACATTTGTTTTGAAAATTAATTCGATCGTCTACTGGTTGTTTATCTTGCAACAACGTAGAAGTATCGCTTTATGTAACATAAAACATTTGTCTTTGTTTTTTTTATTTATATCGATGTTGTTTATCTATTTTTGCAAATATATAATATACCAAATACAACATTTTAATACACGTCAACTTTCACTGATAGTTATGAATTGCTCTTCTCTCATGTTATAAATTTATTTAGTCTTAGGTATACTATAAAAGCAGGTTTACGGTAATTTGTTAATATTGGGACTGTGTGATATTGAATTTTTGCCTTACCCATTGAAGAGATAATTTATATAAAAAGTGAAAATATATGACATTGACATTTAAACACAGGCAACTGATGAAGTGTCATTTTTTACCGTGAATTAAAAAGCCGTGCTTTTTCTTGTTATTATTTTATTGGAAATATATATAACTTGTGAATAATTGAAGTCCGCACCTTTTATATTTCATAAAACTATGCCAGAGGTATCTCTTAGAGACACTATAATAACATCAATGAATGGTACGTTTCTTTTAATGCCTCTTTATTTACATGATGTCACCCGTTACATAATTTACTTTTTACCTATATTTAAATAGTTGACCTGATTATTTAATTATAGATTCCGGATGCCCTAAATCGTTAAAGTAACTTTTCGTTGTTACATCACTTGGAGTAATACAGTAAAAATATGAAGGAAGATGATTTTGTTTTTGGTATAAAATGTAGCACTTTTGGTTTTAATTTTGTTTTTTTAAAGGTTATCAATGAAGTCAAACCTTTTAACAGTGTCGTGAATGTAACTAAATAACTGTATCATAATTTACCACACAAATTATTATATAAAAAGTTTATCAAAATCTATATGTGATAGATTTATGTCGTTTGCTTAACTTTTTATCAGTGTGTTTTTAAATTTTAAACTTGCATGGTGTTTAATAAATGTGTGGGTTCAATTTTTATTTACTAATTACCAATTTGTCTATATATACATATAACTAGAATAACAGATACCAAGCAATACCGCTTCATTTATCCTTAATTAATAAGTCTGTGCTGATTTGATATCAGTTCTTGTAGACAAAATTTATGAAAAATTAAATATAGATGTAAAATTTGAAACTAAATAAAATTAAATGATTATTTTAATGGTCTCGTAAAAAAAATCTACTAAGAAAGTTTGATATCAACTTGTATTATTTTTAAAAATGTTCATTCCATGTTAGTTTAAAATGGATTGGGTAATAATGAGGTCGGAATGGAAGCCTTTTGAAGAAAATTGCCTATTTTTTCATACTATGCTTTATATACACAGCACTAACTCATAACAAAAATCAGAATTCATGCTTCTAGGTCCTTAGTACGTGGAATAAAATCTTCATCAATGTTGATTCATGATGAATTATTAATATTGTTCAAAAAAATTTGCCCAATAACTAAAACTTGATTGAGTTTTAAAATGTGACTATGTTTATAACATTATGAGAAAATCACAAAGTGACACATTATTTTAAAAATACAAATGGTGATCATTGACTGATTGTTCCTATTAAAAGAAGAAGTTGATTATGGCAACTTAATTACTAACACAATCTTGTAGTATTAGTATATGGGAGACTTTATTGACAACAGTTTAATATTGATTAATATAGAGATTTATTTATACAGCACAAGAGCCCTGGCCGGACAATGTTAAATTATTCCAGCCTTATGAAGTGGAGCAGATCTTGCTCCCTGACAATGCTAGCTGTTTAGCGGTACAAGCTTTCCTGAAGGTAATTATAGAAATGCTATAATAAACATAATTTAAATATTAGGTGTAATGTAGAGTGTATGTTGAGTATGTTTGTTTCTGTTCCTGTTGTTTCTAAAGCGTAAAATAACTATTGTACTTAGTGACCAACATAAATATATTTTTGTATTAAAAGAACAGTACAGTGGTATATTCACAGTGGGGCTCACTGAGGCAGCAGATGCACTTTGACCCTTGTGGATCTTTTATACGTGAAACAATTTTGTAAAAGGGGTGTCTTAACAACATGGGCATGATTATACTGTGTCTAATGTCTGAACTATGTGTTAAGGAATATGTTTACCTTGATATTATTACATTTATACAATATTGCTGTTGTCAACAGATGTGTAATTTGCCATTTGAAGTGGAAATGCGCTGGAATGCTGAATTCATGTCTCCATCGGGTAGAGTACCCTTCATAAAGTGTGGAGCTTTTGTAGTGTCCGAGTTGGAACCAATTGTGCAGTTTGCAGCCAATAAGAATGTTTCGTTGTGCTCACGTTTGTCCACAGAAGAGAGGGCTGAAATGAGGGCTTACATGAGCCTCATTACTAATGTATTGGTGAATGCAGAGGTGATTTGTTTTTTGAAATGTTATGGAATTTTCTTTTTACAAGAAATAGTACTTTCTTTTGATGGAAAGATTTTTAAATAACTGATTCAAAGTGTAGTGATATTTTTAGTTTATCAGTAACATATATACAATTAAATATTATCCCTCAATATAATTAATGCCTAAAGACAAGTTGCAATGTATGTAGCAATTTACTTTGTCAAATTATTTGCCTTTGTTTAGAAAATGTTGTTGTCGATACAAAGGCTCATTATATAGTTACACACCTGCTCTAAAAGCAACAATAGCAGGTAACCACTATACAATAAACAATAGTTTTATAGTGCTATTTATTGTGTATTTATCACATTTTATATTTTATTATGTATTTATGACGTTATTATGATGCTTCAAAAATTAATAAAAAAAAACTATTGCTCGAAACACGAAAAAACAATAATAGTAGCATTAATTTAATCCTGATTGTGTACGTTTGATAAATAACGCCAACCGAAAAAAAGCGGCCATTTTAGAATAGTATGAGGCTAAATAAGTAACAACACGCACATCCACACATAAATGCACGCATATTTACATATACACGCCCGCACACATATAATCGGTAGACAACTTGGTCACAACAATTCCCAGTTCGGTCCTTGAAGTCACCATGGGGTCATGCCTGAAAATCAGCACAAGTCTCCTGACTGCAGCATTAAAGCTGAGGCAACATCCTTTTCAGCCAATATGTATGAAGTAAAGTAAGTAAGTAAGTAGCAGCCCATTAACGTCCCACTGCTGGGCACAGGCTTCCTCACTCTGAGGAGCGAGAGTTTTAAGAGCATAGACCCACCACGCTGTTCCACTGCGGATTGGCAGGCATAGTACACAAGTGCACTCTCTATTCCTTCACTCTCATAGTCCGATGTGACGGGAATGCGACACGATCGGAGAGAGATCAGGCGCAGGACCGACGGCTTAACGTGCTCTACGAGGCACGGGGGTGGTTCACACCGCTTCGGGCAATTATTGAGAAAATCTTAATAGAAAACTCAATATCGATTTTGAATTGGCCCGACCCGGGACTCGAACCCAGGACCTCATGTCTGAAGTCGAACATGCTAACCACTAAACCAATGAGGCAGTCATATGTATGAAGGATCTATATAATTTAATTTTTTTTGTTTATTTTTTAATTTCGTGTTAACTAATTATTTAGGCTACTTTCTTTTTTTCTATTGGCTGAATAAATGTTTTATTTATTTATTTTAGAAACATCTTAGAAAATTATTGTTTTGTTTGTTGTGCATGCCTTACGTGTGATTACTTAAGCTATATGTTATAATATTTTTAGTTTCTCAATTTTAAGCTCATAATATGAAGAGTAAGAAAGATAACTAATGTAAATTTCCATTTAATTACATCTTTTAGTTATACCTTAAACTTGTAAAACTTTAAGTGTCTCTGTATATTTATTTAATTGATTCATAAGTTTATGAGCCTGCTCATAAGATTCTGGGATTGAGTTCTGGGTTGGGCGAACTCAAAAGTGAAAAGAGGGTTTACTGTTAAAAAATTCTTATTATTATACCTGAGGAGTTGCAGTGTGGATATACCCTTCAGTTGGTCCTGTGACTAATCTCTCTCTTTCAGTCTGGTTGTGTCGATTCAGCTGTCTCATTGGTATAAGTAAATGAATACAGAGTTCGCGTCCATTATTTCCTACGCAATATTCAAATCTTAGCATGAGATTGACGAAATTTGCTTAGTGGAGGATTATTAGTATAGTTTTTATTTTCATATTTTCAGTTGTATATATCATGGATAGACCAAGAGACGTTTAACGCGGTGACCCGTATACGAAACTCTTCGGTCTATCCGTGGCCTCTCGGTTGGCTTCAGACCAGGTCGAAACGCTCCAGCGTTGAGAAGCGGCTGAAAGCGCTGCATTGGCACGACAAAACTTTGGACCAGGTTTTGGCTGACGTAAGTTATTTTAAACTGTTATAAAATTAATTTACTTTTGCTTTGTTATCATCAGGTATAGGTATATTTTTGTATATAATGTATATATTGTGTTGTTAATTGTGTGCAGTTCTTGTGACATTGCATTGCGTGATTTTCATAATTTAGTCAAGTATAAAAATGTTAATTTTATTTTTTTAAAGGGAATCCAATGTATTTCCAGGTGGAGCAGTGCTGCAACTCTTTGAGTCAAAGACTTGGAGACAGAGACTATTTCTTCAAAACGTGAGTTAATGGCGTTTATATATTATTTATTAATAACTACTTACCTTGATGTGCTTGTAGGCCCATAGCTTGTTATTATCTCTCATACAAATATAGTCAAGACCTAAAACCCGACTCGAAGGACCAATTCATAAAAATCAAAGAATTTGTTTTATAAATAGTATTTATAAAATTGATTTAGACAAAGATATTTTTAGCCTATGGTTAGAATATTGGAAAATACATTATTTTAATTAATCCCACTGAGACTAGGTTACTTTGTAACTTATATAATCTGTTGTGTCTTTAAACAGATTATATAAAACATTCATCGAAAGATTGCCTTCTAAGTAACATCATCTTCTATTATACTGTCTCTATCCTATAACCTATTTAAATATCTGTCTCTACTTGATGTAGAAATCAATCTTATTCATTATACTAGTGTAAAGCAAACAATTTTACAGAATTGAACACAATACTTTTATTACCGAAGTTAGCAACCTTAAAGTCTTCACCAAATGGTGGCTATAAGATATCACATTATGTCATACTCTATGTCTGTTTGCTTTTATATTATTTAAATATCTAAATTAGTTTAACCAAAATAAATTAAAAAACCAATTTTAACAAAAGTGCAAACTGTAAAGTTATGTAAAATAAAGCAAAAAGAAACATCACATACTATCATATTCTATATCTCGTTGGTTATAGGATGTTAATATCTGTACCTCTAATAGACATTACGTGACATCAATATTAAGTTAAACCCTAAAAAAAAAATTGATTCAAGATTATGAGACAAATGTAAAATTAATTGTTTTTAACTCCCCTAATGCCTTGGGGAACATGAGTGAAAAGGGCAAGAAGCAAAGCACAAAGAGAACCACGAACATAACAAATACCGTATAATGCCTCTTATCTTATTCTCTCCCATGTTAAATCTTATGAATTTATGTATCTGTGTCTTTGTCATCGACTTTCTAATAATAACGATGCTAAAGAACTTCAAAAATAAATATCGAATCTGAGGTCTTGGTTAATACCAGGCCATATCACATATGTTTTATTTCTCAGTCCTACCCCATTGGATGCCCTTATCTATGGCCATATCAGGGCGTTACTGTCAGCCACAGGACCTAAAGCGGCCCTAATGATCAAACCAATAACAAGTGCTTTGTTACGCCACTTGTTAAGGATGTCCAATTTGACACAAATGAAGTTAAGTGTACGTCACTTAAATGAAACATAAAAATTATTACGTAGATTTAAATAACAGATTAAATATGGTATTTTTGCATTGCTCTGTAGGTACGTTATTTAAAAAAAAGGTTTCGTAGCTCGTAGATACAGATTAAAGAATTGTATTAATTTATTTTAATCTGTACTTAGTACAGATTAAATATAGCTTATACACCAATTATGTATGTGTATTAAAACTACCTAATCTTTTTATTAATTATCTTTGTTTTTGTTTAAAGTGAATTAGTTTTTAAAAACCAATAGTGAAAAAAGAATCACTGTTAATTTGCTAATATATGTAGAATTATATAAGACTCGTGATTTTGGTAAGTATTTGCCATTTTTTTTATAATTTACACCTGAGCCTTGACTCTTTATATAAAAGTTGGTACAAAATCAATGATCTTACTATAAAGATAATCGTATCGCAATGTTATTACGTATTTAATTCACGAAGTAACGTTTTCAATCAACGTTGGTCTTCACAATTTTTTAGTATCTGAATATAAATTAAGAAATAATTACACAGAATGCAATAACTTTCACATTGCTGTGTAATATAATATATAATTTCGCATTGATTTTTTTCAAGCTATCATTAAAGTTCCTTTAGTCTGCGATGGTTAATTTTTTTTGAGTGTTGGTACATGTTATCGTAGTTTTACGGTTTTAGATACTAGCCCTTTAGAGAATTTCTAAACGTAATTATAATATTGCCAGTTAAATGTTGTTTGTTTCGTATTTATAAGTACAATGTTAGAAATTGTTCTATTGTAATATTTTCCATTTCCATAGCCCCAAGAGGAATATTTGGTAACCCAGGGCTGTCAGCTATGCTCACGCAGAATTTCCCCGGATCGTAACGTCTCTCGTCCGAAAAAATCTAAAATGTGTGTGAGGAGTAACAGTCGGGACAATATTGCCTTTAATAAGGATGTTTTTGGTTACTATGTTTATTTTCTTAATACCTTTACCTTCATTTGGTTCGCATTAGACGTTGCTATGAAAAGTTTTATGCAAAGTTCAGCCTTCGTTTTTCCTCTTTAAATTGTAGATACTTAATAATTGCCTATCTGTAAAATTTTAGTATCATGAATGCGTCTGTATTATCTTTACACACCCATTTTGGAAGTACAAAGTTTGTAAAATAAATAAATATGCACACATATAAAATTTTATGAATCATAATTCAAAATTTAAACAAAATCGGGTGACGCTAAATGTTACACCCTCCCTTCTTCACTCGTATAAATTTTATGCTATAACTAGTAGGGTATGACCGTTTCCGATTCCGAGTACTGGGGTCTCTTGGTACCCCTATTAGGGTCAGGCGTCATTTTTATATATTTAGCTAAAACTAATTTTTGCATTTACCGTATTTATTGTTATTTGTGGCCGACTCGTACCGTAGTGGATAATGGCCTCTTTTAGACATGTACATCCTCGTATTCAGTTTCTACAGGAAACTCCACAGGTTCCACTCTCGACATTTAGATAGAGAGAGAGAGAATACACTTTATTATACAGCAAAAACAATTCAAATTCAAAATGTCATTATTCAAGTAGCCATTTACAACACTTCTGAATTGTCTTCCCTAATTCTAATGTATGACTGATGATGGTATGAAAGTATGACTTAAAATCTAAAGTTACGAGGATTCCTTCGCCCCCTGTCCTGAGAAGCGCCCATAGTAAACTCAGTCGGGTATTATTTTTTTTAACATCATCGTACAAAGTACACATGTCCTAAACTTCTTTGGCAAACCAATTTTTATATTTATACAAATCTAAAACTTCAGATTTCCGAGACTTAGAGGAAGGGAAAAAGGATATGTTAGGAATTTGATGCATTTAATTGTCATTAAAATATTAAAAGTGTCGAAATTAATACAAACAATTTCATTGAATTCTCAAATGACGAATTTTAAATAAAAATGCCACGTGTATTTAAAATTTAGAATAGAGAATTTGTGATTTTTTTTATTTTATATTATATGAAAAATAGTATATTAAATGATGAAATGATGAGTGGCAAATTGAAATGCCACGTGTTATTTGTAAATATTGAAACTACCTAACTTTCAATCGAATAAGCATAAAAACGCTACCTATGTTCGTGACGCTATCATGCGTTTCATACGTAAAAATTTTACCCTAATGCGCCTAAAGAAGTTACACTTCAATAAATGTATATTTAGCAACATATAAAAACACGGATAGTTGGTTAAGGATCTCAAAGAATTTCTCCAGTCAAACCATAGACAGAAACCCTTACGATAAAGCTTTCGTAAAGTATTTTGATTATTAATATTGTTTCCAAAAAATAAACAGGATTCAAACCGTTCGCATCAAAGCAAATTATAATTATGACGTCCAAAGAAGGGAAAATTCTATGCAAATACGATTCCCCAAAGAGATATATAATCAACGAGGAGAACAGCTTCATAATCGATGTAGTTTACGAAATAGTGGATAAAGTCGATGAAATAATCGAGAAATGGGACAAAAGCGATTTCGAAGTTATCGCTTATCCGAATGATAATTTCGAGAAGAAAATCAACGATTTCTTAGATACAATAGATGAACATACAGACGTAACAGGTTTAGATGTAGCAGAGGAAGAAATACAGGTTATCGATGGTCTCATCGATAATATAATCGATGGGGATCTCGATAGTGATGGGACGGTCACAGATAATTTCGAATCCGGAATTGGTATGGATGCGGATTTCGAGAAGGAAATTTTTGTGGATTCTAGGTAATTTAAGCATTTATAAAAATAAAAAAAGAATTAGAAAGCCAATAGCTTTGATATGATCGATCGATCGACTCGATAGTATATCCCTTTTATATTTTACATTTCATATATGTTTAAAAAGTATTGTTCTGATTATATAATTTTAAACTTTGAATTTCCCGTCCTAGTTTTAACTTTAACATAATAAATAGCTTTTATATAACAATAATAATTTCTTTATTTTGAGAAACATTGGCTCAATTGTTTTATTAATATACTAAAAGCTATATTAGTTGCCTCGGCTATTTTTTATAGATTATTCGTCGTCGTCGCTTCAACCGATGGACGTCCACTGTTGAACGTAGGTTTCACGTAATGACGTCCACAAGGCCCGATCTTGCGCCGCCTGCCTCCAGCGGCTACCGGTGACCCTCTTTATATCATCGGTCCACCTCGTGGGGGGTCTGCCTACACTGCGGCGCCCGGTGCGGGGTCGCCACTTCAGCACCTTCGGGCCCCAACGTCCATCGGTCCTTCGGACTATGTGCCCCGCCCATTGCCACTTCAGGTTCGCGATTCGCAGGACTATGTCGGTGACTCTGGTTCTACTACGGATCTCTTCATTTCTGATTCGATCACGTAGAGAAACTCCGAGCATAGCCCTCTCCATCGCACGCTGAGTGACTCTGAGCTTCCGCATGAGGCCCATAGTCAGCGACCATGTCTCAGAACCGTAGGTCATCACTGGCAACACGCACTGTTCGAAGACTTTGGTCTTCAGGCACTGAGGGTTATCAGACGAAAATATCTGGCGTAACTTCCCGAACGCAGCCCAACCGAGTTGGATTCGGCGGTTGACCTCCTTCTCGAAATTGGATCTACCTAGCTGGACTATATGTCCCAGGTATGTGTACTCGTCAACAATTTCGAGAGCTGAGTTCTCAACGATGACTGGGTGAGGCGGTACATGGATATTAGACATAATTTTCGTCTTATCCATGTTCATTTTCAGGCCCACCTGTTGAGAAACTCTGCTGAGGTCATCGAGCATTGTATTGAGATCTTCGAGAGTCTCTGCCATAATGACTACGTCATCGGCAAACCGTAGATGAGTGATGTACTCGCCGTTGATGTTGATGCCCAGTCCGTTCCACTCCAAAAGCTTAAAAAGGTCTTCCAGCGCCGCAGTGAAAAGCTTCGGGGAGATAACATCTCCCTGTCGCACTCCACGTTGCAGTTGGATAGACGCTGTGCTTTGGTCCTGTATACGGACTGACATGGTGGCGTTTTCGTACAAGCACTTCAACACGTGTATGTACCGGTAGTCAATTCGGCATCTCTGTAAAGATCTCAACACGGCCCATGTTTCCACCGAATCGAAGGCTTTCTCATAGTCCACGAACGCTAAGCAAAGTGGCCGATTATACTCTTCGGTCTCCTGTATAATCTGCCGCAGCGTAAAGATGTGGTCTATGGTACTAAAGCCTTTTCTGAAACCGGCTTGTTCGGGGGGCTGGAAGTCGTCAAATCTGCGAGCGAGACGATTCGTAATAACTCTCGAGAACAATTTGTAGACATGACTTAGCAGCGCGATAGGTCTGTAGGTCTTCAATAAGGTATTGTCGCCTTTCTTGAAGAACAACACTACCACGCTCCTATGTCATGCCTCCGGCACTGTGCCATAGAGGATGACGGAATTGAACATCCGCTGAAGGACTTTGAGTATCGGTTTTCTATTAAATTGTTATACTTACACTATTATTTTTTTTTTTGTAGACATGTCTGTCTGTTTAGACTCCGTGGGTAAGTAGGTCATATATATGTATACATATATGTTGCATAAATTTATATTAATTAACTTGTCAAATATAGAAATTAATTATAATTTGTCCAATTTTAGCGAAAATGACAAAGACAATGAAATCTTCGAAAAGATTAGCGCTCTTATTAGCGATGATAAGACTTCTCTGCGGAGCAAGTCCAAGTCCAAATCTTCCCTCGGCACGTCGTCAGGTTTTGTTTAATATTTTTTTTATATCTACTTCATTAAAATCGTTAAGTGTAAGTATTAAAGTGGTTTTATATAAAAAAATATATAGAACACAATTATATATTTTTATCGCGCATTATAATATATTTTATTAATTTTAAAACAAATTGCAGCAATATGACGGTGTAAAACTATCGTTGGTATAAATGTATTAATAAACAAATGGTTAAAGCATAGAAAAAAATCCTAAAAAACATTTGTTTTATAATTACTAAAATTTCATAAATAGATATCTCTTCTAATAATTGTTATTAGAAGAGATATCTATTTATATTTTTTTTATATAGAAATAATTCTAAAATTATAAAGATTTAATTTCGTATTTTATGAGCTCGTTGGCAAGTTTTTACGTTTAATGTCCTTTCAGGTTCGTTTTCGACATTAAAGATGAAAAGTAACGAAGAATTAAGTGTCGAAAGTCTATTAAAGTATTTGCGTAGACATAACGCCCTGTATAACATACGTCCTCAAGTTGCAGATGTGGATTAAGTTGTGAAGTCTTGTCACGAAAAAAAGTACCTTGTTTATGGTTATAGACTAACAACCGTCACAAAAGATCAGTATCCAGAACTTAGGAAACAGACTATTTTTTAACGTTTGTCTTATTCGAAAATCAAATTTTCTGTTAGTTGGAATCGTTAAAAAAATTCTAGTATTTTTTAAACTATGTGAATAATAAATTACGAAGTAATTTTCCCTGTGAATTTTATTTATTACCATATATATTAGCTAGAGTGTACAATATTAATAGTTATACAGCACTAAAAATATGACTTATGCTATATATGAATCGTTAAATTATTTTTTTTTACGACAAATATGCATTTAATTTGCATGGTATAGTTTTATTTACCTTGGTAGGCAATATGAATAACAATAACATTAAACCGAAAGAAATACATTGTCGTTTCTTTCTATATGTTTTGCATAAGTATTCCTTTAAGTTTACTAAGTAAACAACAAAAAGTCTATTTTTAACGTGTTGAGATAATATGATAGGAAGCATTATACAGTGTTTGTTATGTTCGTATACACTATTAAACCTACAATAATATATGTATTGCTTGAGTACATTTAGGAGCTAGTTAAGGGGATTGTTTCTATTCCCTAAATACTTTTAGTGGCCCGCTAATTATATAGATAAGGGGTCCATGAAGTATGTTATGTTTAAGGGAATGTTAGAGAAATCAAACCTTTCAATACAATCTGACGTTATATATGAATAAATGTTTATCATTATCTTGAAGCCAGTATTTTTAAAGGTTTCAATACTACCACATGTGAATTTCATACAACGTTTTATATCTATTTATTTATTTACAGCCCAACAGAGTTAGATGCTCTCGTATTCGGACACGTTTTCACCATCATCACGACGCGACTGCCTTGTCGCAAACTCGCTGAGACAGTCCGCCAACACGACACTTTAGTCGCACTCGCAAAGCGTATCGACGAACAGTACTTTAAGAGACCATAGCGTGAGGTTTTCAAGGACATCTCAACCGTGTTTAAGAGTCCTTGAACCTTCCCTTAGAAACCTCAAATACTAAGTATTTCGTCTTCGACTACTTGACGTTGACTACAATTCTGTTGTATACACCATTGTACATAGTTAGTTACAGGTATCAGAGTGTATTTTTGTCTCAAATTTTTTAATTGTATCGATAGGAAGCCAAAGGATATGTAAATCTATTGCTATGGATACGTCAGTTTTACAGCCACAGAGAATATTAATTCATTATGCTATAATTCGCAGACATCAAGGTTGTACATTAATCTATGCCGACGTCAGTCTTATAGCCGCAGAGTATTTTTATTCATTTTTTTTAAATTTACAGCGAAACAAGCAAAGTTTAAAAATTACACCTAATACAGAGGTCACCATGACTTCGTTTTTGTTTAGTAGATTTGATTTCAGTTATTTTCCTCAAAAAAAAAGAGAAAGTCAACCATATATTAAATAAAGCGCAAAAAATTAATTTCTAATTTGAGAGATATAATAATTTAAAGATTTGTTTATAATCGGCTTTTAGATTATAAGCCTCTTCTATGAGTTGTAAAATCAGTATGTTATATTATCTGCTTATATATTAAACATCTTTATCTATTAAAAGATTGTCCCTCCATATTTAAATATTATATTAATTTAAATAATGCAATAAATCTTTTTAAATCCGCTATGTCAAAAACTATACCAATGATTTAATAAAATTAACGCATATCTGTAATACAATTTTGTTGCAGTATCCTGTAATAATAATGTTCTAGCACAAATAAGGTAATAATAAAATAAACATTACATAATGGCATATCTAAAGTTTTAAGTACCTTTATTATAATCATTATTTTTAAAATACATAGAATCAGTTTACAAACCGAAATATTTATTTATATTATCTGTTGTTAACCCAGTTTATTATTACTACTTAAAGCTTTAAATGTAGAGAATCCAGGGCTGATAATGAAAGTGACTATTCTAAAAAAATTATTTAAAAGTTGATTAATGAAAATTAATTCAATTTATGCAGTTCCTTCAAGTAAAAATAAAGAATATAAGATTCGTCTATTAAGAAAATGTTTTTGAAGGCCTAGAACTTTCCATACATATTAAATATGCCTTTCTAGTTCCCTATCTAGTAATATAAGGTTTAATATTAAGTTACTAAATTGACTTTTGTAGAATACTTTTTAAAAAGACAATTTTTATTTCTATATACATTACAATTTGTATGTATAATAGTTCTACCGTGTGTATTTGTTTATTTTTGTACCAATTAAACTGAATTACTTAAGTGCGCCGGTACTTATTTGTTATGTACAATTTTATTACTGTTGACTTTATTCTATTGTCAATATTAATTTATTGAGCATTTAGTACAAGATGTGTATTACTATGCATTTTTTTTGTTGTCTTTGTCTGTTATTAGAATAATTTCAATAAAATTAATGTTTAATGACGTGTGCTTTTATTGTACCACATACTATATAAATTATGTTGGATAATACATTCATAAAATCGTACATTTGTACAAAACGTCAAAATGTGTTTCAAAATTACATTTACTACTTCAAATTTTATGTTCTGGTCTTCTGCTTCAGTAAACTACAACTCTTCATTCGCGACGGCGATATGAGATGGAAGCACGTATTGAGTAGAGATAGCAAGTTTAAAATCTTATACAAATATTTTTTAATAATATGAAGCTTTGAGGTTGTTTCAAAGCCCATTTTAAAATATCGAGAACATTAAAATAACAACGCTATTTAAAAATGTACCTTAAATCATGCACGGTAAGGTTCTTTTTTATCTACGATTATTTATAAAAAATTAAGAAATTGAAAGTAAAACAGACGTCCCTACAATACGCCTTGCGTTATTTGAAGTGGGATCTTGTACTTGTTCAGTGCAAAAAGGAAGCAATTCATTCTCAAATTATGTTTTACTGAACACTAATATAAATGAAGTCAGATGTATTAACTGCCTCATTGGTCTAGTGGTTAGCATGTTCGACTACAGCCATGAGGTCCTGGGTTCGTTCGATTCCCGGGTCGGTCCAATTTAAAAATCAATACTGAGTTTTCTAATAAAATTTTCTCAATATTTGCCCGAAGTTGGGAAGTTGGCGGCGGTCCACCCCCGTGCCTCGGAGAGCACGTTAAGCCGTCGGTCCTGCGCCTGATCTCACTCCGGTCGTATCGGATTCCCGTCAAATCGGACTATGAGAGTGCACTTGTTTTGTATTATGCCTACCAATCCGCAGTGGAGCACCGTGGTGGGTCTATGCTCTAAAACCCTCGCTCCTTGGAGTGAGGAGGCCTGTGCTTAGCAGTGGGACGTTAATGGGCTGCTACTTGCTTACGAATAAGAAATAAATTAAAAGATATAATAAAAATTATCAGAGCATTAAAATGGAAATGGTCAGGACATGTATGCAGACTAACCGACACAAGATGGACTAAGGTGACAAAATGGATTCCCAGAGACAAGAAAAGAAAAAGGGAGGCGACAAAAGAAAAGATGGAGATATATCATTAGGGAAAGAGTAGGTCCAGACTGGATGCGCCAAGACAGAGATTGAGCAACATGGAAGAATTTGGGGGAGGCCTACGCCTTTTACGCCAGACTTATTTCACTAAGTATAAATGACTACTTGACTAAATACATTAAGAATATAATAATTGACATTAAAATTTGAAAATATATATTAAAAAATAAAACGGACAAAAAATGACATAATTTGTAAGATTACTATTTTTTTTTAATTATATTACTATCTGTAATGGAAAAATTTCAAGAATGGTTTAAAATGACAATCGATTAAATAAATAACAGACCCCATATTTCCATTTGCATGAGAATTACTTATTGATATAAAAAAGGATATGATGAATATTTGTGTAAAACAATAGGATTGCAAGGTAAACAAAAACCACTACTACTTAGTGTCTATATTTATTTGGTTTGCATCACAATAAACTGCAAGGGACAACCAACCAGCCATTCGCACACAACCTATACCACCCATCATAAAAAAAACGAATTACTCAAACTTATTACTAAGAATTTGAAATAATAACCTAACAGCTGGCGACACGACTCTTTATACAGATTAAAATAAATAAGTTACAATTTTTACATAATTCTCTTTTACAATTTTTTTTTAAACTTTGTCACACAACACAAGGAAATGACAATTGTGAGCGCGCATTACAAACTTTTTTATGTGCGTTCAGAATTGCGGCCATTTTGACGCATTTGACATTTAATATTAACATGGCGTCACGTGGTTCCATAGTAAAAGGTGGGTTTTAGAACCTTGTTGGGGGTTTATTAGAAGATTAGATTCTTCTGGTCTGGTTGATGATCATTTGGCGGACGCTGAATGTTGATAGACCGAGACCGATGGCTGCCAACGCGAGGGCAGACCTAGTCATCATTTTTTCACGACTCGCAGGCTGGAACAAAGATAAAATAATTTAAATTTTATTGTATGAAATTATTAAAAAAAATCTTTCTTTAATATAATATAAGCTATAGCTTATTAATCTTCCAAAGTTGGGGCACAGGCCTTCCTCACTTGAACGTGCAGAAATTTTTATTATTTATTAGTTCTAATGTACTTAAGTTCCCATGTTAGTGAATATTATATTATTTCTGGTAAATAAATGTCTTAAACCATATGTTTTCCTTCACCGAAACACTCCGTAATGGATATTTGAACAAAAATAAGGCACATGACTTTTACAAAGAAACCTTAGTGGCTTAAACCTAAAATTGAAATTTTAGGCACCGGCACCTAAAATACAACCCGTATTTTACCTAGTTTAGGGTTCAGGACGTAACAGAAAAAATGTATAAATATTTCATTTCATTTAATTTCATTAATGACTTAACAGAAATCCAGGTGTAATAAATTAAAACTGACTCAAGATGGATGATATGAGTAAGAAATATCTAACAGCCGCTCTGGTTTAATATTTTGAGATTCCTGTGAGGTAATAGTATCGTTAAGGTCTAGACGAGTGGGAAGTTACAGTCGCGGCGTGTTAACCCCATATTGTGCAATTAAGATATTATGGAGAAACCATTAAAGGTACAATTACTATTCTGTTGAGTAGATCAAAATAAATATAATTTACGTCACGTCTGAGAAAATTACAAACAAAAATAACACATTCAAGAACGTCACATTAAATTGTAAAATTCCAATAAATTCAGCGCAATTCAATCTCATTATTTTTCCAAAACATTGGCGAAAATGAAAATAAGATTCCTTCAGCGATAACGTGGGTGGCGGTCATGTGAATTATATTGTTGTCGTTCGTCGGTGACTATAATTAGAATTAGTTCTTAACGCCGTCTTGGCGACCTTTCAACATTGTGTAATATATCAACTTCATTTTAAACAAGTTAGCGGCAGTGACTTCGTTTACGTATCAGAAGGTTGATGAACCCTTCGTTAAATTTCACAATAGTATAAAAGACAGACTTTCGGCGTGTTTTATACATAACTTACTGGGAAACAAATACCGATTGTCTATTCGTACCCTCATTATCAAAAGTACAAAAATTTTACGAACGTAAAATATTTTTTTTATCTAGAAGAGGAAACAAGAATTCTCTTATTCTATTGTATCTATTTATTTAAAATCACAAGGTAAAATGCACAAAGTGTTTAATCGCTTAATTTAAATGAAACATTGTCCATATCATTCAAGGACTTTGGTTAATATTTCGAGTATTTGAATAATACTTTTGTTAAAATTACGTTTTTCTAATGCAAATTATTTTTATAACAACTCTACAGTAGCTTAAGTCCGTAACAAAAACGATTAACTTTTTCAAACAGATAAAATGCGCTTGTTAGAGTATTAATATTTGAAAAGTAAATAGAGATCCTGGGTTCGATTTCCTGTAAGAAATATTTAGGAACGTGTGTGTTTTCTTTTCTTAGCTAGAATTTTATTTAACATAACTTTCCTATGACACGAAATTTTATATATAGGAGTAAAGTAAAGAGTACCCGCAGTATGAATTAAAAATAAGCTTTTGCTATTGATTTTCCTATTAAATTAACATGCCCATAGACCGTTCTTGCTTTCTCGGCTACTATTGTAGTCTTAAAATTTTATGTCGGAAAGATAAGACGTCAATAAAATTGTGAATTTTATAAGCTACTAGAGGATGCCCGGTCTCGGCAGGGATCTGTCTCTGTTACGGATTATAGTGGCAATTGTTGAAGGAAGCAGATGACGCTCTTCTCCGAAAAAGGAGCTCGGGTGCACGAATCCCTAACTTTGCCGAACACAACCTGGTTTGTCAGAGTGTCCAAGCGAACCTCTGAAAATATTTTAGGTTGACGAAGTTATCGCTGGGTTTTAGTGGATATGCTGGTAAAGCTAGTGAGTCCCACCCACGATGCTTAATAGTAATTCCCAGCGAAACAAAAAAAAGGGGGAAACAAGGAGTGTACTAATAGGTTGCCTGCCAATCCGCAGTGGATCAGCGTGGTGGGTCTATGCTCTAAAAACCCATCTCATATGAGCGAAAAGGCCTGTGCCCACCAGTAGGACGTTAATGGGCTGCTACTTACCTTTTACTTTACTAATAGGTCAAAAAAAGTAATACATTTTGGTTATTTGTTGGAAAAAACTAAGTATGGGATAACTAACAGATCTGTTATTTTCTACTTGACTGATAAAATAACAGCTAACAAGAATGACTTACACCCAAAATAGAGTTATTATCAATAATTTAAAATAGAGTGAACGAGTCAACTAGTTAAGAAGCATTTTAATAGATATATCTTTATTAAAGATGGCCATTGTTATTTAACATATATCAAGAAACTTGAGTAGCAGGATATATAAGGAAATAATAAGCAACTTATGACGTATTTCATTCGTTACTTTGTTGGATATTAGATTATGAAAAACTAACTTTCAGTCACATATAACGTGATAATACATCAGTTATTCCATCTAAAATAACGTAAGAGCTATAGTTAATGGAAAAAAAGCAATAACTCCCATGCTTAGAAAAACCATATTTAATTATCCGTTGGATAGTTTTGATCTCGTCATGGGTGAGTATTATTGGTCTAAACTTCCTTCGCATTATTGCCTTTCTAGTGTAAGAGTTGGTTTCATAATCTATAAAGGCCGACAGTCAAAACATTCTACGCAAAAGTCTGTAGAATCTCTAAATTATAACATACATACATAGCATCACGCCTCATTCCCATACGGGTAGGCAGAGACCACATCTTTCCACTTGCCACGATCCTTGCATATCTCCTTCGCTTCTTTCATTCGAATTAAACCTTTCATACAAGTTCGTCGGTTTAGAGTACTCTTGACCAGGCCGTTATTTAAAATGTCCTGGATTTGGTCCAGGAACGTTCGCCTTGGTCTTCCCCTTCCAACTTTCGCATTCACTCTTGACTCATAAATCCTTTTTGTCAGTCTCCTTTCATTCATTCTCTCTACATGCCCAAACCATCTAAGCATACCTTTCTCAATTTTAGTCACTACGTCTTCTTTTATACCACAACGTTCTCTTATCACACTATTTTTACTCTGTCACTCAGTTTTAATCCACTAATGCTTTCCAACGCTCTTATAATTATAAAGTAAAGTTATATGCATATTTAGAACAAAGAAATAAGTAGTCTCAAAATCTGTACGCTTTATAATGTCTTTAGTTACACTGATTGTAAATGAGCGGTTGCGACATAATGCCCTGCATACGACCTTTATCCTTGATATACATTTACAGTGAAATCTATACTAATAATACAGTACTAGCTGTTTGTAATTGAAAAATAACGACTTTTTAGCTGATGCTGCTTATGAATCCTTTGCATTATTCGTATTCCTTACAATTTTTTCGTGTAACAGCTAATTAGATTGCTATATAGCTTCATTTTAACTGACAAATACTGCTGGTATTATAAAGAGAAACTTAGTGCAAGTTTTTATTAACAAAATATATGAATATGAAAGATTCTGGGTTATCTTTGGACAAATTTCAAATTTTTTAAAATCTAATTTCCAAATACTTGTTTTTATGTTGTATGCGTCTGTCACAGGTATGTAAGCACACATTGTAGTTTAATATAAAGTATATTATATGTGTTGAATAAGATAAATATGCTCCGGTCAACAAATGAATTGTAAACATTTTGCAATAAAAAAACTACAATCCAAAGTTTATTTTGGCAGCTCTCCCAAATAATTTCCCAGGGAAATGAATTGCATAACGCTTGGCAAGAGTTATCACTTTATTGCTCTAGTTAAATACTAATATATTAATACTATTAAAATCAATTGGAATTCATTAAGGGATCTGAACGCAAAATGTGGAGCAAGGTGGTGGGTCCATGCACTAAAAACTCTTTCTCCTTACTACTTAACATGGTAAAATGTAACCTACAATAATATACCAAAATGCTATAGTTGCAGATTATTGTTGATGGTTTTAAGAAAATTTTCACATTCGTGTTTTCCAGAAAGCCGACTTCACATTGTAGCGTGGTACATTGTACCCGTGTTATATGGTAAAACTAATTTCCCACCACTTTTACAACAGAACTAATTACCATACATACCAGTAATTACGTCTTTAACTACAAACTATATCTACTGGGGTTTTTGGTTTGACAGATGCCATGTTAAATATGTGCAATTTGTTAAAATTCGTCCTTATTAAATTATATATTTTACGGCATTTTTGAAATTACAATCGTCATTTCTATTCCTACTGTGATCTTAATGCTTTTAAAAAATTATATATATCATATGGCTTTCCAATATCTTCTGTCAGGAAAATATTACAAATGAATTTATTTACATCTATTAAGCGAGAACTTTAGACTGTAAGGAAATGAATGTACCCATTGTTTAACAATTAAACGAGGCAATATAAGCACAATTGAATAAATTAAACGCAATGACGGTAACGGCAAGAGGAAATGTATGACAAATATATTTAAAACACATGTAGCCGTTTATTGACTTTTAAATTTTATGCATATGCAACTTTTTGTATATAAAAAAAAATTTACAAGAACAGCAAAACAGAGGGTTATCGTTGGCGAAATAATTGGGCCCGATTGGCACCAATAAAAGCCATAAATTAAAGAAGAAGAACAAAGGGTTATGCAATGATTGATTGTATCATATAATAATTCCTTTCATCTATTCAATTAAGGTTGATGTATTCATTAATAACGGTCATTGTATAAATAATAACAAACCTATTTTTTCGACAACTTATTATGTTCATGTGGCAACACTGTTTTTTTTTGTAATGATTAAGTAAAGGACCAGAATCCAGGGGCACACCTAGAAGTTATTTGTAAACATTGACGAATAACATTACGCATTCGTTATATTTTATCTACATTTACTGTATTGCTGCAGGTTAAAAGTTGAAATTTGATTATAATTCGCGTTTGTATATATACGTGGAAATTAAAACGCAGTGATTAATTTGCAGGGCTACTATATGTCATAAAAAAGATTTCTATTTATATATTCGTCAATAAGTAATGTACGCCAATTTCTTTTCACATATTAATCAAAATTTGCATATATACAATATTAGCTTTTTGTATTTCTTATTAATATGAATTTTACATATACTAAAAATCATACTTCTGTCAAGAAGGAGGATCCCAAGTTTTCTGAGGGATATAAATCTGTAGTGTGTCTGTGATCTCCTTTTTAAAATTATTGCGATAAATATTTAATTTTCAATTCTCCCAATTTTTTATTCGTAGTCGTCGTCGTCGCTTCAACCGATGGACGTCCACTGCTCGACATAGGTCTCACGAAATGCGGCTACCGGCGACCCTCCTTATATCGTCGGTCCACCTTGTGGGGGGTCTCCCTACACTGCGTCGTTTGGTGCGGGGTCGCCATTCCAGCACCTTCCGGCCCCAACGTCCATCGGTTCCTCGGATTATGTGCCCCGCCCATTGCCACTTCAGGTTCGCGATTCGTAGCCCAGAGAGTGCTTAGTCAGATAATCTATCCGGTTACTAACTAAGCATGCAGGTAAGCGACCCCGGGTGCCTTGAGCTGTTACTGCCGCTCTCCACTTTCATCTCCGCGGCAGTAATATCCTATACCTAACCCTAATGCTCCCCAAAACTCCCTTTATCCCACATAACAAATATTTCCTACCCAACTCCTATACCGATAAATGGCGGTATATCCATTCCTCGCTGACCTAAATGTCACAGACTGATAACGGGCAGCAGCGTTATCGATGAGAGAGGGCCAGCACTGCGATCACCAACCCGCCTGCCAAGCGTGGTGATTAATGGCAAATCCACAAATGATGACGACAAGTTTTTTATTGTGATCGGTCAAATCCTAATATGAATTGATGTACTTCTTTTACAACGTGCTTGTTCTATTGATATGTAGTTTCTAATTTACTTAAAAGCTTTTGAAAAAACTTTGCTAGAACTTGATAGACAAGTAGTTTATAATCTGGTTTTTTAAAGATATTCTTATTCAGGTAAATAATCAAAGTTATAAAGGTGCACTTTTTCTGGATTCAATTTGACATCAACTCAGAAGAAAATCTAGGACGGAAGCTAGTGTAATAACAATTCTCATAAAACTCCATGTAAATGTCTGCCTTTGTGTACTATATCGGGAAAGTTATTTATACTGATAGCTATCGTTTTTACTACGCATATCTAATGTAAGCGTTACGCTTTTGAGAGTGTACACGGGTTTCAGATACGTTATTTGACTGATTACATTGTAATATATTATTCAGATTGTCTTATCGTGACATCGGCGCAAAATTCACATTTTTTGGCTATAAGTTAACACGCGACACTTTATAGCAAGTGATGGTAAAACCTGGCGAGAGGTACTAAACGCCATCTCCTTACAACTTCTGCACAATATTGTATCCTGCATTTTTTAAGTTAAGACTTCTTTAGAGACGTTGTGTACTTCATTTTCTAGTTATAGATAGAGACAGATCCATCACACTCCGTTATATAACGCTAAAGTAGACTTTCGTTGACTAAGAGGGTGAGAGTTTATTTTTATTACACGTCACCGCTAGCTATATTCCAATTCATTACTTAATATAACTTTACATTATTTACAATATCTCATACAAAATTATTTATTTAATATTGTAATGTAAGTTACTTTGTGTATAGCGTCGAAAATGCTTGGTTTTTATATATTATCATGGAAACGAAAACGAGATGGATCACACTGCGGGAAACAGCTATGTTAAAAAGATAAAAGTACGTGCGTACACATACACATGTCAAAAGGAAAACTTTTTTGGCAAACAAATTTTTAAGTTTTGTATAAATACAAAAATAAAACTTTCGATTTCTGAGACTTGGAGGGAGGGAAAAAGGAAGATATGTTAGGAATTTAATGGTCATTGAAATGTAAATAAAAATGCTACGTGGTTTTTGTCAATATTAGAAATTATTAATTAAACTTTGTTTTCGAAAATAAAATTTAGAAAAGAATTAATGAAATATTTTTATTTTATATTTCATGAAAAATAGCACATTAAATTATGAAATGATGAATGGCAAATTAAAATATCACATGTTATTTGTACAAAAGTACCAAACCTTCAAGCCTAGCATGAAAACGCTGCATATCTTCGTGACGCTAATCAAGCGTTTCATCCGTAAACATTTTAACCTCATGCGCCTATAGAAGTTTCACTTCAAAAATAAATTATAACAATGTCTACATTGTACGTTCATTTCATAAAGCGTTTATAATTAATGTTGCGATTTATGTATTTTATGCGGAAAATGTTATCACCGGGCTGTGGCACGGCGCCATCTTTGACGACCTTTAGCATATTTGCTAAAATAAAATTAGCACTCGGCGGTTCATTCACTGGTAATTTCGCAATACACCAATTCTGCTTCCGTCATTGGTATTTTCCAAGGCCGTGTCCTAGAATCGGGTTATAATTAAGATTCATCGGTATATACTACATTTCTTTTATAAGTATTGAAATTTATAAACCAGAAAGAAAGTTTTTGGGTTCCGAGGAGGAAAGTTTAAATTAAATAGCCTTTTAATTCTCTACTGACACATTAAGACTACTACCTGCAACCATCGAGTACTACCACTATTTTGGTCATATCGCCTTAATGCAGCTTGATAGCCTGGAGAAACTGGTTGTGGTAAGAAGGTTCGAAAGAAAAAGACCAAGGGGACTCTCACCTACCCATTGGTCTGACCAAATATAGAGTATAACAAGACTCGTTCTTCCAACAGCAGATAAAGAGAGCATGGAGGAGATGATGAAGAAATAAAGAGATTTTATTTTACTGAAAAGTAAAAAGACAATTTAAAAATATTTATTGAGAAAACACGTCCATAAAGATGCGGGACAGTAGCCTATAGATGGAGCATTACTTACGATGATATCAAATATAAATGTTCGTCAAAAATGACTTATTCTTATCATCACTAAGTCATCATTCCTGGCCGTCCAAACGGAGATTGGGACGAGGAGGTAGAAATCCGGTTGAGAGTCGCGTATCGCTTGGCTAAGAAGACTCTCCAACAGGCAATTAGCCTTGCAAAGTCCGGAGCGTGGAAGGAAATGCTCCAGGGACTCAACCGCGATCCTTGGGGTCGCCCTTTCATTGCGGCGCGTCAAAAGCTACATGCCAGGGGTGCTCCTATCACTGAGACGTTAGAGCCGCATTTTTTACAAAATCTTGTACAGGAATTATTTCCGAATCGTCTGAGGCATTTCGCCCCCCCGTATATGGTACCTCCTACAGGGCCTGTATTGGAAATATCTGCTCCTCCAGCCATAACAGACGGAGAGATGGACCTGGCCTGCGAGCGCCTGCGAACCAGGAGGACTGCGCCCGGACCTGATGGTATTCCAGGGAAGGTTTTATTCCTTGCTTTGGAGTACCTAAATGACTGGCTTCGGGAACTTTTCAACGAATGTCTCATCGTTGGTCAGTTCCCGAGGGTCTGGAAACTTGGGAAATTGTGTCTCCTGCGAAAGGGTGACCGCCGATCAGATTCTTCTTCCGCGTACAGGCCGATCACTCTTTTGAATGAAGTGGCTAAAGTCTTTGAAAAGATTCTCGCTGCCCGCCTCATTCAACACCTGGAAGTAAGTGGGCCTGACTTGTCAGGGTCCCAGTACGGATTTCGAAAGGGTCGTTCCACAATTGATGCCTTAAAATCCTTGCAGAGCATGACGATGGAAGCGATAGGCAACGGGGAGGTAGTCCTGGCGGTTTCGATTGACATAGCAAATGCTTTTAACAGTCTCCCACACGAAACATTGGTGGAGGCACTACATTATCATAGAGTGCCTTCATACCTCATGAGACTGTTAATGTCATACCTCCAGGACAGGCAGGTCCAGTGGGAATGTGGCGGCCGTCTGTTCCTGCATCATGTTAGCCGCGGTGTACCGCAAGGATCAGTGTTGGGACCTGTATTATGGAATGTGGGATTCGACTGGATTTTGCGGAGCCCGCTTCTCCCCGGCATGAAGGTGATTTGTTATGCCGACGACACCCTCGTCACGGCACGGGCGAAGAACTTCGAGGAAGCGATCCTGCTCGCAGAAGTTGGAACGGATCTCGTAGTGGACAGAATCCGAAGCCTGGGTTTAAACGTGTCCACTACTAAAACAGAAGCTCTTTTGTTCCATGGACCACGCAGAGGTCTCCCACGGGGGGCAACATTGAATTTGAGGGATGGGTTGGTGGAAGTGAAGACCCAGATGAAGTATCTGGGTCTTATACTAGACGGTAGATGGGCATTCCGAGCACATTTCACCTGGCTCGCCCCTCGTCTCATTAAGGCGGCTGCCGCATTGGGACGGTTGTTGCCCAATATTGGAGGACCAGGAGTGGCATGTAGGAAGCTTTATGCCGGGGTGATTTCTAATATGGCGTTGTACGGTGCACCCGTGTGGATCGACGCCTTGACAACCTCGAATAAAATCCTTTTACGGAGGGCGCAAAGGATTATAGCGGTCAGAGCGATACGGGGGTACCGCACAGTATCATGGACGGCGGCAACTCTCCTGGCAGGCGATCCCCCATGGGAGCTGCGGGCTGAGGTTCTTGCAGCCGCCTATCAGTGCAGAGCGGTTGCAAGAATAACAGGCGGGATGCCTGAAATTGACGAGGTTCGGAGGAGAAGAGTCCTTATGGATAGGGCCTTAATAGAACGGTGGAAGGAGGATCTTGGATCCCCAGTAGCGGGGGTAGCCATTGTGGAGGCGATCCGTCCTCACCTGGAGAAATGGCTATCTAGAAGGCACGGATCGCTTTCCTACAGACTGGTGCAGGTGTTGACTGGACACGGATGTTTTGGTAAATACCTGCACCAGACTGTTGGCTGTGAGGAATTGGCTGCCTGCCACGAGTGTGGTGCTTCCATAGATTCGGCGCACCACACATTGGCAGAGTGTCCCGCATGGGGACCTCAGCGATACGTCTTGGAATCGGTAATTGGAGGGAATCTCTCATTGGTGAGCATAGTCAGTGCTATGCTTGCTAACGAGATGGGTTGGAGGGTAATTGCCTCCTTCTGCGAATCTGTCATGTCGCTGAAGGAGGCATCAGAGAGGATGAGACAAAATGCCGTCGTCGCTCTCCCGCTCCGACGTAGGCGGCGGGGTAACAGGGTGCGTAGATATGCGCATCTTCTTCCCCTTCCATAAATAATTTAAATAAGGCGGCTATATCCGGAGTGCTAGAGTAGACTGCGTATGTGTACCTCTGGTTCTCCAATCAAGGATGTCGAAGGTTCTCCGCTGGGTTTTAGTGGGTATTCTGACCTGTCAGTGAGTCCCACACCCCGTGCGTAAAGGCATTTCCCAGCGAAAAAAAAAAAAAAAAAAAAAAAGTCATCATTCCTACGGAAGCTACTTGATTTTAAGGATTAAATGCAGCTTCTAGTTCTTCAATTGTGCCTATTATGCTTTGTATGATACGTAGACTTCTTAACAAGTTTTTATGATGCCCTAGAAGTAATAAGTTTCAAATGCTGATTGATTGAAACGTTCTCTGTATGGGACCTCTCTAATGACGTATATTATGGAAATGATGGTTGCTTTTTCCAGACATCTTCAAAGTAGATCTCTATATCCACATCATACGAACATCCAAGGTTTATCCTAGAAAGTAAGTTGTCAGGAAAACTAGGAAGGCTGAAGCGAAAATGGAAAGATGACGTAAAGGAGTGGAACAGTTATGATTTTTCAAAAACTGATCGCTAACCTTCATTAGACTCTATGATGTTGATTAATATCTCTGCTATAGTGTGATGACCAAACTGACATGAAAACAATCGAATATTCTATAGCTTTTACGTATGAATAGAGACGATTTTTATTATACCTCCATATTAATAACGATGTTGACGTATATGTGAAAGACTTTGACACAATTCAATAATGTACTTTGGGATTATAGAATGGCATAGCAATAGTGATATATAGGAAGATAAAAATAAATATTTCAGTGAATCAGTCGAAATATTTGATTATGAATTGTGTTATCGTGAAATCTTTCTAGACATTCGGCAAATTGTTTTCTTTATCAGAAAAGAAGGGCGCCACGTTATCAGTGGATATTGATAACACACCTACTAAATGATATCGTCCAAGATTTACTCTTTATCAAGATTTATTGTAAACCATTGTGCAATTGTTATATTGAACTTTGCAACAGAACGTGATCTGTTTTAGCGGTATTGTAATTTTTTATTGTCGATTAGCCACGCATGATTGCAGCTTTCGATGCTACTCACGCTTGGTATTTCCCGTTTAAAGTACTCTTAAGTTACCAGCAATTTGTTCGTGGTAATCTTCGGAATGACTGATTACTTGATAGATTTTGAGGGAATTTACACTGTCTAACTGATGAAACTGTGATTCAGTTTAGATGCAATAAGAGTACTTTACGAACATTGGCCATATCGATAACATAATTGTACTGGTATAATTAAGGATAGTAAATCACTCATGGGACCCTCTACGGAGCTTATTCAAAGATGAGGTGGGATCGGCAAGGTTTTAATAGTTGTTCTGGTACCTCATAATTTGAAGGATTTTGTTTCGGATCGGGGTACGTAAAGGCCAGGCAAAACAAAATAGTTTCCACTCTCTGTAACTTAATGCATGCTGATTTCCACATAGTCATGGTTCCAACTTGATCATATATTGGGTCAATTTCAACACTTTCAGTATTTCATTTTTGGTAATAAGAATTAGCACATTTAAACAGCTTCACAGATCTCGTGTCCTGTCTTAACCTGTGTTCAAAGTGTGTAATAATTTCATTCGCTTCCTGTAGATACTTTCTATTGACCTATTCATATAATATATTGTTTTGGACGAATAGTGACAATCCAAAAAAAGTATTTTTACAGAATAATAGCATTTTATGGTATTGCACCATAAAATCATCATTGTTTTTAGCGATTTGTTGAGTAGCAAACCATTAACGTTACACCACAGCACACACAGAGCTCCTCACTCGTAGGAGTGAGGATTTTGAGATCATATACCCACCACGTTGCTCCACTACGGGTTGGATTTATAATCAAAAATAGCAATGTATGTTATTCATTTTTCTATACAAGGCAAACGACAGTACGAAAGACATCTTTGATGATGGGACGGAAAAAAATCGAGCCTGATTTTAAAAAAATATCATATTTTTAACACGTTTTATTAGAATTATCAACGCTCCATCATCACAGACCGCATGCAACTAGAGGTCGTTGACCCGAGCTAAGATGTCAGCTGTTTTAATTTTGTGTTTCTATGTTGGATGTTTTTTTAAGTAAACTAATATATTTAGCTGTACTAACATGATGGAGCGTAAATGATGCTAATAAAATGTTTTAAAAATTTGATTTTTTTAAAATCAGAATAGATTACTCTGTACCATAATTAAAGGTGTCATTAGTACTGTCATCAGTCTTCGTTTTCGAGAGCGGTCTCCTAACACCTTGTACAGGCATCCGTATCGGAACAGGCCAATTTTTTACACATTGTATGCTGTGTACTGCGAAATACGTAATCGATTTATATATTACTGATAAAAACCGGTTATATTATTGGCATTTGGAATTAGCACATATAAGATACCTTTTGTATGAAATAAGAATATCTGATATCATGATTTGTGTCACAATGTAACAAAGTATTAAGCAGATATCAAATGATACCTATATAACTGAACTATTCCGTCTGGTTGATACTTATAAACTATGTTACTTATTAATAAGAAACCATAAAATATGCATGTATAAAATGCGTCTCTTGGTTATTTTTATGCAAGATATACCTTCTTCAATTCTGATACAAGCATTCTTCAATTACGTTTAGATGCTAAAACGATTTTGAAAATCCGCTTATTTATATTTAAATGGGTCAGGGCAGGAAATGGTAACATTGTGCTGCTTTAGGTTTAAAATATAAAACCAAAGATATTCGATGTGTGAAGTAAATATGGAAAACAAATTTAAAGATTTACAATCTTTTGTGGGGAATGTATGTAGACGTTTCTTGGATACATACGAACGTCCTTCCACTTGCCATGAGCCTAGCATATCTCCTTCGCTTCTTTCATTCTCATTAAACCTTTCATCAAGTTCGTCGGTTTAGAGTACTCTTGACCTGGCCCTTATTTAAAATGACCTGGATTTGGTCCAGGAACGTTCGCCTTGGTCTTCCCCTTCCAACTTTCCCATACACTCATAAATCCTTTTATTCAATCCCTTTTCATTTATTCTCCTTACGTGTCCAAACGATCTAAGCATACCTTTCACATCTTTAGTCACTACAACTTCTTTTATACCACAACGTTCTATACAAAAAAATCTACGAAATGTTATACAATTTAGACATGTTTATAATTGTAAAATTAAAAGCACGCCCACGACGACTAAGGTTGCCGACCCACGGTCTATAATATAATACATTGATAAGATTAAGTCGGACACACAGTGCAAATTTACTTGAAGCGCCAATTCCTACTGGATGATAAGAACTTTCTAGAACCTTCGGAATTCATTTCACTTTTCCCTGTCTAATTTATAGAAACAATTTATTGATATGACGCTATTAAAATGCTTTATTACGAGTCCCGTGTAGGAATCGTAGACCAGCTCTAGCTTTCTCTACTATTGGGAGAAGGGGCCTTAATACGACTGTTATCTATCGTTAACTTACAAGAGATTTATATGAATAAATATAATAATCTATCTCTATACATATTTCATCGGTTTAGTTTAGTCACATATGGATGATGATGATACACGTTCATAGGGATTTTGTAATATTGTATAATTATAAGACAATTAGGTTTTAAACTGAAAATCTCGTGTCAATTTTCGGTAAGTTCGATGGGGAAAGACCCATTTTTATCATTTTTTTGTATATATTTTGTAGGTCTGTGAACAGGTAGTAAATTTCAGCACGCTATCCTAGATCCCGACTATTTAAACGTGATACGAAGTTGCACAGATCAGCTAGTATATACATAAAGATTATTACTTTTAATATGTTTATATAAGGCATAGTAACAGAGTCAAGAAATTTAAACACTAGAATGTTCTAATGAATATTTAAGCAGGTAGTAACCGAAGTCGTCAAGGTTTTTCCGTAATTGACAAAGCGATTGGTACGTCACATTGGGGGTTTGTTTGCACTACTTCAATTCAAGATAATGTATGTATATCGATTAATTTAAGTTTTATATTAAGAGATTCCCTCAATATACAATATGAAAATTGATAAATACAGTATTTCACTTTTCATCGATTGCAGTCCCTATACTCGAAATGAAAGTCATAAACTGGTAACGTTGTTACAAAATTTGATTAATGTATCGTTAGCGATGCGGTGGCCAGGGAATTAAGATGAGACAAAATGAAAATAAGCTTATATTCTATTTAAATGACTAACTAATTCGTCGGCGTATGCTTGAATAAAAACTTGTTGTATAAAAATATTGATACTTTCAAGAAAAAAGATATTGCACCTCATATAACAAATATAGAATTGTTGTGATTTCTAGTAAGTTACATAAAATTAATAATTCATTCAAGGATAACTGTACTCGTTTCTATAACAAATTCCCAGCACACGTTTTAGCGATGTCACTAAATAGTATTAAAAACTTGAGTATAGGAATGCCATTTGAAAAATCGTACTATAATTTGAAGGATGAAAAAGCGTTGCCCTAATCATAATAGAGTAAATAATATTGACATTATAATGGTGGTGAATAAAAAAGTGACACCCGACTGAGTTTGTTATAGGCTCTTTTCAGCAAAAAGAACTCCTCGTAACTTTAGACATTAAGTAGTTCTTTATAAACAGAAAAAAATTACTTGAGAAAAGTGCTGTAAAAGCCTATTGGAATTTGGAATGTCATTTTTGGAACCCCATTTCTGTCTAAAATAAAAGTCAAACAGACAAAAATTTTAAATTGTTTTTTTGATATAAGTACCACATATGCATTTAATGAAAATCTTATAGTACAAAAGTACAAATAGGCACACCTTTATTATTTTTGTATAGATGTATATATTTAATTTTATGTAGTGAGTTTCCTATCATTCCTGTGAAGTAATATAATACCAGTGTATTAGTGGTTTTTGCTATCAAACATCGTGATAGTAATTATTAAAATAATAAGTAACAACTATACTCATATAACAAATGAGAAACATTGTTGCTTCACTTTAAATTTCAAGGTGAACAGAGAACATATTACTGCTATCACTTTTGTATACAAGTTATCAATAAGCCATTGTTGTATATATAGATTCAATCCTTCTATATGCTTTCAAGAGAATGGAAATTATGCAGATAATATTGCTGGCATCAACTAGTCTAATTCACATCCATCCATGTCACCTATGAAAGAGGGGAAAGATGCATATGTGTTATTTATATTAAAGGGACATAGGTTAATCTAGGTTCAACTGTAAAGACGTAAGCAATTTAATGTGATTGCATAATTTAATGTGTAGTGCCATTTCACAGTAATTATTTTATAGTTCAAGGTTAAGAGAGATCAAATACATAATTTAAGATTAGAATTAGTTTACAATATTATCTGAGAATTGATGATTTCAAAATTACTTCATTTATTAAATATATATAAACTTTAGCAGCTGAAAATAGTGTCCAAGTTACTGAATTTATTTAACATACATAATTTTTAGAAAACCTGACCCCTTGGGTATATATTTTACTTGTATCATAAACTAATAAAAAGCTTTATATAGGTAGTTCATTTGTATATCACATATAATAACAAAAATATATCTTCAAATCTCTTACAAACTAATTTGAGAACTGAATCCAAAGTTTTCAAGGTAGAGGTTTAGCCCACTGAAACTTTTAATCATTTTAGAAATATTATATCTATTACATATACATGTAATAGATGAGTATAACAAAACAAACTATGCAGATTGTTCACTAATATAATACCTCAGATGCCTTTTAAATTTCATGGTCCTGATATAGTTCTTTAATACTAGGTACCAAATTTAGTTTTATGCTATACATAAAAAGTAGCATAAAGATGAAGAGACATCTCTACATTTTATGATGTACTATAACTTATTTATTCCATTGGTATGAACTGGTGAGATTGAGAATATCTACTTATAGCATCTATGGCAATGCAAAATGATGTATGTGTATTACTAATTACGTATAGTTGACAAATTATTTTTCAGAAGTATAATAGTTTGAAAAAAGTTTTTCTGTTTTAAATTAATTGCATTACTTTGAATATTTTTATACAGGGAATAAGAGCATAGATTAACCATCACCAAAATAATAAATACTATTGGTATTGGTTCAAAAAGGCATTCTCAATAGATCCCTCACAGCCCACACAGAAATAGTTGACTGTATGTATTAGAAAATACTTATACAATGTTAGAATATTCAATAAGGCAGCACATATTTTTTGTAATCTGCTTCAGTTATTGCAAAACATAAATGATTAACCATTGATCTTATGTGCCAGAATTATATGTGCTGACTGAGCCATCTTCAGCCTATGGAAATTCTCTGTCAATATGTTCCAGCAAGATAATATTTTTATATAATTTGAATTAATTAATATGGTTCGCAAGTCAACAGAGATGCAAATCAAAATGTATATTATAGAGAGGGTTATTCTTCATTAAGAAAGTGTCTGTTAAATATAATTTGTTATATTATAGGGGCTAAAAGTCATAAAAGCTTGGTCCAAAGGTATATCCAACATCTGCCTAAAAAACGAATTATTTTCTAAATAAATATTAATGAGAAAACCTGCCTAACTGGTATGTTCAACTACAAACAATTGAGTGTGGGAACTTTGAAATAATAAGCAAAAAAGGTTAGATATTGAGGCAGAGAAGCTATGGTCTAAGGTTCCAATGTTGAAATACATAGCAAGTAAACCTTGAATAATATAACATGAATAAGTAATTTATTATTAGTGTCATATTTTTTGACAATATAGTTGCCAGAGTGTTTACCTAAACAGACAAATTCTCAGACAAATTAATTTATCGTTTGCTTGTATTTCAAACACATATTTAGCTCTGAAGTGAAGAGTTTTCAGCGAAGAACCACTTTTCAATGAAATAAAAAGGACGTATCAATTATCCAAAATGTATAACACATGAATATAATAGCGAAATAATAATAGACAAGAATTATTTCATAAATTCAAATGAAAACACTTATATATTCTTACCTGCGAATATGTGAGTCTTAATGCGTACTGAACAATTTGCGTCGTTCTCATTATGTCCGAACCAATTTGTATGCTGCAAATAAAAAGAATCACACTAAAAAACACATAAAACTATCTAAAACACTAATATTCTTACAAAATTCACGTATTAAAATCACTTTTCTAACTTTTACATAACCTATGTCAATTAAAAGGCATGTCATTAATAAATTTTGACTGACGCACATGAGAGTACTCTAACTAATATTCTAAACAGAAAATTTTATGAATTCTTATTATAAAAATTAATTTCTTTGCAAATATTGCGGTAAAATTTTTTAAATATTTTACGTACATACACCCGCTGTTATCCGCGAATGAAAGAAGAGTCTCTTTATTGTCTATATCTGGATTTCTATTGTTTTGTGTATGTTGGCAATATGTAGGTAATGTTGGCTCGACGGCTATCATTTTTATTAAAGATGGTATAATTAATAACATAATACATTTTATTGATAATTGAAAACCGAAGCTTAACTCCTTACATTAAAGTACATTTTGAAATAACAATAACACTTGTTACTATTATAAAATATCAGTTACTAATATTGTTATTTTGATGTTTTTGTTATTTGAACATGTACTTTAAATGTTAAATTATACATTTTCTATTTAATTTAACAATAGATTGAATCCAATAATTAGCTTTGCCATCTTTAATTTTAACATCTCATTGCATAATTCTGGCACCTAGATCTTTGAGGTTGGTATACAAATCGATTGGTAATGCAATTTTCTTTTGTAGTTAATCGAATTTTCAAATCAAAACTTTACGAACAGTCTTTAAAAAATGTATGTCTTCTAGAGAGTACTTTCAGTTTTTTGTTTGTTGACCAAAATCGTTTCTATTTCCTGATGCAATTCAAATTAGATTTATCGTTCTACAATTATAAAGTAATTTCAATTTTTCATTATATGCACTTGTGAAAATTTGTAACATTGCCGAAATACGGTCACATTACAATTTCCAAATATTGGCTCAAATCTTGGATCCTCTTTAGACCAAGTAGGTACATTTACTCTACATTTTTTTCTTATCTATGACAGCAAAATATATTTTGGAATATGGCAAGAAGGGCTCAATGTTGGTTGACTCAAAAACAAAATATGAACGTTTTTTCGTTTGAATACTTTTACTTAGAGGATCTTAACCTGTGTGAATAAATTAATATTGAACATTATTGAAGTAAATATGAGTGAGACACAATTCCTCGACGTTGAGTAATATATTACATATTTTATTGTCAATATTTGGATTTCAATTTTCACCGGAATTCTTATCAACCAGCAGAAATGTAATAGACAATTGTTAATATATATTATTAGCCGACTCAAGAGGCTTTGTTCTGTGTTTACTATGAATATTGAATTCGAAGTGGTGTCATTAATAAATAAAATAATCATTCAAAACATGGTGTTTATTTTATTATTCTAATCTAACGACAAAATTCTTCGTTTTATATTCTGATTATAGTATGAACGGTTTTGTGGGTATTCCAATACGGGAACAAGCGTTATGACGCGTACAACACTTGCTCACTATTTGCAGCGCACGTTCTGTCAATCGCAGACAAATATGTCAAACGCCATAAGGTTATATTAAAAAAGTTTTTATTGTCAAAAGCGCTAAGAAGGTTACAATAAATAAGTAACTATTTTTTATATTGTCAGATGTATCTGACGCAACTTTCTTTATTATTTTCTCTCATAAGAACCTCCTGTTGACTATAATAAACAACGAAAAAAGAATTAACGAAATTGGTCCAGCCATTCATGATGCTGTGATATAGAAAAAAGAACTTTACTAATTATATAAGGAAATGGGGACTCATTTTTATATATATAGATAGATTAAAGTTCGAAAACTGTATAGGTTTTGGTTACGTCATTCGACAGATAAAGTAATAGTATTTAATATTTGTACCAATAGATTATTGCATATATATTATATTAACTCGTCTTAGTTACGGATTATAAAAAAATGTAAAACTTGGTATAATACTTGCTAATTACAGTCGTCAGAATAAAAGAAATACCGCAGCGTCTTAAAGTGTCTTAGTGAAATCAGCGACGTTTGTAATAAAATAATTTATTATATAAATAACTTGAATTCATAAATTTCGTCATCCGATATTAAACATGCGATGTGTGCGCACACAGTTTGCTTTTGTTATCATGTTATCTATGTATCTCGTAAATGAGGACAGGGAAGATAGGCGAGATGAAACTGAAAATGCGTAACAGGCTCTTGTATATACATGTTATAATATTATTGCTATTATATGTGCATCTATATACATATATAAAAATCGTGTTAGTTACACCATGTAAAACTCAAGAAGGCCTTAATGATTCCTGATTTGTTGGATTTATCTTAATCCCACATACCAGAATAACTATTATAAAAACTGATAAATTCACAAAAAATGTATTGCGAAATCTACATATCTATACGCCCGATATATTGACATTAGGGTTGTTTGTTCATTTTGCGATTTTGGCGCTTATTAAGAACAGATTTCCTTATATTCAGACGGGATAGAGAACTACACTGATAATTTGTCGAAAAAGAGTTGTTATAAAAATAACTATAGTTTAAAAATTATCTGACATGCGCACCTCTCTCTGCATCTCATAAGCAAGAAAAAATTTTGCTATAAAAAAGATTATAACTTTAACCTTCAAAGATTTTTTTCGCTGGAAAATGCTTTTAAGCGCAATGGTTCAGGAGTGTGGTACTCGGCATTGGAGAAGGTCTCTAAATCACCTTTAACGAGAACCCGCACCGAGAGGGTTCCGCACTCCTCATTCATAAATGAGGCACAAGGGGTTCAACTTTCGCATTGCTCCCTGGTAAACCTTCAAGAGTGCCAATCCGGCATTCATGGTGATAAAGGTAAAATAATTTTTCATTTGAAATGAATAGTTCCTGAGATTTGTTCGTTCAAGCCAACGAACCATTCAGCTTTATAATTTGAGTATAGCTATGCTTTTCAGCACCATCGTCACATTATTTTTTCATTTCAGTTGATTTAATTTAGAACAACTTTACTGCCAAGCTTTTTATCATATAATAATAAAAAAAGCCTCTATCCGCCGATTTTATTCGATAGATTTCATTATATGTATATTTATAATTAAAAATTACTTGTATTCTATTATTCTATATATATTTAATTTTTAAAATCATTAATCGATTCAGGCTTTCATAGACATAGGTTTATCTAGTTTCCTCTATTTGCAGGTAGGTCATCGTTTATCATATAAATAATCCTTTAAATAGTATGATATTTCAATTTACTTTAATAAAGATTTCAAATTAATTAAGATAAGCTTTCTAGGAGTTTATTTTATCTATTTCTACAGTTTAAGCAAAATGACACAGAGGCGTATCTACACTATCCTGTCAATCATCAATCAAACTCAACTGATGGACGTCCACAATTTCCGAAATCCATGACGGTATGATAATCGCAACGGACAATTCCTGAAGCCCTTTTTCAGATCATCTTGGAGTGGATACTGTATTGCATATTTTAGACAACACGGTTCTTTGGTCTTTAGGCTTTCGTCGTCGTCGTCGTCGTCGCTTCAACCGATGGACGTCCACTGCTGGACATAGGTCTCACGAAATGATGCCCACAAGACCCGATCTTGTGCCGCCTGGCTCCAGCGGCTACCGGCGATCCTCCTTATATCGTCGGTCCACCTTGTGGGGGGTCTTCCTACACTGCGTCGTCCAGTGCGGGGTCGCCATTCCAGCACTTTCCGACCCCAACGTCCATCGGTTCGTCGGACTATGTGCCCCGCCCATTGCCACTTCAGGTTCGCGATTCGTAGAGCTATGTCGGTGACTTTGGTTCTGCTACGGATCTCCTCATTTCTGATTTGATCGCGTAGAGAAACTCCGAGCATAGCCCTCTCCATCGCACGCTGAGTGACTCTGAGCTTCCGCATGAGGCCCATAGTCAGCGACCACGTCTCAGAACCGTAGGTCATCACTGGCAACACGCACTGTTCGAAGACTTTGGTCTTCAGGCACTGAGGGATATTGGACGAAAAAGTCTTCCGGAACTTCCCGAACGCTGCCCAACCGAGTTGGATTCGGCGGTTGACCTCTTTCTCGAAATTGGACCTACCTAGCTGGACTATGTGTCCCAGGTATGTATACTCGTCAACAATTTCGAGTGTAGAGTTCTCAACGATGACTGGGTGGAGCGGAACATGGATATTGGACATAACTTTCGTCTTATCCATGTTCATTTTTAGGCCCACCTGTCGAGAAGCTCTGCTGAGGTCATCGAGCATTGCATTGAGATCTTCCAGAGTCTCTGCCATAATGACCACGTCGTCGGCAAACCGTAGATGAGTGATGTACTCGCCGTTGATGTTGATGCCCAGTCCGTTCCACTCCATAAGCTTAAACAGGTCCTCCAACGCCGCAGTAAAGAGCTTCGGGGAGATAACATCTCCCTGTCGCACTCCACGCTGCAGTTGGATAGACGCTGTGCTTTGGTCCTGTATACGGACTGACATGGTGGCGTTTTCGTACAAACACTTCAACACGTGTATGTACCGGTGGTCAATTCGGCATCTCTGCAAAGATCTCAACACGGCCCATGTTTCCACCGAATCGAAGGCTTTCTCATAGTCCACGAACGCCAAGCAAAGTGGCCGATTATACTCCTCGGTCTTCTGTATAATCTGCCGCAGCGTAAAGATGTGGTCTATGGTACTAAAGCCTTTTCGGAATCCGGCTTGTTCGGGAGGCTGGAAGTCGTCAAACTTGCGAGCGAGACGATTCGTGATGACCCTCGAGAACAGTTTATAGACATGACTTAGCAGCGCAATAGGTCTATAGTTCTTCAATAAGGTGTTGTCACCTTTCTTGAAGAACAGAACTACCACGCTCCTATGCCATGCCTTGGGCACCGTGCCTTCCAGGATGACGGAATTGAACATTCGCTGAAGGACTTTAAGAATGGGTTTTCCACCCGCCTTCAGGAGTTCCGCTGTGATTCCGTCATCACCCGGTGCCTTGCCGTTCTTCATCTGTTTGAGAGCCATACTAATCTCGTACAAGCTGACGTCCGGGATATCTTCGGTATAATGCCGGGTCAGTTTGGCACGGGGATCTTTAGCCAAACTATCAATAGGCTTGCAAGTCGATGTGTACAACTGTCCATAGAAGCTCTCAACCTCCCTCCGAATCTCAGGTCCAGATGCAATGAGTTCGCCGTTATGGGTCTTCAGCCGCGTCAACTGGCTCTGACCGATAGACAAATCTTTTGCGAACACTTTAGTGCCTTTGTTGCGTTCGATGGTATCTCGTATACGCTCGGCATTAAAGTGTCGCACATCACGCTTTTGCGATTTAGAGATCTGTCTATTGATCTGCCGATATGCGGACGCGTCTGCTGTAGACTGCAAGCTCATTGCATGTCTCTGTTCCATGAGATTAAGAGTATGGTCTGAGAATCTCTTGGTTTGCTTTTTACGGGGTTTATAAAATTTCATCCCAACCGTATGGACAGTTTCCACTAGCCTATCGTTTAGCTCGTCCACAGATTCGCAATCCTCGAGGCAGGCGAAGCGGTTTTGCAGCTCTAGTTGAAAGCTCTCGGGGTTTTGGATATGCGCGCGAGTGGGTCGGAGCGTAGACTTCACCAGTCTGAACCGCTCTCGGTGTACGTTGATATTCAATGTGCCTCTTACCATACGGTGATCGCTCCCAGTTTTCACTTGATTGATCACAGAGACATCATTGAATATGTTCCGTTTCGTAGACATGATGAAGTCAATCTCGTTTCTCGTGGAACCATCAGGACTCAGCCAGGTCCATTTTCGGAGCGGCTGTTTCTTGAAAAAAGAGTTCATCATATAGAGTCCCTCCTTTTCCATGAAATCAGCGAGCATCTGTCCCCTCTGGTTCCGTTGCCCATACCCAAATTGCCCCACTCTCAACTCTGCCCCGCTTCGTTCGCCGAGTTTTGCGTTGAAATCACCCATAACAACGTTGTAGAAGGTCCTAGAGGTATGCATGGCTTTGGAAATGTCCTCATACATAACCTCTACATCATCATCTGGATGCGATGATGTGGGTGCGTAAACCTGGATGACCTTCAACGAATACCGTTTGGTAATTCTGAGTATCAGGTACGCTACCCTGTTGGACACGCTGTTAACTTCTACAACGCTGTTGACGAGAGATTTGTGGACGAGGAACCCGACACCACCTTGGGACTGGTGTTCGCCCTCCCGGTAGTAGAACAAGTTACCGGATTTGAGGATTATCGTGTCCTCCCCCTCTCTACGGACTTCCGACAATCCTATAATATCCCAGTGTAACTTGTTTACTGCTTCTTCCAGTTCGAAGATCTTTTCGTCGGTCCTCAAAGTGCGTGCGTTGTATGTTGCCAGGTCAAGTCGTCGGGGTTGGCAGCGGAATCTCTTCCGGAGATTCTTAGCACCCCCTGCCCCGCCGTTACCGTAACCGCTGCCAGAGCTAGGAATAGCGGGGCTGCCGGGGACTGGGGGCCATTGCTGCCTTGTTATTATCATACGTGGATTTGCCATAATCACCACGCTTGGCAGGCGGGTTGGTGATCGCAGTGCTGACCTTCTCGCACCGATAACGCTGCTGCCCGTTATCGGTCTGTGGCATTTAGGCCAGCGGAGAATGGATATACCGCCATTTGTCGGTGGGATGTTATAAATAGGAATTGTCGGTAATTCAAGAAAGGGAGTTACGGGGGGTATTTGGGTTGGGATTAGGACATTACTGCCGCGGAGAGGATAGTGTAGAGCGGTAGTAACAGCTCGAGGTACCCGGGGTCGCTTACCCGCATGATTAGTTAGTAACCGGACAGATTATCTGACTAAGCACCCTCTGGGTTTAGGCTTTCACAGTTTTATTATAGGGATACAGGACTTTGTTATCTTGTTCTATTCTACTCTTTAAAGGATTAGGCCCCTAAAATAACTCTAAGCGCTTCTCTTGGTATTTTATATACAAGGAGAAGAGTTAAAATACGCTAACTTGTCAGGTAGTCGGTCGAAAATTTGTTTATCGTAATTTTATAAGACTACTGTAATTTATATTAGAGAAGAAATGACACAGTTAAAATAACTTAAGATTTTTAAGTGTTTTGTAGTGATACTACTATTTTATATATTAAATTAACAATAATTAAAATTTTGTCAGTAATAATTGCGCGTGCAATATACGGTCATAGTTTGACTATTATTTTATATTGTTCTGTACAATTTAAATCTATACACTCTGAGTTATTGAAAAATCTAACCAGCATTTGATAAAATGCAATAATTTATCTTCAACTTTCCTGCGTACTTTCAATCATTCGTCACACTCGAATCGATGTATTTCACTTTAAATAAACAGGCTAATGATTTGTGACTCCCGTCGGCTTTAGACATTCGGCCAGAACATCAGCGCATTAAAAGAAATGAAAAGTTAGCAAAATAACGTTGTTACTTTACGGTACTTCCCCGGTCGAGCTAGCCTTATTACGAGCTGCAGTTAGTGGCTTTGGTGGGCTCCGTCACTGTCTTACTTTAGACACTTAAGGCGAAAGTAAGGTAAGTAGCAGCCCATTAACGTCTCGCTGCTGGGCACAGGTTTCCTCATTCACAGGAGAGGTTTTTGGAACATCGACTCATCACACTGCTCCACTGCGCTAACATAAGTGCACTCTCTGTTCTTTCACTCTCATAGTCCGATGGCACGGCAATCCCACGTGACCGGAGAGAGATCAGATGCAGGACCGACTGTTTAAGGTGCTCTCCGTGGCATGGAGCTGAAGCACATCGCCAACTACACAACTTTGGGCAAATACTAAGAATTTCTTTACAGAAAACTCAATATCGACTTTTTAATTCACCCGACCCGGTATTCGAACCCAGGAATTTCACGTCACCCGTTTGTGGCCGTACTAACTCACCACTAAACCATTAGAGACATAGGTCCCTAATTCCCTCTCTTATGTCCGGAGATATATCACTTTTAATGAAAAGATTCGCTTATAACGCACGAATTCGATTTAAAATTTTCAAGTAGTTATAATTGCACTAATAATGATTCCTCTAGACAGTACTATGTTATTAGTTTCGCAAACCTTTGACGGTTTCTTAAGTATAAACGTTATATAATATTGTATATTTCTATACGTTTATAAGATATATTTAAGAGCAGTCTTATGCACAATAAAATAATTATGTATAATTTTTAAATTAACCAACTGCATTACAAAATGCTCAAAGTTTCTAAAACAATAAAACATCTTGTAACCGCATACATGATTCAAGCTCGGAGCTCACTTAAACGCAGAACAATAGTCTAAAATCGAAAGCGACAACCTTCCTGCCTCTAAGATCGATTTTCCCGCAATTTAGCTTCAAAACGATAAGAAAATATATGAATTATGCGTGTCCCATACAGGGCCTGACGTAACAGGCACACTTATATAAAACGCCTCACCTGTACGCCGAGGCGCCATTTTAACGTTCACCTTACATCGCACTCGTTCGTTTACGAATTTTTTTTAACATAATTATCACTAATTAATGTGCATGTTTAAACTGAAGTTAATTTTAATTGAAAAAATAAATTGGAGTACCAAAGAAGAAACTTCACGCGTTTTAACTTTCGGTGATCATTATTAAGTTAGTGGCTCAATTGACTTGTGCAATGTCAAAATTGAGCGGGAAATCATTTGTTTTATCGGAAAATTAGTAGAGTTTACACAAATCTGATTGGACAGAGATATCTGTGGATGTAGATATATTTAGTCACTATGCGTCCTGATTGGTCACATGACGGCGTAGCAGGTCGTGCTTACTAATGAAATAATGAGATAACCATGTGATTCAAGATGGCAGAACATTTTCAGCGGAAAATTCGTAGAGGAAGATCATTTTGGTGAGATTTTTTTATCTTTTACCACATACAGAATTTATCATCCTTTTTAAAATTCCATTTCAAATTATGATTTTTTATCGAAATAGGTTAAAATGTTTGCGTGCTATAACCTACAATATTCCTACATGGATTCTAGTCAATTGAAATATTTGTTTGTTTAAAGTAGTTTTTATATATTTCCAGTCGGTTAATATTGAATTGTTAAGGATTTTGAAGTAACTTAAATTAGTAGTTGGGTATTATGATCTAATGATATCCTTTTTAAATGTGAAAAATTTAGTTTTGACGTTTTAATTTTTATTTCGCAGTATTACGTGTGTATTGTTAAAATTAGAAGCTCAGTTTTAAATTGTGGCAATTTAAAGATAATTCGATAATTTAAAGCAGCTTTCAATAGGTTGTACTGACTATGAGTTGTGCTGATTCCGTTTTACGGAAAATATATATTTTAATTTAAGCTCTTTCGAATTGAAGATATCGTTTAAAAATTATATATAACTATAATTAATATTAAAGCTGCGTAGATTTTCAGTTGTTCCAGTAACTTACAATAGTATTAAAACATACCGTATTACAGACCTTATCTAATTCGTTATCTTTATTCCTAATAAAAACTTGTTAATAGTTTCGACAATCGAAGATAATTTTCATATGAACTACATAAGAAAATTATCTTATTTAAAAAAGATTACAGACATTTTCCGGGGTGAAGTAGATATTCCTTTTTAGACGTCAACATAGTAGGTATAGACAAGTACGATTGTTTAAAGTGAAAGTCGCAATTTAATAAAATATTATTTATTAACACTCATTTTTCTTAATTGTAAGTAAATAGCAGCCCATTAACGTCTCCCTGCTGGGCATAGGAGGGCTTATTTATTTGAGAGAGGGTTTTTAGAGCATAGAACCACCTCACTGCTCCACTGCGGGTTAGCAGGCATAGTACACTTGTTATAATCAAGAAATATAGGGCATTAAATTACTAATGAAATAAACAGCTCCATCATACATAACTATAATTTCTATGGATATACATTATAACTGAAACAACTATATTATCTTACGTAGCTGCAGTAATCAGGAATAATAAATGAATAACTCATTAATATATTATAAGTCATTTCTGGAACAACTTTTACTGCCTTCAGCTATGTTTTTCCAGTTTTATTCAGAAGATTTATGATAGCTCAAAGATTATGTATAGAAGGGACTATATACACATTTCTAATACCAATTCTTTTTCATACGGGCCATTTCCAACAGAAGATTGGATCTATTAGACCTAAATATTTCGTGTTGCTTAATTAAATTAATTTATTCCTTATATAAAAAGAACGCAGAAATATAGTCTTCCAATAAAATATGGAAAGTACATAGAAGGACCGACATTAATCGTCAGCAAACGTCTAAATCCGTAATTTTAATTAAAAGTATTCTACGTCTTTATCAAGGACTTAATAAATTAAAGAATTTACAGAGATAATCAATCCATAACTTACTACTTAGAAAATAATAAAGCGTGGGAGTGAATGAATAGCTAGAAATGAAATGGAATAAATTCAAAATATATATTGTTATGATGATGAGAAAAAAAGGGACTGAGTTTGTTGTGGTCTCTGCTCAGAACAGGGCGCGAAGGAACTCTCGTTACTTTTGATTCTATCTCGTTCTTTAATAACATCACCAGGCGTACGTTGAAGTAATATATGGAGAATAAAGGGTATTTGATTTCAAAACTGCTGTAAAAGCCTACTTTAATAAAGATTTTTTTAAATAAGTAAAATATTATAGATTGTAACATACACAACTATTTTTTAAAAAGTAACCGTTTAGTGTCTTGTCGGTTTTTTCTTAGCGGATTCAACTTTCCGAACCGTTGCTAGATTTGTTACTAATGGACACACTACTGTCGATTCAAAAGCGCTTTTTGAGCCTACTGGAATATTTGATTTTGAATTGAAGAAAAAGAATACGAGAAACATGGATAATAATTAGATGATGGTTCAGCCTGAACACAAGGATTAATGATCTAATATACCTTTCATATGAAAGGGATAAATAAAATTATATTATTTTTTTTTTGGCTCACCAACAGCTTTTACAATAAATACATTTTTATAAAGAGAACATTATAAGAAGGACTTACTCTAAATGTAAAGCTACTTAAAGGTAAGCACCACATGCAAGCTTATTTAACAATTAATAAATTTATGACCGAAACTTGTACGTAAATCTTAAGAATTTAAATGTATGAAATCTAAATATATTACAGCTAACTTATGCATAAATATAAAATATAAATATAAGCTTTATTAATTACAAGTATTATGATATTTACAAATTTACTGATTAGTGTGTTAGTAACATTCCTTAGCCTATATTCGTATAGTTAGTTATTGTAAGGTCCGTCTGTGACGTTAAAAGCCTCCTCCATTTGCAACCACTCCAATTTGTTGTTGGCTGTACCCGTCCACATTTTCCCTGCTCCTCTGTTTAGGTCATCGCACCATCTTTTTGGGGGTCGGCCTTGCTTCCGTTTAGAGTCTCTTGGGTACCAGTTAGTTACTCTGTATGAACATCTGTTATCTTTGACTCTTTGGATATGGCCAGCCCACTTCCACTTCTGTCTCAATACGTTTTTTACTACATCTTTAGCTCTTGTCTTATTTCTTAAGCTTACGTTGCTCACTCTGTCTTGAAGTTTCAGGTTTAAAAAACTTCGCTCCATTCCTCGCTGACATTTTTGAGCTTTTCTCAGGTGGTTTATGTTATTGGCCAGGTTTGGGCGGCATAAGTCAAACAAGGCGTGAGACAGACATCCATTGTTTTTGCCATTAAATTGTTTGGCAGATTTCCTTTAAACACTTCTATTTACGTACTATAAGTAAAAGAAAACACAATATAAAGAACAATAATAAAGTTATATATATGGCTATTTAGGGCTCTAACAATTGGTTTTAAAAAAGTAGGCTGAGTATTATTACATATATCTAAATCTTTACATTTATTATATAAATTACAATGTCTAGGCACCAGTCATTAGACAAGGTAAATTTTGACAATGTTTCCTACAGAGTAATTTAGAAGAAAAGCTAAGTTTATCTCGTCCTCAAAAACCCACCTAATTGTCGTAACTTTAATGAAAAAATATTTGTACAACGAATATCTTCTAATACGGTCACATTGCTCGAGTAAATAGACGCGATATCAAAGATTACGGGCAGTAAAGCTGATAAGAGAAATAGGACTTACGTGTTTAGTTAGTCTCAACTGTTTTTATGGTGCTACTAGCACTAAGACCTTAGTGTCGTATAACTTATAACCTTTTATTAGAAACAGCAATTAATCAATACAATTTATGAAGGGATAATTAGAAACGATTATCATTTAACATGATGTGAGGTCACAGGTCACACTACTGTTATCCTACTTTTAGGATACTAGCTCAGACAAGTAAGCAGTAGTAATTCATTTACAATATACGTCTGCATCGCGTGTCATTTAGCTAAATTAAAAAAAAATGTGCTGTAAAGGGTTTGAAAATTGCAATGAATTAGATAATATATCAATACCAGCTATTTCCGGCGGTGTCACCCGCATAGTTCCCGAGCAATATAGCATATATAGGAGGAATACCGCAAGATGCTTTTTTAGTCAGCGTCTAATTTGTGAAAGAAATCTTTGCCAAATTTTAAATCAATGAAATGGATAATTTAAGAGTAATCCTGATGAATCAATATGTCGTTCTTTACGTATAGTATCATGCGTAGATTTTTATTTGTTGCACAGGTTAGTAGTAAGTGATGATATAGTCCAAGAAGCGCGCTTATCTGTTAAGAGGTAATTCATCTCTTATGGTTTCTACACAGCATCGTATCGGAACATAAATCCTTTTTTTGGCGGTCTATCTTTGCTGGTACGGTGGTAACCAGCCATATTGAAAGCCTCATAGACAGATGTAGACACATTAGAGACTACAATTTCCCAAATCCGAGAATCGAATCCAGGACAAATCCATGCTAGCAAAGTGATTTCATAATACCTCAAATTTCTCTATTCATTTCAAAAGATCGGAATTGTATTGTACATTACGTAATAATAAACGTCATAGCCTCAGTACAATATTATAAGAAAACTTATTTCACAACAATAACGTATGTATTTTACATGTTTGTAATAATTGCTTCAGCACACACATTTTGCACATACACAAACATACGTAGAGGTGACGCGTTACAAATATATTGCAATTGTCAAGGTTACTTGAAATTTCGAAACAGTGCCGATCTATTTTTATCACAAGAAGATACTTTATTTAATTACATTATATGTATGCACTTTGTATTCTTTAATATAATTTATTTTATAACTACAAAAATTCATTTAATAATGTTAAAACCTTAAAAACTAATTAACAAATCGTACTGAAGAATAAATTTGATGATGAAATATATCGGGAATGAATAAATATAATGATGATAATAAAAAAGACACCCGACTTAGTACGTTATGGATTCTTCTTAGAACAAGTTGCGTAGAAACCCTCGTAACCTGAGAAGATCTTCGTTTTCTAATATGTAGAAAAATCCTGTAAAAGCCAATCTGAATAAATAGTTTTTGATTTGATTTTTTATATTAAATTAATCGTAATTAAATTTATTATACACACGCGTTAAGAAGATGACAATAAATATATTACTTTAGATATTTATAAATATATTACTTTGAGTGGTGAGAGGCTTCGGCCGTGGCTAGTTACCACCCATCCAGCAAAAACGTACCGCAAAGCAAATAGATTGTGTTCCGCTACGATGCTGTATAGAAACCATGAGAAGTAAATTGCATCTTGCTAGATTAGCGCGCTTCCATATTATCTTGTATCATCACTCACCATGAAGTGTGACCACAATGAAGCGTTAACTTGTCGAAAAAAAAATTATATATGTTAATGTTTGACGCTGCCGGTTGTTTCTATTAATTAATATTATTCTATTAAATAAAATTACAGATTTTACTAAAAGGGATTATGATATTATAATTATTTGATTTTTAACTTTAGCAGTACTATTTGAAGCGTTTATAAATTTGAGTGCAATACAGATTAACTCTCTATCTTTTAGACAATCTATATAGCAACTCTCTCTGTATGTGTATATATATATAATATTAAAAAGACGAAACATTTGTGTTTTTGTATGTATGTTTGTAACGTTATCACACAAAAACTACTGAAGCGACTTCAAAATTTTTTACACTTCAAGAAAGCTGCTTTATCACTGAGCGATATAGGTTATATTACATTCTTAAAAATAATTAGAGATCCTTAATAAAAATGCATTAATGTAACCCAAGGTGTGAAAAAATTGGACATACAAAATTTGCCATCGCGTGCACTGGGAAAACTATTGATGATAGAACAAAAAATGTTCTACAATATTATAGAAGGTATTAATATATACAAAAACGTCCGGGATACTATATGTCCAACTACTGTAGTTGTACCACTATTACTACTTTTTAAAATTTTAAGAGTTTTTAAAAGAGCCACCAATAATCAAACCATATTATTCATACCTCTGTATTAATCCTTATCCAATTATTATATTCTTATTAAAGACCGTTTCAATACCTGTAAAATACTTTTTGAATTATTAAAATCAGACATTCCGTTCAAAAGATTTAACGAATTGAACAATGTCAATCTAAAGAAAATTGTAGCGTCCCTTATAACTGGGCATGCGACTGGTGAGTTAGCTCATATTCCAAGGATACCAATGATACCCAACGATATACCTATACTGCTTTTTTATTAGACTAAAAATGACTGGAGTGATTTAGAAAAAATTGTTTCAATACCTTCTTGAAATCAAGAATTATTCAATACCTATAGAGTATTTTTTAATTTGCTAGTGTCGGACAATCTAGGTAAATGATTTTACGAATTTAAAAATTTATTAGTTGAAATATGCGTTGTAAGGTAAAATCTGTACATTGATTATATTATGAATGTAAGTGTATATCTAATAATCTGAAAGGAAGTAATTATGAACTAAGTTTAATAAAACTTTTATGTTAACGAAAATAAATCTATAGTCCGTCTTAGTAGACTTTCCAGTGCCACTAGATCGGCACCAACGCGGGTTAAACCACCGGGCATTGCTAGTTATATATATAAACTAGCTGAAGCCGCGACTTCGTCTGCGTGGAATTTTTCTTGGATAGCTTGTTGTTTTCAGTAAGTTAGGCACATTGGTTTTACAAATAAGAAACATTCGTAAAAATACTTCAAACAACTATTTGCTATGTATTACTGCAATGAGCTTATAATCCTTTTTAAGGCTGTAGATTAACACCTCCGCAACCCCTATTGCGGGTGGAATTTCGTTAAATCCGTTCTTAGCTGACCTCTACTCGTCAAAAGGAATAATCCTACCAAATTTCAAGTCTCTACGCCTTATGGTTCTAGAGATATCGTGATGAGTCAATAGATACCTGGATGTCTCTTTTATATATATAGATGTAGCAAGTAACACAAAAACTATGCACGTGGATAACAAATTAAATCTTTCTACTATCTGAAATAATATTATGTTAGTCAGGGCGATGTTCTGAGCATGATATCCTGAGACAGCTGGAGTCACTGTTTATACAGTTACAAATATTTCTAGGTTCTTGACTCAAAAGTACAATAAACGATTATTTGGTTTTGTCTCGAAAATCATCTATTTAAACAGCTGTTGTGAGTTCTATTGTAGAATACTCCTTATTGTTTAATATTGTAAGTACTGTTTCCACATTAGAGCAAGTTTATCCATACAGGTGATTTGTTAACTGTTGCTTATGATAAAGGAATTTTATCGAGCGCCGTCTATTCCTTTCATTGGTTTTGAACTGAATTAATATTCTTTATAATAATTTAAAATTACATTCGGTTGCTGTGGATTAAAAATTAAACTGCATATTGTTTTTCAGTTTTTCTTATATCTTGTCGTATTTCATTTCTACATTTAAATATGTTTGATTGATCGTAAACTCAAAAAAATAACTCGATTAGCGTTATCTAATACTAGCCGCCCGTCCCGGCTTCGCACGGGTAGACACAAATAGGTACAGATATTTAATTTAAAAGCATGATAATTAAAACGACCATGAATTGACAAGTATTATGATAAAGTGTGATTCCTAATACTAAAACTAAGTAGCTCTGAAAAAAACTTTTTAAGTGAAGCATAAAAATGTGTTAAAAAAACTCGAAATATTCAACGTCGCTTGCGTCCACTGCGTTAGGAGCCGACCGGCTACCTAGCATATAATGGTGCCCCGTTTTCCCGCACTGCCCCTCTCTCGTCGAGTTAGTTACTCGATGCGCTGCGTGGCGGCCGCCGTCGGCATGTATTTTAATTATAATTTCATGATATCTTTTGAATAGAATATCCAATTTCAATAATTCAAAAAGTAATCATCAGGTATTGAGACAGTCTTGAATATTAAATTATTTATTTGGATAAAAATTTATGAATGGTATGAATAACACGGTCTGATTTTGATCGGCATTTCTATCAATATTTTAAATGTAAAAATTATAGTGACAAAACTACAATAGTTAGACATATGGTCTCGCAAAGTTTTTTGCAGATATTGATATATTCTATAATATTGTCGAACATTTTTTTGTCCTATCATTAATACTCTTCACACCGTATGCGATGAAAGACATTTTGTGGCAAATTTTTTTGCACCTTCGGTTGGTTTTAATAGGAATTTCTAAAGATTTCTATAGTAATCTAGTACTAAATATTGCCTATGTTACTCAGTGATAATGTAGCTTTCTAATGAAAAAAGAATTATTAAAATCAGTCCAGTATTTTTGGATTTTATTCGTTACATACAAAAATACAAATCTTTTCTCTTTATAATATTAGCGTAGAAGTGTAGATAGGTACATCACTATACAAATTTACGATGATGAAAGTGCATTTACAAAAAAAGTGATAAATTCACATAGTAACAATTTGAGACTCTTGTATATTTGAGCCAGTTTGCCGATTTCATTCCTTTAAACAAATGGGGCAGGCGACCCCATCGGGTCCCACGCGGGTAGAGCTTTGGCTTCCTGTTTGAAGACACTCAACACTTCTTCCGGTACATACTTCTTGTCCACAACCACCTCGAACACAAATTCCCTAAACCAGAGCTCGGTGAGGAGCAGAAAGCCCTTGTCATTTGGTAAACGACAGTGTGTTTTAATATTATTTTATATTTTATGTATTTCAAATATTAATAATAAATAAATATTTGAAATGAAGATTTTGAAAATGTTTTGTGTAATAATTATATTTTAAGTGTTAAACTTTACTCATTGATTCTTTTTTTTTTGTATATATTGTATACAAAAATAATCTAATATTTTGAGCTATATATAATAACTAGTGTGTAGAGTGCAATAGTTAATATTGGAAAGTTGACTAAGTTTTGTGTATTAGTTGTAATGTAATTTTTAAGGTGTTTAATAATTTTTTGTTTTCCAAATCAATGCATAAAAGCAACATTATTTTCGCTTATCATCTTCATAATCATCTACCTGAATAGCTTCGAATTATTTTTATTGTTTTTGTACAGCACAATATCTAATATAATAATTTATAGGTGATATAAAGAGGCAGAGTATTAAGGGCAGTCTTATCGCTTGATAGCGATCTCCTATTCGCTTACTCAACACGAGATTTTTAAAACCATGTCTTGAAACTTAGCAAAGTAACTAATGATTTCCCCATATTCCCACGGGGATGTGAAATACGCGGGTAGCACTGCGTTGAACAGCTAGTATTCTATAAGTTTATAATGGTTGTTAAAGACGCCTGCAATGTATGCAGAGTTGGTACGGTATTTAAATTTTTTATAGCAAATTGTATGTTGGTTAAACGTTTATTTTAATAATACAAATAAATAAATAATAAGTATAAAAATGGGCGTCAGTAGTAGGCCAAGGCATTGGACGCAAGAAGTGACAATGTTACAATCAATATATTACCTAAGCTATATGAAACGGTGGTCACGAACAGAATTATCTTTCGTACAATGTACGTGGGCTGTAAACGATTGAAATAGCCTTTTCAAAAATATTGTTTAACTAAGTTATTACTATTTAAAGTTTTAAAAGTAAAGTAATTTTCAAGATTATATTAACAAACTCGATTATGTCTCCTTTTGATTATATATTAGGAATTTCGCATTACCTTAAAAATTCTCATAGATCAGGTCAAGTAGTTCAGAGGTGACATTGAATTAATTTATTAACAGCTATTTTTCTTCGCGAATCGTTAAAAGTGGTCATCGACAGCGTAACCTTAGATTTCAGGGTGATTTTTTGTTTATTCAATAATTAGCCTATTATTAACTTTACGTTAAAAATGGTAATAACCAAATTTGTTTGAAATTAAATTTCCTACAACTTTGGTCCTTATCATATTTTTCGTAGGATTCATATTATTCCAATTAGACTCCAAGGAGGGATGATTTTTTTATTTAGTCAAATACCCGCTTATTTTCAATTTGTTTGACTTAAATTTCCTATTGAGTGAAAGAATTTTAAGTTAAATCTAAACTGTCCGCGAATGTACAGGAGCTAGTTGAAAGATGTCGCGTGCGTCAGAGATCATTTGCATTTTATCCAGTTTGAACTTTGTATTTCAATTTGCATGACAGTAACTTTGAAGCCGTTTAGGATCAGATTAATGGTTACTTTTTAAAACGACAAGTAGTCTTGTAAGAACGGAAAGAAGTCATTGATTATTTGACATTAAAAATTGAACATATGGTCAAAGCACTGACAGCGCCTTAACTTGTTAACGCCAGTTTCCCTGGGATACCGTATTCTGTTGATCGATAACAAATCAAAACTATCCCCAGTAAGAGCACGGGACACTGGTGTACATCAAAACGCACCCATCATCAGGGTCCATTTTATCAAGATGTTATAATAACAACACCGTTTACGTATTTTGTAAAAAAATAGGCCAACAGAAGGCACTTGGAAAACAGATTAAGAAGAGTGCTTTAAAATATTAATAGTCTGTATGATCTATTATTATCATTAAACGAAATCGTGATGTCGCCAAGGATGTTGATTAAGCGACTGAGACATGACAAAATACCGTTTAACTCACAGGCGACTTTTTAGCGCCATTCAAACGCAAATGCCATAGAAATTCAAAACGTCGTATAGATTGTTCTAGACACCAATTAGCATCTGTTTTGTCCTCTATTGTTCTCCTAAACTATTTGTCTTGGACATACATGATGCAACTTCTGACCTATTTTGTTGTGTTAGTATGCAGCGTGTTTCGTTCGAGTTAAACGGTGGTATTATTTGCTTAATTTTTACGTTGGTAGCACTGTTACTAATAAGTGCCAACACCAAATAGGTAGATATTTAATCTGACAGTTTTATACAAAAAAATCTTTTATTTTACGAATAAAATAATTGGTTTATATAAAAATTCATATGCATTACATACATATATAAAATCTTTTGCATATGCTCCACTATCATTTTATTCTTGGTACGTATATAATATATATAAATCTGTCTTTTAGAGAACTATATAAACTATAATATATAATAATTATATTAAGCAAATGGACATATTTGTTAGTTTATCCAGGTTAGATCATTTTCATGAAGCGTTTTCTTACCAGTTCCACCTAAAAACAGATGAGGTCTAATATGAAATCGCAAACAAGCCATGTAGATTTAAGCATCAGTGTCTATCTGAAGTATTTTAGGAAATCAAATTGTTACTTCCTTATAAAAATCTCCACAGTTTCAAAATAAACTTTTTTGCGTGAGAAGTCAAGGGATATCAAGCTTTTTACACGCTCTATCACTAAAACGCCCAAATATCTTTGTCCAATGAAAATAAAATCGGCCAATGTCAATAAACGCCGAGGCTAGCGCACACCAAACAATTATCAATACACATCTAACTGTGTGAACTGTGCTCTCACGAACGGCCACTAATTTGATTGTCGGTGTTACACAAGGCTCGCACTTGGGCCCGTTACTTTACAGCATATATACATTCGATGTGTACACAAATTATTACGGACGTTTGACAATTATGTTGGCGTAATACTAGTTCGGATGACGACTACTGTCTGCATTTTATTTGCATAATATATTATAGAATAAACTATAAAGTAAAAATGTGTAATTTACCATAAAGCATAGAGAATGTTTTTTTAAATATATATATTAACGGTTTAAAAATATCCAACCCATTTTAAAATATCTGTAACGTCCACAGCTTACCTAGACAAAATACAAAATTGATAACATAACAGTAACAGTACATTAAGGTCTGAGAAAAGCCTAGATCGCCGTCAATTCGTTGTGTAGAAATGTTAAATGTTGTTTGGTACTATATATATCGGATATGCCGTCACTCACGTATTTATTGTGTATTTTCGACTAAAGTTTCAGTTAAAAGCTTCAATCTGAACTCTTATTTTGTCTTTAACAGTCAGTTATTTTTGCATTTAACCTATGCTATTTTATTTTTCTTTCATCATATGTGTTAAACTTTTATCTTGCTTTTGAATATTTATCTAAAAGAACTTTTAAATTCAGTTGATTGTTTTTAAGTTTAAAACTATTACAAAAAAATCTCTTAGACGTGATTGTGAAAGCGTCTAATGATAACTTATATTTATTGATACTTGCAAGGACGAACAGAAAGGCAAGCGGTAAATGTATGGGCATACTAAAATTCAATGCTTACGTCCTCTGCAGCTATTAATGTTTCTGTAGCAGTTATGTGTTAAATTTATACTCGATTGTCTTTCCATAATAACGTTATACGGTATTTTCTGTTCTAAAGTCGATACAAGACGATAAGAAGAGACATTCACCTGTGCAAAAAACATATGAATACGAAGTAATGTAATCGATATATATGAATATAAAATAACTATTTAGTAAACCACGTTTGTTATTAGTTAGGCTGATGGCTCTGATTATAAACTTTTATGATTTTTATGCTATATAAATAAAGTATTTGTTACGATACTCAGTTAATACAAGAGGACTACCTAAAGCGACGTGGTGGTCGCCGGTGATGTAGGGTCACCAGTGACGCGATGTGCGATGGTCAGGTAGGATGAATGATACTACACCAATAAAGCACTTTCACTTTTATTTTTGAGTCATAAGGGTTGTATTGAAGGGATTAGAAGATTGTTACGGTATTTTTTTTTGTCGCTGGGAAATGCATTTACGCACCCCGCCTGTGAGTCAGACGGGAGTGTGGGACTCGCCGGTAGTACCAGAATACCCACTAAAACCCAGCGGAGCCCTCGTCATTTGAGAATGGAAGGACCAGAGGTTCGTTGTGGCATTCCACTCTGGCCCCTCCGAATAAAGCCGGTTCAAAAGTGTACTACAGGGGGAGGATTGCTATTCCCCTCCGTCCGGGGTACTGTGCTTCAGCTGTTCTCGCTCTCTCTCTTTGCCGTACCTCCTTTAGCGAAATGATAGTTTCACAGAAGGTGGCAACAGCATTCCAGCCACTTTGCCAGCGAGAGGTCTGCACCGATCTGCGACGTCAGAAGGTGACGTTGAGGTCCCCAAGCAGGATATTCGGCCACCGTGTGGTGCGCTGTGCCAATAGGAGCACCACATTCGTGGCAGGTGGCCGATGGCTCGCAGCCAACGATTTGGTGCAGGTATTTTCCAATGCAGCCGTGATCGGTTAGCACCTGCACCAAACGGTAAGAAAGCACTCCTTGTCTACCCATCCATTGGTCCAAGTGAGGGCGGAGTGCCGCTATTATGGCCTCACCGGCTGCTGGGGACCCGAGGTCCTGTTTCGATGCTTGGATCAAGGCTCTGTCGGCAATGATCTTGACCCTCCTAACCTCGTCGGCATTGGGTGTTTCCCCTCTGGCCCTCGCAGCTACTCTGATTTTTAAGGTATGCTGGTTGTGAGGATAGAGGAAACACTATTATAATTATTACGTTGATAAATATATAAGTAGCAATGTGAATTTATCAAGAAAACAAATATAATCAGAGCGTGATTTCGAGACGTGGTTGCTTTAAATACCTGGGACAAGATCTGTTTTTTGGAATATGGTCCCTTCGTTCATGCGAAGCACTTGAGAGAGTAACGGCGCCTACACATTGCTACGTATATAAAAACGAGATGTACGGATCTGTCCGTCCGTTGATAATTAATTTTACAATGGTTGTTATATATGTATCACATAATGTATATCCTAGTCTATTTATTCTATTTATACAATACAATATTTCAGAGTAAATACAATCTATAAAACTATTTAACGATATGAAAGTGTGTAAATGTAAATAAATGTAGTGTTGCCACTGCTTTCATGTGCGACTGGAATCAAGCCCAAACATCTTTGTTGTTTCATAATATGCTTTTTGTAATAGGACGATTTTAACAGGCATTAGAAGTTTGTTTTTATTTCTTGTGTTAAAATTATTTGTCTCGCTCATTTTGCTATTTGTAATTGTATATCTTGTAGATTAACACAATCTATAGCAATTTAAGAATCTCTTTTCGTAGGCGTTCTTCTTAAGTCATCTACTCTTTCTAGTGTTACCATTATCCTCACTTATTGTATTTAAGTAACCGAGCCGACCCTATTTATAAATGTAGCCATGAATGACAATAAATAAATCGTATGCAAACAGACAGTCTAAATTAGCACAGTATAAAGTAAATATTAATATTTTTTAAAGAATGCAATGTAGTGAAAACCAAAAGCGAAATGGATATTTTGTATATCCATATTCAGGCCTATGAACTTCTTCTATGCTAGTCAGAGGCAATACAATGTTTTGAAATATACATTAGGATTTTAGACGCGACAAAAGTGTGAACCATTCAAAAACTCGTGTACAACAAATTCACACGTTGAAAATGGTACACATGTTACAATGTCCCTGTGGATTTACATTTCGACATCTAGTGCTGCGATTTCGTGTTTAAATATATATTCCTAAAAACTGTGTTTCAAATTTAACAGCTGCTTACAGAGCTGATTTTGAAGTGAAACTTCTTTAAGCGCATGATGGTAAAATTTTTACGAATGGAACGCGTGTATAGTCACGAAGATGTGCAGCGTTTTTTTTTATGCTAATTCGTTTAAAGGTTAGGTAGTTTTGATATTTACAAATAACATGTGGCATTTTAATTTACAATTCGTCATTTCAGATTTCATTAAACTATTTGTATTAATTTTCGACATTTTTAATATTTTAATGACGATGAAATTCCTAACATATCTTCCTTTTTATCTCCTTGTACAACTCGGAAATGTAAAGTTTTAGATTTGTAAAAATTAGTTAGCCAAAGAAGTTTCACTTCAGACATATGTACTTTGTACGCACACACTTTTAATTTTTTTTTGTCATATTAACAGGTGAGTATACTATTTCTTTTTAATAATCACATCTTCATTTGCTTTTTTATCTTTGAGATAAGTAGCGTAGATTGTTAAAGGATAAAGAGAGGCTTTTTTCTTTTTAATTGAGCAATTTTTTTATATTTTATTAATATTTCTTCTTACCGTCTGTGTAAATGTTAGCAAGTTTCGCGAAGTTAATCAGGCATGATTATTTAGATTTAAATAATGGATAAACCACTGACTTTTAGAAATACATAAGAATTTATATGGTACAAGACGTTCTCGATTTGATGGCAATATTTTGATGAAACCAAACCAGACTTTGTTTAATATAAATGCATAAATTAGATAGATTTACCGTACCAAGAAATTAGACTCCAAAAATATTTAAGAATTATGACTATACCACTTTTTTCACCTTGCCTTTACGCACCCCATTCAAACAAAATCTAAACGGGAGTGTGGGACTCGGTGGCATTAAGCCAGAATACACTACTAAAACCCAGCGATACCCTCGCCATCCTTTAGTGGAGCACCAGAGGATCGGTTGACGCAATCTACCCTGGTACTCCGTTATACTCCTGCTGGGAATTTTGGAAAGGGGTAGGAGCAGAGCAAATCTACGTCTCCTACCTCCCAACCTCCTGCGCCGGAGAGGAGGAGCGTCTATAGAGTCCTCCCTCTGCCTCTCATGTGCCTCCTTCAGCGAAATAACAGATTCGCAGAAGGAGGCCACTGCCCTCCACTCCCTTTCGCTAGTGAGCATTGCGCCAGATAGACCCGCCAACGAAAGGTCTCCTCCGAAATAAACATACCACTACTCTTTAATCATATTTTATACGAGTTGCGCCCGTTACTTCGTCTGCATGGAATTGTGAATTTTTAATCATTTAGGCTAATTATTTTACAAATAAGACACTTACGTATAAATACTTTAATGAGTCATTTGTAGTGGTTCACTGCAATAAGCTTATTGTCTTTTCTAAGGCTCTATACTATCTGTGTACCAAATTTTATTTAAATCTGTCCAGTAGTTTTGGTGTGAAAGTCTAACAGATCTACTTTCGCATTTATTATATCAGTAAGGATTGTTATTTTAACTTTTACAAACTTTGAATGTCATATTTATATCGAATCACAGAAATAAGTTTCAAACTTCTAGCTCTAAAAATGACGATATTTCCATCCTCACAGCCCTTTCTTTTGGTGAAAGGTAGCATATGTTCTTTCTTAGGCTCTAGATTATCTGTGTACTAAATGTCATGTAAAGCAGTTTAGTAGTTTTAGTGTGAAAGCGCGACAGACAGAGTTATAGTTGCTATAAATATAAATTTTAACAAATATTAATGTATTTGTAAGTTTATTTTGAAGGCAGTTCTTTTTTTGTTAAAATTTATATTTATTTTTTGATTTTTAGTGATCCGAAATCCGAAATAAACTAACAAATTTGTCTCAATATGTGTATACCTAAAAACGTGTTGCAATGCAGCAACAAACGTAAGCTCATTGCTATTTGATTACAGACACTTATATTTTCTACCATAAACCGCACCCTTACTGTAAGCCCTTGAGGAGATCTATTAATCTTCATATTTAACTACGACTAGCACATGACCATACCGAAGTTACGGTAGGCAACTCAAATAACTGCCGAGTATCGTTCATTTACTCCTAAGAATTGAAGAGTTCCGCCACTTTGTCATGGATTCCATCATCAGAACCTAACCAAACTATCACAAAACAACCCTTGAAATATATCCTTTCCAATAAAAAAAGAACCATCGAAATCAGTTAGCGTGATCTTGAGTTATTCGTCCATTTGTCGCGCATATGCTTAATGCAAATTTAACACTTATCCGGTTTTGTCATGGATGCCATCATCAGAACTGGTTTTAAACCCTACGATGGACCCTATGCCGAGCACAACCTTTTATTTTTAAAAAATTCGTCAAGATCGGTCCACCCAGTCGGGAGATATGAGATAACAAACATAAAAAAAAAATACAGACTAATTGACAAGCTCCTTTTTTTGAAGTCGGTTAATAAAATTACCTATTGTCTTATCTCAAGGTCTCTCTTACATAGACCTATCGCTGTTTCCGTGAGTCTTGCTCTGCTATCACTTCCAAGGCCTCCAAAGTTTAAAATATGTATATTTAAGCACATTTCCTAAAAAAAAATACAATTAGCTTTATGCGGGCAAGTTGGCAATTTATCTTAATGATAATATAATTGAGTACAACGGCGTTAAACCGTTACATTATCACGTGGAATAAACTTTATGAATTGTATTCTAACCGGTACTGTCTTTACAATTGGAAAGGCATATTTATTAATGAGTTACGATTTATATAGGGACTGCGAGGTTCTAACTGTTAGGCAATTATTCATATACAAAATAATAATAAGATATTACGCACAATGTAAAAAGTAATACTGGTAAAAGGCGAACGTACAGAGTTTTTGATATTCACAAATTTAAGCGAACTTTCACAAACAAATTCCCATGTTTTCTGGGGCATTACCTCTATAATAATACAAATAAAATCTTGAATATATACAATTTAAAAAAGCACGAGTGTAAAATAAAGTTAAGAAATTGGCTAAAAACCATGGATTACTATACAACAGAAAACCTTTTAAGAATACTTCAATAATATGATACAAAACCTATAAGAAAGTAGTAAAATATACATATAACATACGAACAAACACACAAACGCACACACACACACACACACACATTAGTATCTATAATAATAACACGTGACTTTATATACCAAAATGTTAAAAAAAAATTATAAATATCGAATTTGTATAGTTTTTTTCAGCAAAAACAACATTTTAATCTAGTTCAGGCACCATTACCCACATTATAAAGTGCACATAATTTATATTGTTACTAGTAAGAATTTTTTTTATAATGTTATGTAATGTGGAGAAAATAAAATATTCATTCATTCATTCATTCATTCATATATATGTTTACGGCCTCGCTGGCGCAGTGGTGCGAGTATTCGCTTTGCTAGCGGAGGTCCCGAGTTCGATCCCCGGTAGGACGAATTTAGGAATCTGTATTTTATAATTTGTCTGAGTCTGGATTGGTGGGAGGCTTCGGCCGTGGCTAGTTACCACCCTACCAGCAAAGACGTACCGCCAAACAAAGAGATTTGTGTTCCGGTACAATGCTGTGTAGAAACCAGTGTGTATCGCCTCTTACCAGATTAGCGTGCTTCCATCTAAGACTGTATCATCACTTACTATCAGGTGAGATCACAGTCATGCGCTTAACTGTCGGCAAAAAAAAATATACATGCAGGTATTTTCCTGCATCATATTTTCTATCAGTCTATCACTAATTTTGTGCTGGCTATTCAATGTGATACCTGCAGAATATTTTGCGTCTACTTAACACTAAACCAAAGTCCTTGTTTTGGGGGTTTAGCTTCAAAGGATACCCTTAAAGCAACGGTATTCTAGCACTCATTAAGCCTTCGTGTTTTTCTTTTGTTCTATTTTAGGCAGATTTTCCTAGCTTGACTCTTCTAGTGACGTCGTTACAACTAGTAGAGCTAATGAACAAAAAGATTGACATAGATCGACACGCAAGTGTAAATTGGCTACAGAAACAGTTCTTTGTTTCCACTCTTATATATGTCGGAGTGCAATAGTCTGTGGAACGCTGGCGCCTTCTGTCTATCGGCTTGGGGCAGAGTCAATAGTGACAATCCGACGCGCGTCTCTCTAGTTCTCGAGTGACGGTCCGACAGAGCGGTCGACTATTGAAACTTATCGCGTCCTAGCTATTATTATTGATGAGTTTGTGTCAATTGATATCGGGAACATTGAGTGATTGAACATTATAATCTGAGTTAATTAATAAAGTGCACCAACATTACCCACCAAAGCCCACAGTTTGTAGATGGAATTATGGACGCCACTAATGACGATGTCAGCGGAGAATTCTACGCTCCTGTGCTTTATGCTCCCTTCTCTCTTATTCTCAGACATATGAAATAATGTGACTTTGTCTGCTTTTCACAGATATCAAAATTTGTAAGAAGAAAACCTATAATCTGTTAATGAAGAGAGCTATCCGTCGACAGTATTGATATTAAACACTGTCATGGAGTTGCTCTCTTTATGAACGGATGCTGGTTCAACACTGCCCAAGAAACTGGAAACGAAGACTCAAGTCATAGAAAGACAACACGCTAATGATCAAATTTAAAAAAAAGCAGGAAACAAGACGAAGAAAGAAGAAAATGTTTCTTTGATAATTTTCATTTGTAAGCTCTGAATACATTTTATCTTATGTGTCAATTTTCTTGTAGAAGTGAACTAGTAAATGAGTGTTCGGTTCATGTGATGTTAAGTGATTCTCCGTGCTACTAGTTTTCGCACTCTTGCAATGGAACTCAGAAATATAACTATTATTATCCTTATGTTATGTGTTGTCTATCAGCACTAATATGAACGGTAGTCAGTAACTTACTACTGCTGGGCATTCAAGAGTAATTAAAAAAAAAAAAACAATATATACATTAAGAAATCAATTGTTCGCTAGTCTTGCTGAAACGCTAAAACGACTGGACTGGTTTGCCTATTTTTGGTTTTGAATTATTTATGGTAGTCCAGAAAGGTTTATTTAAACCTTTCTGGACTACCATAAATTAAACATGGAAAAAATGCATGGAAAAGCAATAATTTCATTTTCCCACAAAAACTATCACTACCTGTTTCAAACATTTGATATTAGTCCCGTCGTTTAGAAATTAATTAAATTTAAAACTTCCAAACTGCCTCATTTGTCTAGTGGTTAGCATGTTCGACTACAGACATGAGGTCGTGGGTTCGAGTCCCGGGTCGGGCCAATTCAAAATCGATAATGAGTTTTCTATTAAGATTTTCTCAATATTTGCCCGAAGTGGGAAGTTGGCGGTGTGACCCACCTCCGTGACTCGGAGGGCACGTTAAGCCGTCGGTCCTACGCCTGATTTCTCTCCGGTCGTGTCGGATTCCCGTTACACCGGACTATGAGAGTGAAGGAATAGAGAGTGCACTTGTGTGTACTATGCCTGCCAATCCGCAGTGGAGCAGCGTGGTGGGTCTATGCTCTAAAAACCCTCTCTCATGCGAGTGAGGAGGCCTGTGCCTAGCAGTGGGACGTTAATGGACTGCTACTTACCTTACTACCTAAAACTTCTAAAATCGAATGAAATTTAAAAGCTTCCAATTTTTTTTGGTTATGATTGTCAACCATTTGGTGTTCCTCCTGTCGTTCAGAAATCAGCAATTTAAAAGATTTTTTTTTTGTTTGTTAAGTTTTGACCAAATTTTTTACTACATTAGAAACATTCTGCAATTATCAGTCAGCATTTTTGTTTTTTGATTCTGAGGCGGTACGAAGTTTGCTGGGTGAGTTTATTAAACGCCTCATTAAATTAAAAAAAAATGATAGTGTATACAGGAAAGAAAATGGTATAAGTGAATGAGATAGCGGAGTGATCGTAATGCCACTTACAAATATTATCATAATAATGACTTTAGGTTAAAATAACCAACACTAACATCTAGAATAAATTCTTATAAATATCATGCTCGTTGTTTTGTGAAATTTTCAGCAAAAACATTATTTGAAATTGAGTCGCTCATCAATTTGCAGGTTAAGTAATACTATTCTCAAATTTTTCATTATTATATTACATACTTTGAATGGTTTAAAACACAATACTATCGTTTATACAAACTAAGAACTGTCCCTAGACGAATATTCCTTCATTCTCCCGTTCTGTTCCTCTCATTACCCAATGCCCCACTCAAAATAATTACCCCCACTCAAAAATAATAAATCGACCAATGATTCTCAAATTCTCAAATTAATAAGTCGTCGTGTTTAAACACGACGACTTATTAATTTGAGAATTTTCGGATTGCGCCAAACCGGATGTAGTGTATGTACACGTTTCACTGATATAATTATAAAGACCTCAGCATAATAAACAAATATAGTAATTTAATAGCAAACTACAAATAAAATATTCATGATCGCTAACAAACGTATTAAAACAGCATGTAACGTTCCTTTTTAACTGTTTATTATAATTCATTTATAAATTTCATTTTTTACTTTTCTATACCAACATTTGTTTAGCTGTTATGTACTTATTTTCTTTAAGGTTACAGATTCATTTACGGATATATTTATGTTTTTCTTTCCTGCCAGGGGGCAGGAAATTTCATCTTGACTAGGGATTCCAGATTCTAAATACGATATCGCTACGTCATAAGACTAGAATACTACAATTTTTTCATTTGATCACGTGATATATCGATACGATACGTCAACCTATACATTTTTTAAGCGTTAACGTACTTAGAATGACATTTTGTCTCGGGGGCTGTTATGCTGTAAAATAATTTAATGAAACAAGTTATCTCATTTTTAGCAAATATTTGTGTGACATGATAGGAATTCTTGTTAATTTTGAAGTGAAACTTCTTTGAGCGCATGAGGATAAATTTTTTACAGATGAAACGCGTGAGATGGAACTTTTTAGGGTCACGAAGATGTGCAGCGTTTTTTATGCTAATTCGTTTGAAGGTTAGGTAATATTTACAAATAACTTGTGGCTTTTTAATTTGCCACACGTCGTTTCATAATTTAATATACTATTTTTCCTAAAATATAAAGCTTAAAAATTATTGCTTAAATTCTCTTTTTTTTAATTTAAATTAAAAAAAAAAAATTAACGAATTCTAACATTGACAAATCGTCACTTGAGATTAATTATGCATAAGTCGTTTGAGATAAATAAAGTATTTGTATTAACTTTCTACACTCACATAAAAAAATCCTAACATATCTTCCTATTGCCAAAGAAGTTTCACTTCTGACATGTGTACTTTTTACGCACGCACTTTTAATTTAATTTGTCTCTATATTTTTATGGTAAATGACTATTTTGCTATTTTATTATATGTTTACACGTATTTGTCGTAAGATATTGACTTGTGATCAAATTGAACATACATTGTGACTTAATTTAAATCGCTTACACAATATCTATCGATCGTTTTCTTTGTCTTGGTGCTTTTCGGTAGGCTTAAAGAAGGATTCAGAAGGACTCAAAATTTGTGTGGAAGTCGTGTGCTTACAAAGAAATGTAATGTACAGTATGTTGCACAACCTTCGTTAAATAGATAAGAAAATAAGGATGCTAGTTTGACAGACATTATCAAAGATTGTGCTCTGATGTTCAAATAGTAAACGATAATTATTTAAACAGTAACACGATATGAAAGCTTAACATATTTAAACAGGTGTGCAATTTGAAATGATGAAAATAACATTTCTTATCAGAATTAAACCACAGGCCATTACTTATTATAGAATAAACTACCGTACATAGTACAGGCATAGTACACAAGTGATTTTGAAGAATTGCAGAATGTTTCAACTTTTGTAAAAAATGTGATCAAAACAAAAAGAATTCACATTAAAAAAAATTCTCGAAATGAATTGTTATTTTACAAAGGGTAGGAGCTTCCAAAGGTTGGCGAGACTAAATAACAGCAATTAATTTTTATATACAGTCAATTTCGGTTATAACGACGCCTTTAATGTCGTCGCTATGTCCAAAATAAAAAGTCATGCACATATGTATTTACATATCATTTATTTAATTATTATATAGACGGGTGTTATTGAAAAAACGTGTTATAGTGCACTGTTTACGGTTTCCTTTTACATCTAAATTGTTTTACCTCCACCAAATAAACAGTACTTTTTGACCATCTGTAAATGTAGACAAAGAGTAAGAAATAGTTTTATGAATGATTCTTTTTGCCTTTGCCGACGCAATAACAATACCCGTAGGGGATTTTTGGGATCTGTCATAAATGGTTCATTAAAATAGGTCGCTATATCCGAAATTGATTCTATATCCAAAGTCGCAATTACCGAATGAATTTCTTACGAAAGTAAGCTTTACATTCAAGTTTTAGCGATCATTATTATTTTATTTGTGGATTGCTATTAAATTACTATATTTTTTATTATGTTGAGGTCTTTGTAGTTATATCAGTGAAACGTTTACATGCACTACATCCGGTTTAGCGCGATTTCGGAAATTCTCAAATTTAATCAACACTTGTTTAGTCATCGTTTTCATGACGACTGTGATTGGTGGACTTATTATTTTTTGAGTGGGGCGTTTGGAATAAGAAAGGTACCACAGTAGAGTGAAGGGATATTCGCCGAGTGACAGTTCTTAGTTTGTATCAACGTTAGTATTGTGTTAAAACTAATTTAAATTGTGTAATATAATGAAAATAGTATAACTTAACCTACAAATTAGTGAGCGCCTCTAAAACAAGGGACATAAGTTTTCCGTTGCTATAACCAAAAAGTCGTTACAACCGAGGTAGTTATTAATGAAATCCACTGTATATAGATTTGCTTTGTAAACGACTTTAATGTTTACTTATCTTTTAAACGTGCCCTGGACTTCCACTAATAATTCAAAACATTTCTCGAGTTTTAGCGAGACTACTGAACAGCAATGGATTTATTTATATATATATATATATATATATATATATATATATATATATATATATATATATTACTGTCATTAAATAGAACAAAAGAAAATATTTGTATTTCATATTTTTAATCACGCCTTGAAAAGTTCACTTCTATAGTATACTGTAGCGTACTTTTTATAGCTTCCGCATCATGCGGAGAAAATATGGTTTGAAGAAAGAACTACAACTAAAATTGGTAAAAGTGAAGAACAATCAAGAAAATATAATCAGAAACAAAACAAAAAAATATACGTTTAAATACTTCAATGAATTATTTGCTGTGTATTATGCAATGAGTTTACAGTCCTTGTTCAGGCTCTAGATTATCGCTATACCAAATTTCAATCAACTTCGTAAAATCCGTTCTTAGCTGACCTCTACTCGGCAAAAGGAATATTTCTACCGAATTTCAAGTCTTCTACGCCTTCTTTAATGAGTCAATAGTTAACACCCCCACAACCCCCCTTGCGGGTGGAATTTCGCAAAATCCGTTCTTAGCTGACCTCTGCTCGTCAAAAGGATTATTCATACCAAATTTCAAGTCTACGCCTTATGTGATGAGTCAATAGTTAACACCCCGACAACCCCCCTTGCGGGAGGAATTTCGCAAAATCCGTTCTTAGCTGACCTCTGCTCGTCAAAAGGAATATTCCTACAAAATTTCGAGTCTCTACTCCTTCTGGTTCCAGAGATATCGCGTTGAGTCAATATTTAACACCCCCGCGACCGCCCCTGCGGGTGGATTTTCGCAAAATCCGTTCTTAGCTGACCCCTGCTCGTCAAAAGGAATATTCATACCAAATTTCAAGTCTCTACGCCTTATGTGATGAGTCAAAAGTTAACACCCCGGCAACCCCCCTCGCGGGTGGAATTTCGCAAAATCCGTTCTTAGCTGACCACTACTCATCAAGAGGAACATTTCTATCAAAATTCGAGTCTCTACGCCTTATGGTTCCAGTGTTATCGTGACGAGTCGATATAGCTGGATATGTCTTTTATATATATAGATATAGATGACGAATGTCAAAAGGGGTATGTAAGGTTCGCTTACATCCGGATCCTGTGGGGATATGGTATTAATGTCCTGTCTGCGACTCTAAACAGTCTATTAAATTTCATTGATATCGCTTCAGTAGTTTTGGCATGAAAGTTCGAAGGACAGACTGAGTTACTTTCGCATTTACAATATTAGTAAGTATAAAAAAATATATATAATAGTTCAAGTAGAAAATGAAACATCTTCCACTGAAATATGGTATAAGGGTAGGTGAAACATTTATACGTATTTAGTTCTCTATCTATTATGTTTTTCTCTCATTACAGTATGATTCTTATATAAACCATGAGAATTGAAGTTAGTCCATTAAAATGGCATACTTTTAACACACCCAAAATGTAAATTTTGGTCAATATTCTGTTTACAAAGATTTCTCCACCTGAGGAATCTTCCAGTATCTCAGTACACACAATATTGCGTAGAAATAGATTATAAGTTTACATTTCTTATCATTGATAAGGTGATAAGAAGAACGGAGAGCTACAGCACCTTGATTAAGTTGATATCAACCATGATAGCGATAACGGGGTAAGTGACATTATTTGAGATGTATAAGGTGTTCGTAATCAGTTAAGAAAAATATTTAACAAGGAAAACTTGTAGTTTAATTGTATAGATTACAAAAATGGATGGATGCGAAGTAATCCTTGTAACCTTGTAACCTTGATGACGTTCTTTAATATCATCATCAGCACAGACGTCTCTAGCCTATGTACCGTTCGTGTACAATCATTACTTTAGAACCCTCTAGTATGTGCAGGTTCATTAAAGTCCCCCCCCCCCTCTAACACCGCTTCCTCTCTGAACATCAGTACAATGGAAAATGAGGAACAAAAAAACTTTTTTTCATGATTCAAAATGCTGTTAAAGCGTACTCAAATCCAAAGTTTTAATAACTTTTAAGTTATTTTAATAACTTATATTCGTATATGTATTTCGTGCCATACTATCGGATTATGGGGGTGAAGGAATAGAGAGTGCATTTGAGTTAGCGTAAACACTATGCCTGCCAACCCGCCTGGAGCAGCGTGGAGAGTCTATGCTCTAACAACCCTCTGTCCTATGAGACCTGTGTCTAACAGTGGGACGTTAATGCTACATACCATACGATACCATACCAAGGCAAAGTAAAAGTTGGCTGTTCCATTTTTGTGTTTTATTTTTGTCACTTTGCTATGTTGTAACTGTGCACGCCGAGTGAATTAAAATTTCGCTTGGCAGTGTGGGACTCGCTGGATAATCAGAATACCCATTAAAACCCAGCGGAACCCTCTACATCAAATGAGTCGGGTGCCAGGCGTTCGGCTAAGCATTCGATTCAGATGGGTCCCCAGATGCTTCCAACATAAGGTTCAAGAAAGCTGGAGCAGGTGGGCGTTGAAAGAGGCACAACTACTGCCTCTCTCATCCTCAAGGTAGGCAACCTTTCCTAATATAACAGACTCATAAAACGAGGCGAAAGCTCTCAATGCTGTTTCACTGCTGAACATAGCGTCGGCAGCGTGAGGTCGTCTCTGCCTAGCGACGATAGAAGGTGACCTTGGAGTCCCCAAGTTCGGAATCGATTGGAACTCCACACAAAAGGCAAGTTGGCGAGTTCTCCCTACCAATAGTTTGATGCAGGAATATGCCGAAGCACCCGTGCCCGGCAAGCACCTGCACCAAACTAAAGGATAGTGATCCGTACTTCCTGTTGAACCAACCATCCAGTTGCTGCCGGATTGCTGACACCGTAGAAATGCCTGCTATCGGAGACTCAAGGTCTTCCCTTCACCTGCTTATCTGGGTCCTGTCAAAAAGGCCCTGATCCTTTGTCTATCTACGATATTAGGCCACTCGCCTCTGGCTCTTGCGGCTGCCCGGCGCTGATAAGTATCCCATTTTTGATGGCGCAACATTTTGCACAAAACCCATAAATTTCACTACTAGATTTAAAATATATTTATTTGATGCTCTAGAGCCTGGTTTAAAGCCTTTTTTGTAATTCAACAAAATATTTTTCTGACTTAATATACTTTCACAATTATTATTTTTTATTTCAAACATTTTTAACCTGCATACAAAACTAGTACAATACAATTTCTAGTGAATCAAATGCTGATATTGATATTTAAAGATAATCTATAGATAATTACAAATTAATCAGATAGTAATTGTCTTGAGTCAGTGGTGTTTCAATAGCCAATATGGCTGCCAGATTAATTCTATTGTTGTTTACGTGTATATTGCAAAAAACGATTGTAAAATCAACAATTTTGTGTGAAGATGGCTTTTGTGCTGTAAGTGTAAAACGAGGTTAAAGCTTAATAAGAATTTTAGTCGTTACTTTCGTATTTTGAAAACGTACTTGGTGGTAAGTACGTTTTTCTATACGCGTTGTGAGGTTTTACTCAATTAGCTGATGTTTTTGGAAGTAATAAATATCGTAAGCCAAATATGGCACAATTCATTACTTATACACTTGGCAATACTTGATTAACATGGAAATATTGACGTATAAGGTAGCTAATATGACATCGGAAGAGCATGCCTTAAAATGTTAGTTATATTTCATTCTTTAGTGCTGCTTTTAGCTAATAGACGTCGTAATTTCTATTGTAAAAACCAGAGTTCCTTTACCTATTTAGGTATTGGATTTGAAACAAATGTAACACAGATACTTTTCAATAATTGCTTTCACCACCATTTCCTTTAAACTATTATTCGTGACCAAAACTAGATCATGTTACGTCTTAGGGCCCATAGGTCACCATATTAAAGTTAAGGCAGATATATTTACATACATACATACATAGCATCACGCCTCATTCCCATAGGGGTAGGCAGAGACAACATCCTTCCACTTGCCACGATCCTTGCATATCTCCTTCGCTGCTTTCATTTTCATTAAACCTTTCATAAAGGTTCATCGGTTTAAACTACTCTAGACTTGGCCCTTATTTAAAATGTCTTGGATTTGATCCAGGAACGTTCGCCTTGGTCTTCCCCTTCCAACTTTCGCATTCACTCTTGACTCATAAATCCTTTTTGTCAGTCTCCTTTCATTCATTTTCTCTACATGCCCAAACCATCTAAGCATACCTTTCGTAATTTCAGTCACTACATCTCCTTTTATACCACAACGTTCTCTTATCACACCATTTCTTACTCTGTCACTTAGTTTTACTCCACTTATACTTCTCAACGCTCTCATCTCTACCGCATTTATTTTACTTCTGCCATACCCAACTTTCACTACCATACATAAGTATTGGCACTAACACTCCTGCATGCATAGCCAGTCTGGCCCTTTGAGACACCATCTGGCTATTCATAAAGGCAAGCAAGGGACCATTTACCATATTCCCTGCATTTACTCTTCTTTCAATATAACTTTCACATGTTCTTGTAAATTTAGATCGCAAGTATACATATTCTTTCACCTCTTCCACTTGTTCCCCAACTATCAAAAATATATTTAACTTCGATTTTATAATGTCAATGTAAATTTGACCACTGAATTCTCCTAGAACATCACCACACAAGTTACGCCCAGAAGATTCTATTCTCACCGTGAAATAAACGACAAAACGTACTAGGGTAGTTTATGAACATTTTAAATTGAATTATAACTAGTCTCTTTCTCTGTATGTGTCCAATTTATACGATCTTAATAATAGGTAATCTAAATGTAAGTTTAATCAATTTATTTAGAATTTTAGACTAGAAAACACTTGCGCAACAGCAGCAAGGGAGTGCGCAATAAACAATGCAACACATTCCGGATTAACTCTGCCCTCGCCTACCATTTGCAACTGCTGTGACTACTGTCTCCCTTTATTTAGTAAGTATCATATTATACTACATATTCTCTAGTTTCATTTTATCGAGAAGAAATCAGCAAGAAAGTCTGCAGTTTCACTTTCAGTAATAAGTAATACATGAATGTAAATTTGCATTTAAATTAATTGAGCTCCTACAACGCTTTAAGGTTCAAATGTAACAGACTAGTAAACTCGTTCAGAAACTAGATTAAAAACTAAAAGTGCGTGTGTACAAAGTACACATGCCAGAAGTGAAACTTCTTTGGTAACCCGATTTTTATGGTATGTTTTTGTTTATACAAATGTAAAACTTTACAACAAAGGAAGATATGTCAGGAATTTAATGAATTGAATTGTCATTAAAACATTAAAAGTGTCGAAAATTAATACAAATAAATAATTTTCTTTTTGTATTTAAAATTTGGAAAAGAGAATTTTATATTTTATGAAAAATAGTATATGAATTTATGAAATGATGAGTGGCAAAATAAAATGCCCCATGTAATTTGTAAATATTAAAACTACCTAACCTTCAAGCGAATTAGCATAAAAAACGCTGCACATCTTCGTGACGCTAATCACTTCAAAAATCATTTAGACACTACAAATATACAAAATTTCATTACAATTGGATAAGTAATTATGTGAATAGTGCAGTGAAACATCATAACATGAGATTTTTGTATCTATTTCATAACTTATTTCACCAGGTAACAGTATTATATATCAATTACATTTCTTTCTATTTAAATTGAACCATTGTTAGTTATTATTCAAAAAAGGTGGGTAGAATTAAGCTACATTGTTTAAAAAATAAACAATTTTACTTTATTTTTCAGTTCAGGGAAACCCGTGCAGTCTTGGCGGGCCAGGAGATGGAGTCACGGTAGGAAGATGTGGCCACGGCCTAACTTGTGATAGAGACACAAGAACGTGTGTAAGAAGTAAGACATTTTAGTATAAAAAGTCTTGATACATGTGAATGTTTACCATTTTAATTTTCCTTTAGACTATCATTACTTAGTACAGCGATTATTTGTTAAACATCTTTAACTTCTCTACTATTTTTGTGAGGGTTTACAAGAGGATTGACGTTGTAGGTCTAATTTAAATTTTATAGGTTAATTCATAAATCCTTGAATATTTCATTATCAACTCTTTAATGTATGTAAAAATGTATTCCTCTCACACGTTTCCAGAGCATTTACCTTACCCCCTCTAAATATATCGGGATCCTTGGCGTCGACATTTCGAGTGAAGTCCAATTCCGTGCTCTACCAAATTTTGAGGCTATACTTGGAAGGTAAAGCCAAATTGGGTTCAAAAAAACTTGGGGTGCTCAATAGGGCCAAGCAGTACTTTGTGCCCGAGCATAGAATGCCCAAATCCGACCGCAGCTCGAGTACTGCTCTCATCTGTGGGCTGGAGCACCCCAACACCAACTCCATCCATTTGATGAAATACAGAGAAGAACAATTGGAATTGTCGAGTAACGTCGAAACGTTGGTTCTCTATGTGTGTTCTATCGTATCTATCTCGGGGAAAGTTCTGAGGAGCTATTTAACTTGGTGCCATCGTCTCGCTTCTATGACCGGACAACTCGACGAAAATAAATTTCCTAAATAAAACCTGGATGCGTGGTCTCCGGGCACAGTTCGATTTAGTCGATCCTTTTTCTCTCGTCCGTGCAAGATCTGGAACGAATTCCCGTAAACTGCAAGTCTCTCATCGGCTATCCCTATGGTGCTGCAGGTGTCCATGGGCGGCGGTGATTACTTAACATCAGGTGACACGCAAGCTCCTTTGCCTGCCAGGGCTATAAAAAAAACACTCACAGCTATCTACTATGGGAAAACGACTCAGCTTCGTCCGTTCTATTCTCTTCAGGACACAAAGTTTTCTTTAGAGATCATGATCATAAGTGTAATAACATACGGTGAAATTATTCAATTAATCTTTATACTTCAGTGAAGACAAAATGCCATGACGCCCAAGATGATTATGACGCTCGCCACGCCAGTGGAGTGACTGGAGCGTTAGAAAGAAGACCTGAATGTGACAATAGAGGAGATTTTGCCTCATACGACTGCATACCATCGCAAACGTAAGGAAATTTTCTTTTTTTTAATAAGTATTGTGTATTTTATGAATGTCTAAAATGTTTTCCTATTTCGATTGCATTACAGTTGTTTCTGTCAATCAGTAGACGGTGATAGGCTATTTGGTGAAGTGCTATTCACGGGGAAAGCACAAGATATGCCATGTGGTAAGTTTACATAAAGAAAATATATATAAGGTGTAACATCCATACATATAAAGATCCAAGTATGAATCCCAATTTTTTTAAAACAGTGTTTAAAAGAGTAAATTATTTACTAACTTTTGTACTAATAATATGATTTTTAAGCGTCATGTTTTAAATGAACTGCCTCATTGGGTACGACTCCCGGGTCGGGCCACTTCAAAAATCGTTATTAAGTTTTCTATTATGATTTTCTCAATTATTGCCCGATGTTGGGAGGTTGGCGGTGTCCTCCATCCCCGTGCCTCGGAGAGCACATTAAGCCGTCGGTTCTGCGCCTGATCTCTCTCCGGTCGTGTCGGATTTCCGTCACAACGGACAATGAGTGTGAAAGAATAGAGAGTACACTTGTGTACTATGCCTGTCAATCCGCAGTGGAGCAGTGTGGCGGGTCTATGCTCTAAAAACCCTCCCTCATATGAGTGAGGAAGCCTGTGCCCAGCAGTGGGATGTAAATGTGCTGCTACTTACTAATTTTTTTTGTTTTACATCTTAATTTAACGATAACCTTTTCTTGGATTGATATAATCATCTAAGTAACAAAAACATAATAATGTCTAAAATGCAAGAAGACAGTTTATACGTAGAAGCCGTCGATATCTATGTATATAAAAATCAATTGCTGTTCGTCAGTCTCACTAAAACTTGAGAACTAATGGACTGATTTGCCAAATATTGATTTTGAATTATTTGTGAAAGTTTAAAAGGTGAGTAAATAGGAAAAAATACTTAGTAAAAACAACAATTTCGCTTTCCCCTACAAACTATTCCTACTTGTCAAACGTTTGATGTTTGTTCCGTCGTTTAGAAGTCAATGTAGTTCCATAGTTGTTCAGACATCAATTTTATTTAAAAGGAACTTTTTTTATTTATTTTTTGGTTTTGAATAGCAAACGTTTGATGTTCGTCCCGTTCTTCGGAAATCAAATTAAATTTAAAAGAACACTGGTTTTTTTTCATTTGGTTTTGACATTGACATAGATAACCAACTATTTCTGATCGCAAATATATTCGTGGTTTATAGGTCGTGTCTTTTTTGATTACGTTTAAGATTTGCTCCGGTTAAGTTTTGACCACATTTCTTGCTAAAGTTGAAATATTCTGCAATTATCACTCAGCTTATTTATTTATTGATTCTGAGGCGGTACACAGTTTGCCGGCTCAGCTAGTATAAGATAAATAAAGGACAGAATTTTCATAAAAGTTTCATGGTTACGCATGTGACAGTTGACTATATTTTCGAAGGTTCTTCTTATTAAAAAACAAAGTGTGTGTGTGTGTACTTATCTACACACGTTAGAAGTTATACTTCTTTGACGTAACAAGAAAAAAATCTTTTCAAACAATGATATAAATAAACTTTGTCTCGGAACTTTTAAATTATCAATCATTATCATTGGATAGCACAAATTTTAGCGCGATTATTTATTGAAATACAGGCTTGATTGCATAAAAAAATGCAAAATAATAAATAAGCATCAGTTAGTAGGTTTTGTTGCTTGCAAAATCAAATGCATTCATGATTCGTTCACTCAATGCAAGGCAAAGGTCAAAGATTCGAAAATAATAAACGTAAATTTTCATTGGATATAAATAGTTTATAATCTGTTTTCTATACTTGAGTCTAAAAGTTATAATTTTGATAAGAATGTTTAATACTTTCAATGTCACAATATTTCTAACAAGTAATATAATAAAATATTTAAGGTATTATATAATTATAAAATATTAAAAAAACTAAAATGTTGACTATATCTAACTTCAGGGTGTCGGTTTTTGTGACGGTGTGCGCGCGCATCGTAAAAATTTACTCTCATCATTTTTCCCTAATGAGCAAAAGAAGTATAATTTCAAAAAGATACGTTCTATCAGATGACTCCGAGTGGCTGATATTTTACTTATAATATATTAAAAAAAACTGTCAAGACCGATATGCTTAATAAGTGGGGTGCCCATATTAAGACTCTGGCAAACTTAGGAAGGTGAGGCAATACACTGATGTTGAAACTGCTAAAATGGTGTATTTCGCTTATTTTCATAGCATTATGTGTTACGGCATACTGTTATGGGGGAAGGCGGCGGACATTGAAACTATCTTCATTTTGCAAGAAAGAGCAATACGTGCCATATATAAATTGGGATCTCGCGTTTCCTTCGCGACAGACTACTGACGATTCAAAAGTGCTTTTTGAGCCTTATTGAATAAAGAATATTTTGATTTTAAGAAACTGGTTTTACAGGGTGTTCGCGTATGATACATCAAGTGGAGAAATATATAGCGCCAGGTTTGCCTTACCCAGTGGTTGGGTTGCGATGCACATCTGATGGGAATTTCAACCCTGTGCAATGTATAGATAGGGTCTGTTATTGTGTGGACTCAGTCACTGGGGAGGTGACGGGCACTGATACCATCAATTTGGACGAGCAACGCCCCTCAGAGCTCCCCTGTTGTGAGTAACTAGAAGTTTTTCTACATTTCTTTAAATTATAAACGATTATCTACGATTACGCCTATTTCCGCTTTGAATATTATTAAGTGTATGTCTATATTTTTAAGTGCCTAATCCGAACACACTAACCACTATACTAACGAGGAAGTCAATTCCTTACCGGTGGTAGCTTTGTTTCCAACAGGCAGTCTAACGACGATTCAAAAGAGTTTTTTGAGCCTACTTGAATAATACTAAAGAACTGCCTCATTGGTCTAGTGGTTAGCATGTTCGACTACTGACATGGGGTCCTGGGTTGGAGTCCCGGGTCGGGCCAATTCAAAAATCAATATTGAGTTTTCTATTAAGATTTTCAATATTTGTCCGAAGTTGGGAAGTTGGCGGTATAATCCACCCCCGTGCCTCGGAGAGTACGTTAAGCCGTCGGTCTTGCGCCTGATCTCTCGCCGTGGTGTCGGATTCCCGTCACATCGGACTATGAGAGTGAAGGAATAGAGAGTGCGCCTGTGTACTATGCCTGCCAGCACGCAGTGAAGCAGCGTAGTAAGTCTATGCTCTTAAAACCCTTTCTCCTATGAGTGAGGGTACTTGTGCCTAGCAGTAGGACTTTAATGGGCTCTTACTACTACTACTTAATTAATATCATATAAGGGTATGGCAATTGTTTCCTTTAATCTCCACTTTTAATTGAATGCCAGAGTTATAATTGTATTAAAATAGGAAAGATAGATACCGCAATAAGCATATTTAAATATATTCTAATGCTGTGTTCTTTTTTATTTTAGATAAGGAGGAATTAGACCTATTTCCTATAAGAAATGGTAGTAAACCACCATATGAATACACAAGTCCATGTTACGAGAGCGTTAGAGAGAAGGAAGAACTGGTCGAACAGAGTATAAAAGATGGCTACAATGTGGATTTCTTTTCAAGTTTAAATTCCGTCACTTGCATGCCCGATGGTACTTTTGGAAGGATCACAATAAACTCTAATGGATCGTTAGTTACATTCCTATATTTTGAACATTTATTTGATGCTTATGTAACTTTGCCTACAGTTTCTAAATCCCTAATATCTTCTCAGATATCCATTTTAATGACATGATGTTAAGAACAGTTTTTATCTACATAAAATATACAACGTATGTAATGCATCCAATTGGATTAGGAATAATGCTGTATTGTATAGAATGGCTTGGTAACTAACACAATTTTTTGTAATAGGTAAAAGATAAAAATGTTTACTGTGGGTTATTCTTTCGAGATAAATACATATCGTCGCGGATTTTTTATCGATATTTTTAAGATATACAAGTTAATATTACATTAATTAAATCTCTATCTCACGTTTTAGACAATAATATGTTAGTTACAATATCACATTATATATCTTTGAATATCCTGGCTTTTCGGTACTATAATATTTATTCATTACACAAATAAACCTTCCTCTTGAAACATTCTATGTATTGCTGACAATTTCATTAAAATTCGTTGAATAGTTTAAAAGATCTAAGGTAAAATATAAAGGAAGTGACTTTCATTTTATACTATGCAAAGATAATGAAACAATATTGCTGTGCGATGGTTAGAGAGCAAACATGTACTAATCCCCAAATTAATAATCGTTAATGGGCTGCTACTTACTTTTACTAAACAGATTGACTTTAGCAGAGCTAACCAAAGCTTTGTAAAATAATAATTGGCGGGTTACTACGCGTTTAATTTCTAGTGTCGATATTTATAAACATTATTATTATAATCGAATTACGTTAATTTTAGGAGGATATGTATAAACGCTCGTGGAATACGAATTGGAGATTATGAAGCTAGGCCTAACACCCCGGAATATACCAACATGGATTGCAGTAAGAAATTTTTTTATAGTATTTGGACGATCTCATTGGGGTAATGGTTTGAATACTAGTTTGACTAGCAAAGGTTCAGATTTCAATTTCTGACAGGCCAAAACTTGTAAATAGCTACCAAGCAAAAAATTTTCTTGTATGATCTTGTAAGATGCTGTATAGAAACCATGAAAGGGAAATTACCATCAGATCAGGTTGTCGCGCTCTCATCTTAATCAGTTATCATCAGATGATATTACATTGTGACTCGTTCTTATATTTAATAAATATATGTCGGAGAATAAGAGAGAAAGGAAGCATAAAGCATAGGAGCGTAGGATTCTCCGCCGACATCGTCATTATGGCATCCATAATTTCCATAATGTGGGCGTCGTTGATGTGTAATGTTGGGGCCATCAAACAATTTATTAATTAATTCAGATTATAATGTTTTTATTAAATTTCAGAATGCGCAAAGACATTATCTCTGATGTCAGAGTCAACTGAACAGCCAAGATGTTGCAAAAATGGTAATTTCAGACCTATTCAATGCCGACGCGGGCTTTGTCGATGTGTAGATTCTGACGGACGGCAAGTGGGTTCAGACTCTAGGGATGTAACAAAATTGAATTGCTACAAGACGGATTGGAGGAATTGTTGATACGGAATAATAGGAAAATATATATTTATTTCTGAATATTATACATTAAACGTTTACACATAATCGAACAGAATTTTATTTCGTATTTATACCTGCTACAGTATAAATAAAATATTTTTTTTAAAACGTTATTTAGACTATCACAATAATAAATATAAATAAGTAATAAATTAGAATAAGATTTCGGATATTTTTTATTTCAATTTTTAAAACAGTAATTTTTTTAAATATACAGCACAAAATTTCTAAAATTTTATTAACATAATAAACAAAGCAAATTTGCGGGAATTGAATATTTCTATATAAAACCTATTTAACTGGTGGAACGTACAGGAACGTACAATTAATAAATTGCTAGGGTAAAAGTTCACAAATGCGAAATACTTATTATTGGTTGAAATATAAATATATTGTATGAAATTTTATAACTATTTGAACTAAGGATTGAAACAAAATTGTTCTCATGATAAGTTTTTGAAATAGAACTTCTTTAGAACCAATGTGATATAATTCAAAGAACGGGAAAAGCGGCCCAAAAAGAAATAAACAAAGCCAGGCAGGAGCGTAAGAGAGAATTAGATAGACTACAAGCGTTTCCTATAATATTCATAGGGTACTTTCCTGAAGATTCACTTTTGCCATATCCAAAGTGAATACAAGCAACTTTTTTTTATTTCACAAATGCTTTCATCAGTATCGGTATTGACATATATTTGTCAAACATTGTATCCAACTAAACCAACCATCAGGAATAAATAATCTGTATTTAGTACCTAGTAATATTGAATCAGAAACAAATCTCTATCTATGGTTTAGAAAATATTTTGAATGACGTTTCTAAAAATTCACGGCTGACGAATTTATGTCAAATTGTTTTTCGCTTCGCGTCTTGTTTCGTGTTTTCTCTCTCGATGTGGTATATCGTTACTCTTCAATTTTAATTTTAATGTGATACGTTACAATAACATTCTAGTGTCTCCATATAATGTATTGAATGTTTATTTGAAAATGATTTCTTAGCTATTTGTCGGCGTTGTAGGTTAAACCTTTTATAGTTTAACGTATGGCAAGTTATTTTCGTTGTTACATAAAAAATAAGACTGTTAAGAAGTGTTTTAAGTGTAAATATACTTCTGATTTTCACAATACTCCTCTGGAAAGAAAATGGGTCTGATTATATCTAGATTTCGAGTGAGTATTTTGATTTATCCGATTAATCTTTTGTAACGTAGCCAAAACTATTTTAATAGTGGACGTATTAACTGTTCTGGCGCGAATTCAAATGTTCACCCATGACCTGCAGTATCATTTAATTAAAATTCTCATTTGCATTTCTTGATTATATCAAAAGTTTTTAAAAAGTGACTTATAGAGGGAGTATAGCAATGTCTCTTTTGCTATATAACATTAAATAAGCTGATTACATATTTACAAGGTACATATCATTTGAATACTATTAAATAATAAATAGACTTTTTTGTAACTATATGAATTGAAATTATTTAACTTTTAAATTATAAATATTAGTTTATTAATGGAATATCAATAGTGAGGTACTCGTGATAAACTTTTATAATATTTTTTTAATTTACTTTATCATATTTAGTATTTCACCATGAATATGCTCTTGCAACTAGTAAATGTTTTTGATTTTATGGAGCTTGCTGAAGTGTTGTATGAGTGTATATATAGTATTCATAAATATTAATAATTTGTATCTCTGCCATGTATGACTTCTTGAACCAACTTTGGATTATTAGATCATACTAAAAGTTCTTCCAGGTCTTGGTAATAAGCAACTTTAGCATCTTATTTCTTTGATTTCTGTATTGCAACCTAATAACTTAAGCTATTGGTCATGCATCTGAGTGTATAAAATAGAAAATGCAAATGCTTACATACTACAATACCCCATGTGGTAATGACTATCTTTTCTTGGGGTTGGTTGCTTTTGCCTAAATTTTGGTTAGGATTAAATTGATATCCAATTGATTGTATTGATTTAGATATTTTCATCAATTTGATTGACTAAGATCAATTTGTATGATTGGTTTTCAGTTTTAAATAAGCTATTTTAAGAACATACTATACCTGTTTTATGATTAAAATTGGCTGTACTACTTATTTGAATTGCAAATTTAATTATAAAGTAAAAATTATCAATATTTATCTATGTTTTATATCCAATATATAAATATCTTGCCTCAAACTGTTTGTTGGAAATAAAAATAGGATTCTACATTGGCAAAGATAGTAAAGCATTTTACACAGCTGACCCCGACTCATCAAAAGAGTTTTTTCTTAATATTTAATATGGTAGAACATGTTTGTATACTTAGCTGTTGGCAAAATTAATTAGCATAATTATAATACTCCTCATATTCATACACACATACCCACAAATTCAAGACAATTGTGAACTAATTGTAAAATTTAAAAACATGAATGAGTTTATGTTCAATATTTTAAAGAAAAATCTTTATATGACTTATAATTTCCTTCAAGACCAATACGTTGTTTCTTTTAAATATAGATAACATTTGCATTTATTACTTCAGTGGGTTTTATTGATTTGCATATAAAGGTGGCCACAATTTTTTTGTAAGCTAAAATAAATAACCTTTTATTTTGTCTGATCACACCTAATTACATAACTAAAAAGATTTAATAGGTATGTTATGAGACAACAATTAAAATTGTCATAGAAAAATGTGATGAGTAAAAAGGGGAACCCAGGGGAAAGGGGACATACACAAACAAAACAGAGAAAAAATTCAAGATTAGAAAATATAATTAATAAATAAATACACAGTCAGTGACAAGTTAACTTAGAAAATGGAAGGATGTTGCAGTAACAGTACATATTTGTGGTCTCTGATCACTTGATGCTCATCACAATATTTCCAATATTATACATATGATTGACAGGTAATTTGTAAAACACTGTTGATTCTTGCTAAAAACTCTATTAGTTGTAGAAATCATATTCATATAAGACATTTTTGTTCATTCAAGGAATTTAATAATAAACACTGTGACACAAGAATTTATACATTATATATAGTCACAGCAAAGTATGGACTGTAAATAAATTAATATTGATAAATTATTTGTTATGCAAAGCTTGTAATTGAAACATGTAATTTAATTATTACTTCATACAACTACATAAATCAGGTTCATTTTCATATTAGTGCCTGAAGTAAAGAGTACCTGGTTACCCTACCCTATGAATACATTATTTATGTTTTGTTCAATAATTCTAAATAAGGTCATTGTTCAATGTACAGCTATGCCTTGATCAGTAAAACCAATCCAAACAATGTCATTGATTGTTATTTATTGATAATGGTTCAATATTCATAATAAATAGCAAAGCTTTGATAATAATAACTTCACAATTTTATAAATACCCATGATGAGGTCTTACTAGTCGTCATAGAGTGAGACATAATTTTTACTGTTTTTTGTGGTTTCTTCTCAAAACTGGGTTCCTAGGAACCCTAGTAACTTTACATTTCAAGTTGTTCTTTACTATAATCATTAGTAACACATTGAAAATAATATGTGGAAAAAACTGGTTGATATTTCAAAAATGTTGTAATTGTCTATTCAAATAAAGAATTTTTGAATTTGCAGTTATTCAATGCTTTTATTTATCAGAGAGCTGTATAAAACATAAAGGTTTTTACATGTAAAGATGTATAAAGCAAGTGTTTCACCTTACAGATTTTACGGACTTAAAAGTAGAATCTATTGTTTATGGTGTTAAATAGTCCTTGGAATATTTGATATTCTGTACTTTACACTGGCTGCCTCATTGGTCTATTTGTTGGCTACAGACATGAAGTTCTGGGTACGAGAAGTTGGGAGTATTGAAAAATTGATATTAAGTTACTTATTAAGTTTTTCTCAGTATTTGGCCAAAGTTAGGAGTTGGCGGCTTGTTCCTCCCCTGTGCAAATTGCCCTTTCTCCAATGAGTCAGGAGGCCTTTGCCCAGCTGTGGGATGTTAATGGGCTGCCACTTTTTACAATGAATTTCTGCTGTTAATAAAAATAATTACTTCATTTTACTTATGTAATGAATATGAAAGATTTACTATACATTATGTTATATTGCACTTTTTTTAGTTTGTACCAGCTATTAAGCACCACATTTTGTTGTGTTTAATGTAATAATTATTTAAAGGTGTTAATTTCCTTTTCATCCAAGAACTTTGGTTAATAAATAGCCATTTATATTTCATAAATCCAAGTATCATTTAGCTAATAACCCATCACAATCAATATGCAGATTATGCAGACTGTCCAGCGTGATATGTACCTCCTATATGTTTGATGAGAAAGTATTATTGTGTCATTATAAACAGAAGCAGCTGCATAACTTTTAAATTGTATTATAGATAAACACAAGTTATTCAATCACATATAAAATCTCGGGTTTCCTAAACCTTGGCTCATATGATTTCATCGTCCATTCGATCGGCTATTTCCGATACAGTAAGCGTCATATATGATGTCATTGACTCGTGAACTCGAATATCCACTATCTATATTGATGCAAACTAGTTACTAGTTTAAAGTCGCCTAGATTTTTCTTAATCTATTACTTTTTTATAGAATAAATCGTAAAATGAGCTTACTTTATGCTAAGTAATTTCCTTCGGCTATAGGCTGCGTGGCCAAGATTCTTGATTTGGGAGCACCCTAGGGGCAATAGCAGAGGCCGAGCTAATTTACGAATTTATATTTTCTAATGTGTATAGTAGGTCCGAACATGCTATTGCTTCGGTAGCTTGTTAGGGCACTGCCTTCTTAGACTGTATCATCACTTAACATCAGGTTAGATCACAGTCAAATCCTAACGTGTTATCTATAAAAAAAGGTCGAACCAGTCCAGGAAGTTAAAATTGGGCAAAACATTTGGTCCCTGTCAATAAAGTCGAAAACAATCTACAAGGTTCTTCTTTTTAGTAACAGCTGAATTATAAACCGAAATGTATTTTTTCTTGAATATGAAAGTGAAGGCATTAGAGTGTGACTAAGATATTTTGTTGAGCTTGCGGTTAGCTCTTATTACGTGAACATAGGAATCAAGTTACTGCGGTTATGTTGTAGACTTTCAAAGCGTATTGTAGGTCGCGTTTCAATTCAACGTCGAAAGTAAGCTGTTATTCTGAAGCTAGGTTTATATACGTACCTATAAACAGAGCTAGGTCTGATACAGTAATACTCGGCTAACGGTTACATGAAAATACGTTTCTATCATTTTTGTTTTCCGAAAGTCTTTAAATCCTTTAAAAATATCTTCTATTTCAAAAAGGCTATAAATTTGGTGGATCCCCGAATCGTCTAAATAATATTTAAGAGCTACTGAATCACTTATCATTATTATAAAGTACTAAAGACTGTATAGGTGAAAATGGTTCTATATTTATATCGTATAATATGTAACGCCTTTTTAAAGTAATAGAAAAATTAAAGAGAAATTATTAGTATAAAATTTCGCCTACAAAGTATATTATCTTCTTGCGGTGAAAATTCCGCTTTAAAAAAGAAGCATGCAACATACGTAGAGCTGAAAAATTAGACTTTCACAAATAATAATTATGAATAATTGATTAGATTGCGGCTATATCGTAATTTATAGTAATTCAACCGTTAAATCATTCGGATGGTAAATTTAGTAGCAATCGTAATTAATTATGAAACCTATGCGATTTTTTTTGGGAATATCTGCATGATTTCCTAAAAGACATCCTTTTGTAAGAATAGATTTACCTTGCCCATCAACATTTGGGGTTTCTAGTTTAAACATTCTGCATTTCACGTATCAAATTATGTAACAGTTGTACCGGTTTTACATGGTTACATAAAAGAAAGGTGTTCCTTCTCTCCGTCTAACGACGAGCGGCGATATCCTGGAATGACTACGTAATAACGACCTATTTCCTGGTGAAACCATTCATATTATCGTTTCAGCGCAAAAAAACAACGAAAGACGTATTGGAAAACCTCGAAACACAGATTAAGAGCATCGAGCAGGATGGCCAATACAAAGAACAAACTCATAAGAGGGTCATCGGCTACATTATGGCATCCTCCGTAGCCCTGTACGTGTTGTTCGCTGTCCTGTACTATTATATGTACGTAGGGAAGACCCAGTACTGGCTTCATTCGTTGCTGTATGCCTCGCCTCTAATGATACTTCCTGTGCTGTGAGTATTTGTTTATTAATATATAATTATGGTAATATTACATACTGTCGGTTTCACGGGCACGAAATTTCCAATCTCGTAGGAATAGGTAGAAATCTGTAATTATTGACCACCTTTTAAGGAATGATGATTGATGATGAAATGATGAGAAAAAATGAAACTGATGATCAAGTAGTACTTGCATCATCTGCTAATGAGCTACAGGAGATAGTAAATATTGTGAATGAAGCTTTGAAAAGGAAATGAATGAAAGTAAATGTAAACAAAACGAAAGTTATCCTTGTCGAAAGAGATGAATCGAGAATAGAAAGAATTTTGTATTTGGGATCTTTATTTAAAAAAGATGGAACATGTGAAAGTGATATTGAAAGGAGAGTGAATGCAGGGAATATGGTAAATGGTGTTCTGCATGCCTTTATTAATAGCCAGATTGTGTCTGGCTGGCCGTGCATGCAGGAGTGTTGGTGACAACACTTATGTATGGTAGTGAAAGTTGGGTATGACAGAAGAATCAATGCGGTAGCGAAGAGAGCGTTGAGAAGTATGAGTGGATTGAAACTGAGTGACAAAGTAAGAAATAGTGTGGTAGAGAACGTTGTGGTATAAAAGAATTATAGTGACTAAAATTGAGAAAGGTATGCTTAAATGGTTTGGGTATGTAGAGAGAATGAATGAAAGGAGACTGACAAAAAGGATTCATGAGTCAAGAGTGAATGCGAAAGTTGAAACGGGAAGACCAAGGCGAATGTTCCTGGACCAAATTCAGGACATCTTAAATAAGGGCCCAGGTCAAGAGTACTCTAATCCGACGAACTTGTATGAAAGGTTTAATGAGAAGAAAGAAGCGAAAGAGATATACCAGGATCGTGGCAAGTGGAAGGACGTAGGCTCGAATCGAATTTGATTGGTGCGGGGTCGCCATTCCAGCACCTTCCGGCCCCAACGTCCATCGGTTCGTTGGACTATGTGCCCTGCCCATTGCCACTTCAGGTTCGCGATTGGTAGGACTGTGTCCGTGACTTTGGTTCTGCTACGGATCTCTTCATTTTTGATTTGATCGCGTAGAGAAACTACGAGCATAGCCCTCTCCATCGCACGCTGAGTGACTGAGCTTCCGAAGGGGGCCCATAGTCAGCGACCACGTTTCCGATCCAAGAATTATAAATAAATGGGTTAAAATCACTTACTATAGTATATTATTCTTAAGGTGCGTAAATAATCTTGTACTATTAGTAGAAAATTGCAAAATAAAGCGTTTGGTAATTTTATTTTCAGTGTCGTATGTCTTCGTTCGATAATAACATTGTATTACAACTGGACGCTAAACAGGAACAAAGCGAAACTAAAGAAAATGCGAGAGGAGAAAAAGAAAATTCTAGAAGATGTTATGAACACGGAGACTTACAAGGTTCGTTTTATTAAATTTAATTTACAGTGGTATTAATAGTTGATATTAAAGTATTTTAGATGGTTGTCCTCTTAATGGTTTTTACAGAACATTGTATCGGAAAGCTGTATTTTTTGTTTGACGTCACGACATTGGTTTAATAAGTTTACACCTAGACAATTTAGATAATATAGTTTCCTAATCTTTTCCTGTAATGCCAAAATGTTGTTACGTTATTGAAGTTATTCTTCTTTCTCCAGATCGCCAAAGAGATTCTGGACTTGTACGGAAGTCCAGAAGAACAGTCAAAGGCGAGTAAACCCTTCTCACCACTTACCGTCCCAGGAACTACTCCTAGCACACCAGGTATGTTTTCACTTTAATAAGTCTTTTAAACAGCTATTGTATTTCGGATCCGGATTTCCCTATTGGGATCTATGCAGGTGATGTCACCAGGGTCAGCTGATATACACATTTATAGACTAGCTGACCCGTCAAACTTCGTACCGCCTCAGAACCAATAAATAAAAAAGCTGAGTAATAATGGCAGGATATTACAACATATGAAAGAAATGTGGTCAGAACATAAACAGAACGAAAAAAAATCGTAACAAAAAAAACGCAACATTTACAACCAGTCTCCCACCAAAGTTCGTAAAGTATTATAATTGCAATCAGAAATTGTTGATAGTCAATGTCAAATACAAACGAAAAAAATAAACAGAAATATTCTTTTAAATTTACTTTGATTTCTGAACGACGGGACATCAAACGTTTGATATTCAAAATAAAGAGATATTGTTATTTTTACTATATTCAACACTTTTTTTTCATGTTTATTCACCTTTTAAACCTTCCCTAGACTTCCACAAATTATTCAAAACGAAAATTAGGTAAACTAGCCGTTTTCCAGTTATAGCGAGATAAACTGTATTGCTCTGTAAAGACTTTATTTTAAAATATACACGTTGGAACGAAATACTTATTATCTAGATACAATATTATTAGTTAACTACCTGTAAAGACAGAAATGACGTAAAACGTTAATATATATCATTATGTTTATTTACACTGTATGAATTAATATCTTTCTTGTTAGTTCTTTTTTAGTTTAGCTTACTTTTGACAACAAGTTGTCCGCTGCATAGCGTTCAAACAGTAAAGAAGATGCCAGCGCCATCTATTACGTATTCACTAGAGATACTCCAGGTAGACATAAAATAAGAGAAAAGAAGAAGCATAGGGGCTTAGGGTTCGGGTTCCCTAATTCAATGTCCATACTGTGGGCGTTGATGGATAATGTTGGTACAATCAAACACTTTATTAATTAACTCAGATTATAATGTCCAATCACTTAATGTTCCCGATATCAATTTGCACAAAAACATTAACAATAATAGGAATGCGACAGTTTCAAAAGTCAACCACTGCGGCGGACTGTCACTCCAGAAATATCCGCCGGCTTGTGACTTATTGACTCTGTCCCGCGTCGATAGATAGATGGCGACCCATTTTCGTGAATCTTAGCGTGCATATCGGCTAGGGTGGAGAAACGGACAACATCTATTTTTCATCCCCCTAAATGTTTTGGACAATTTTTTTCTTTTTATTCTATGGTGTGGAAAACAAAAAATATTATATATAAATATAAAGAGAGATTAAATCAATAACAAAAATCTTTAACACAATATTTTATGACAAGTATTTTTATGTTATAAATAATACTATTTCCCTCTCTCTTTCTCTCTAGTTCCATCATTGCAAATCCGTCAGAGGCTTATACAGAACTCATCCACGCCGATATCGAATAACAACCAAATAGTGGCTGTCAACTCACCTATGGCCTTGTATAAAGGGCCCAGGCTGAGGGTAAGCTTTACTCAATCACTACTACTAGTCCACACTCTCCCTGCACATAAGTCGTTCAAATTTTCAATTGCTATTAAAATTCTTCTTTATTCATATTGTAAATTTCTAATAGATTTCATTTGGGGTTAATACAGCGTTATTACGTATAAACAGTTAAATGTAAAATCCCAAATTTTAAATTTAACATGTGTAAACCTATGTATAAAAAGTGTTGAGTGTAAACCCATATTATTATATAAGTAATTTTTTTTTTACCGAATAAATATAAATAAATGAATTTTGGAAGACAGTGATTAATTACATATTATATTATAGTACTAACAATACATTTGTGCTAATGATACATTCTTTTAGTCATAATTTCATAATAGATATATGATTAAAAAAGTAAACTGATCTTTACAATACACGATTGAAATAAAAGACACACACCCATATATGTTTCAAATATTTAAATTTATTATGTTCTCCGTCTGTGCGTCTCGCCTGATCACACTTTCCGTAACGCTCTCATCACGCATTTACCAGTTTACTCCCCAAGTCAAAATGGTGCAAAGAAGTTTTATTTAAAAAAAACCATGATCTAAGTTTTTAACTGGATTGACATGATCATCAAAATTGCAAAGACGTCGAAATAATTAATGCAAGTTGACCCTTTATACGTAGGGATTTATAATAAACTTATTTCTTCTAGTCCGAACAACTGCCTAGACCTTTAGCTGATAGAAACCGTTCAGCTTTGGACAAAGTTGTTGACTATCTACTGAAAGATGGACCCAACCATCGTATGGCGCTCATTTGCTCGTCCTGTTATTCACATAACGGTAAGTAATAACACCTATTACCATACTGTATATATTATTTATTATAATATATTAGAAACAGGATTTTATTGTGTAAATTCAGGTACGATTTGATATACCTCAGTTTGATTTAAGTAAAGTAAACAATGTTTTTTAAGGAACAGGAAATTCCAAACGCGCAGAAATAGTCACATTGAGCCACTGTACACAATTGAAACTATTAATTTGAGTAGTGTTATAGCAGTTTAGAAGACTTTCAGGTTCTTTACTCATTTGCATATGTTATCACTATTATAGGGTATTTTAATAATAATAATAATGGAGAACCTTCAATTTTTATATATATTTTTCATACAGTTTCTAATTATACATGAAAAACAGGGATCAAGTAGCATTTCCTCAAAATTAATTGACGATTTTAATGAAATTTTGTTACGCTAAATTCTGTTATAAAAATCCTTGTAAAAAGGAAGAATAACGAAAAATAATAAAGTCAAAGTCAAAATATCTTTATTCAAGTAGGCCTGTTACAGCATTTTTGAATCGTCAAATATCGTTTTTTCTATATATTATTTAAATGAATGACTGATGATAACATTAAAGAACGACTTACGATCTAAAGTTACGAGGGTTCCTTCGCGCCCTGATCTGAGAAGAGCCCACAACAAACTCGGTCGGGTGTACGTTTTTTTTTTGTTATCATCATTACAATATTTAATTTAAAAATATTCTATATCTATATATATATAGAGCAATTCATTCACTCCCACGCTTTTTTGTCTTCTAAGTATTCTTTCAAATTATAGAATGATTTCTCAATTAGTTTTCTTTTAATAAAAGATTTAAATTTATTAAGAGACATCTTTGTAACTTCTTCTGGGAGCTTGTTGTAGAAACGTATACAGTTACCCTTGAATGACTTGTCAATTTTATGTAGCCTACTAGAATTTACAGCAATTTTATTTTTATTTCTTAAGTTATATGAGGTGGATTCACTTTTTTTCCTAAAAGAGTCAATATTTTTATGGACGTACAACAAGTTTTCTAATATATATACGCCGTGAACTGACATTATTTTTAATGCTCTGAATTTGTTTCTTAGCGACTCTCTTGGACCCATATTGTAGATCGCACGAACAGCCCTTTTCTGCAGCACAAATATTGCATCTATATCAGCAGCACTACCCCAAATTAAAATGCCATAGGACATAATGCTGTGAAAATAACTGAAATAGACCAGCCTGGCAGTTCAACGTCCGTAAGACGGCGAATTTTTTAAACCGCGTAAGCCGCAGATCTGAGCCTGTTCGATAGACCTCTTATATGGGGCTCCCACTGTAGTTTACTATCTAACGTAATGCCTAAAGAAACGGTACTATCTACCAGATCAAGTTCCTCATTATTAGGTTTAACAATGGTTCTCAACATTTTGTTTTTTCACGTTCAGTAATAAGTTATTTGCTTCAAACCATTGTACTACTTTATTGAGCGAATAACATGATTGTTGTTTGAAAAATATGATTTTTTACGTCTTCTAAAAATCCAATTGGCCAAGTTAGTACGATCACACAAAAGATCAAAATATATTATAATTTTTTTTTTTAAAGAATGATACAGAATTAAAATACCCTGGACCCCTAAACTATGTAAGCCCGTGACTTAGGGGTCAGTGTCTTCCCAAGTTTACAATTTATTCTACGCCTAGTCTAGTTATTTAAAGAAAAATTAAAAATGAAAACTTAATTTAAAACTAAAACATAAGATAGATGGTATAAGGTATAAAATTAATGTTAGTGTGTGTTTGTATGTATGTATGTGTGCGTGCATGTGTGTATGTGTAATTAAATTTAAAACACAGTATGGCGTAAAAGTAAAACTTTTTCACATTGACATTTTTTCTATTATCACACTATTCACACTGCATCTTTCTGAAACTGTTTTAGTAATACTTACTATGACCTCTATGTATGTGTACAAGGTGTTAGGAGACCGATTCAAAAACGAAAACTGACGATAGTACTGATGACACCATTGATGTTGTGACACAAAAAAATCTTGATTTTAAAAAAATGATGAAGCTATGGTTTCATTTACCTGTATTATAATGATCGAGCGTAAATAATGCTGATAAAACGTTTTAAAAATATGGTTATTTTTTTAAATCAGGATCGATTTTTTTTTCGCCTCATCGTCAATGTTGTCATTAGTAATATCATCTGTTTTTGTTTTAGAAACGGTCTTCCACTACCTTGTGTATGTTTATATATGACTTACGTATATTTATATGTCGAGATATTTGTATCCTTGTCGCGTTCTAGCTTCGTTTCGCGGCAGACAGGGGTGGGTCAATAAAAGACTCTTTGAAGTCAATCTTTTATTGGCCTTAAAATCTGGTTGCCGCCCAGCACTAGTGGTAGGAATAATGCGTCACTGGCCTGAATCCAGCACCCAGGTTCAGGGGTGCAATTGCAGTTGCTTGACTCAGGACGCTCTCAGGAAAATCCAAGCTGAGGGGCTCGTTCGAACAGGTGGAGTCGCTCAGCACGCGTGGTACTCCGACCTTAGAGTCACCTTGCACGCGTGGCACTCCCTAGCACTGCCGTGAACCTGAAATGCCGGAGGACAGGCATTATAGCCATGTCCTGCTTCCTGCCAGTGACTCGCCTAGCCCAGCGACTAGACAAACACTACAGCGACAGGACAGATTAGACATGATATAATAAAAGTAGGGACTCACCCCAGCGGGTTAAGCGTGGCGTTACTAGTATGTCGCACAGGTCAGAGATTTATTCAACCGCGCACTGGTAGACCGAACAGGCAAATGAATCCGGCGCGGCGAATAGTGACGTACAACGGACCGTGCGTAACCGCTAACAACTATTAATTTTACCTACTTATTATATTATTTTTAAGTACAAAGTTACATCCTGATAGCTTTTTTAATGCAGGGCTAATTGGGAGGAGTTACTAATAAAACTGGCTTGGGTATACTTGTGCTCTGTATATAAGTTTTATTTCATTGTATATATATGTGTAACTGCCTCATTGGTCTAGTGGTTAGCATACTCGACTACAGACATGAGGTCCTGGGTTCCAGTCCCGGGTCGAGCCAATTCAAAAATAAATTCTCAACATTTGCCCGAAGTTTGCGGTGTGCTCCACCCCCGTGCCTCGGAGAGCATGTTAAGCCGTGGGTCCTGTGCCTAATCTCTCTCCGGTCGTGTTAGATTCCCGTCACATCGGACTATGAGAGTGAAGGAATAGAGAGTGCACTTGTGTACTATGCCTGCCAAACCGCAGTGGAGCAGCGTGGTGGGTCTATGCTCTAAAATACCCTCGCTCCTCGGAGTGAGGAGGCCTGTGCCCAGCAGTGGGTCGTTAATGGCCGTTAATGCTACTGATATACTTTACTTATATATATGTGTATACAAAATATGTTTCTGTCAGGTATGGCGATGGCTGAAGAGTTTGAATTCGTCTCGTATATCTGTGCTTACTGCGGTCACACGAACGCGGCCAGGAAACAGAAGCCTATGGCGCCCCCCTTGTCTCCCATTCGGGCTTTGCCTCCGATACCCAGAAGATCCGTAATTGGTATATATTTTTTTATATAAAGTAACTCCGTACTTAGTGACCGTCTACAATGCTAAAGAGGTCTGTGAAATATCAAATCATAATAGTTTCAAATACCTCATGTTAACTGAGTTCGATCGTTTTCATCCTTACTAATGTTACAAATGCGAAAGTAACTCTGTCTGACTGTCGTGCTTTTACACCAAAATTACTGAACCGATTTAAATGAAAATTGTTATACAGATAGTCTAGAGCCTCAGAAAGGTCATAGGCTACTTTTTAATGCGAAAAAAATGTTTTAAAGGATGGATCTGTCGTCATTTTTAGAGCTAGGAGTACTTTCACATGTCATTTATTATATCTATAATATAAAAATGAATCGCAAAATGTGTTGGTAAGCGCATAACTCAAAAAGGCCTGGGTCAATTTTACCAATTTTTTTAAAATGTTTATTGACGTCCACGGATGGTTTTTACAGCGAGAAAAGCTCGAATAATTAAGGGGAAAACCCTATAACAGCCCTTTTCTGTTTCCCCTACAAACGTTTTTAAACTAAAATGTAGTCACTGTTGTCTAAGCAAGAGTCAATTTGCACTTTATCACCGCTGCGCAAAGTTCAAAAACAATTGAATAGTCACAAAATGTAAGCGATATAGATCATTAGTACTGCTGTAATTTTTGCTCGAAGTTTGCGGCGTGCTCCACCCCCGTGCCTCGCAGAGCACGTTAAGCCGTCGGTCCTGCGCCTGATCTCTCTCCTATCGTGTCGGATTCCCGACACATCGGACTATGAGAGTAAAGGAATAGAGAGTGCACTTGTGTACTATGCCTACCAATCCACGGTGGAGCAGCGTGGTGGGTCTATGCTCGAAAAACCCTCGCTCTTCGGGGTGAGGAGGCCTGTGCCCAGCAGTGGGACGTTAATGAGCTGTTACTTACTTTTTTTACTTTCTTTTTTACTCCTAATTATAATTCATAATAACTAGGTTACTAACAACGTTGTTTTTTTTTTAGGTAGCGGTGACGACACACCAACAGCGAGTTCCGGTAGTGATAGCGAACCGGAAAGAACTGATGAACCCTTAGCAGACACTGGTGGTAAAAAAATTTCATAAGTATAGAAGAGCTGATAAAACCATTTTTCCCTTTTAATTGATAACGCAACCGCTGATCCTGGTAATATCTGTGGGTGACACTAAAAATAATCTTATTTATTGATAATAAATACTAGCATATAATTCTTACAACAATAGATAGAAATAGGTTAAAAAAATTCGCCGTCTTACAGACTTTACTAACTGCCAGACTGGTCTATTTAGTTACTTTCACTGCGTTATGTCATCTGGTATTTTACAGTGGGGTAATGCTGCTGATATAGATTCAATATTTGTACTGCAGAAAAGGGCTGTTTGTGCGATTTATAATATGGGCCTAAGAGAGTCGATAAGAAACAAATTCGGAGCCGTGAAAATAATGACAGTTGACGGCGTATATATATTAGAAAACTTGTCGTACGTCCATAAAAATATAGACTTTGTTACGAAAAAAAGTGAATGCACCAGAAATAAAATTGCCGTAAATTCTGGTAGGCTACATAAGATTGACAAGTGATTCTAGGATAACTGTATACGTTTTTCTATAAAAAGCTCCCAGCAGAAGTTACAAAGATGTCTCTGAGTAAATTTAAATCTTTCATCAAAAGAAAGCTAATAATAAAATCATACTATAATTTGAAGGAATACTTGGAAGACAAAAGAGCGTTGGGAGTTAATGAATAGCTCTATATACATCTTGATATAGAATAAATTAAAAATATATATTGTAATGATGATGACATAAAAAACAACGTACACCCGACTGAGTTTGTTGTGGGCTCTTCTTAGATCAGGGCGCGAAGGAACACTTGTAACTTTAAATTGTAAGCCGTTCTTTAAAGTTATTATCAGCCATAATCAAAAAATCAAAATCAAAATATCTTTATTCAAGTAGGCATATTACAGCATTCTTGAATCGTCAAATTTTTGTTTTTTCTTTTCCTTTCCACACTCTAATTCTAATGTACGTCTGATGATGATACTCCAGAACGATTTAAAATCTAAAGTTACGAGGGTTCCTTCGCGCCCCGATCCGAGAAGAGCCCACAACAAACTC
>JACTOM010000924.1:783330-872463 GCA_015832385.1 Elymnias hypermnestra | reverse complement strand
TGTACGTACAACAAGTTTTCTAATATGTATACGCAGTGAACTGTCATTATGTTAACTGCCTTGAATTTGTTTCTTAGCGACTCTCTTGGACCCATATTGTAAATCGCACGAACGGCCCTTTTCTGCAGCACAAATATTGCATCTATATCAGCAGCATTACCCCAAAGTAGAATACCGTATGACATAATGCTGTGAAAATAGCTGAAATATACCAGTCTGGCAGTATCAACATCTGTCAGACGACGAATTTTTTTAACAGCGTAAGCCGCGGAGCTGAGCCTATTCGATAGACCACTTATATGGGGCCCCCACTGTAATTTATTATCTAATGTTATACCTAAGAAAGCGGTACTATCTACAAGGTCTAGTTCCTCATTATTAAGTTTAACAATGGTTTGCGTTTGTTTCACATTAGGAAGAGTAAACTTTACACATTTTGTTTTCTTTCCGTTGAGCAATAAATTATTAGCTTCAAACCATTGTACCACATACAATTCAAAAGTGCTGTAATAAGCCTACTTGAATAAAGATATTTTGACTTTGACTATATTATATAAATATTCAAATTTTATAATATATCTTTGTTGGTTTTCCTTCTTTTAATATTCTCTGTTATAAAAAAATATGTAATATGTGATGGTAATATTTAAGGGATAATTTTAAGTATTTATTTTCGGTTACGGCCAAAGACCTTTTCAAAACTGCGGTGCTTGTGAATATTATTCTGATTAGTCTAATCCTATATCTTACAATATTTCCTGTACCAGAAGGAGAACCAAATCGGCCCCCCTCACCCGAGGAGGGGGAAACGAAATCAGAGCAAGAGAAAAAAGAAGACTGAGCGAATTGTTATTTATTGAAATAGAGAAATAAATTTTATTGAATATTAAATTGATAATAAAAATGACGAACAAACGTAAAGGGATGCAAATGTTACCTTAGATTTTATTGTAACTGTTCAATGTTATTAACACATTCAACATTGAAATGAAATAACATTATGTGGCATAGTAAAAAACATGTTTATGAAATATTTACTTTAGTAATTTCATTTTTTAAATGCTTCTTTATTTAGTACAATAAATAAAATTTAAAAGTACTGCGATAAAATCTCGTATGGCTTTCATGGGGACAAAATTTTTGCAATTTTGTTAACTAAAACTTTATACGAGTACTCATAAACTCGAACTGACCAATTTTGATTTATTATTTAATGTTCTTAGAGGCTTATATATCAATTTTCTTAAGAGGCTCCAGTCTTTTATCATATAGAGGCAGAACATAAAGAGGCTTCTCATGTAACCACTTTTTCTAAATAGACAATATAACATAACAATTGTACTAAATAGACAAGTATCACAAAAAGAAATGTACAGTTATTCAATATTAAGTACTTTTCGGGTAGTCTTATCGCTCATTAGAGATTGTTTCCGCTTTTAAAATATTTTTAATAACGCTGCATATCTTCGTGACGCGGTCATCTCCCAATTTTACCCTCATTTGCCTAAAGTAGTTTCACTTCAATAAGTAATCAACTCTCAGTTGCAAAGGTTTGAAAATTCCTGCTAAAAAACGTATATCATTGCATAAGTATATGAGCCTCATTTTGATTGACTTGAATATAAATAACAGTGTCACTTGTCTAGATGCTCTAGGTACTTTGACAGCCTCGCTGGCGCAGTGGTGCAAGTACTCGCTTTGCTAGCAGAGGTCCCGGGTTCGATCCCCAGTAGGACGAATTTAGGAAATTGTATTTTCTAATTTGTTTGAGTCTGGACTGGTGGGAGACTTCGGTCGCGGATAGTTACCACCATACCAGCAAAAACGTACCTCCAAACAAAGAGATTTGTGTTCCGGTACGATGCTGTGTAGAAACCATAAGGGGTATATCGCCTCTTACTAGATTGGCGCGCTTCCATCTTAGACTGACTTACCATCAGGTGAGATCACAGTCAAGCGCTAAACTGTCAGCAATAAAAAAAGGTTTCATTGTATTATATTTATCGAGTTCACATATTCTTACATTTAAAAAAGTTATGAAAAACATATTTTTGTCCTTTTAAATACACGTGTTATCCAAAAACGACCTATAAATAGACTATTATCAAGATAACTAACTTTTATGTACATATTATAGTTACCTTAAATGTAGTTTTATTAATCTACATTGAGTCTATTATATATAAAATATATTTATTAGTATATTTATAAGCCTGTATTTATGTTATTATAATTATGTGTATGTAATGAGTATGTATTAGTGTGTAATATATTAGTATGTAAGTTTATGTATATGTTACGCCACCCACAACTGCCACGAACGGTTCCTATACCAAAGGTTGTCTGGTAGAGATCGCTATCAAGCGATAAGACCGCCTTTTGTACTCTGCGTGCTTTTGTGTGTTACCTTTATATTTTGTATTTTTTATCTTACTGTCGTGTACTGAAAGTAATAAATAAATATTATCGTAAATTCAAATAAACAGTCTGTATTTTTAACAGTTTTTCTAATTTTATTTTGGATATAGTTACAATATAATCTAAGAGGATGTGTATAGAAAAAATGTTACAAAATCAATTTTAATTTGTGTTTTTTTTCGCAAATATGTTTTGAATATAGTCGCGTTGTTCTACGATGTTAAAATTTGATACAAAAATTTTATGTACTTTAATGAATTCCTCTATTGCGGAATTAAGTGGATAAATGACTTAAAATACAGCGGGGTTTTGATAATCAGAATAATTACTTTAGACTGTAATAGCGGTATATACACTTAGTAATGATTATACAATAATTTGACATTATTTTTAAAATCGTGTGACCAATTTCTCACAAATGAGAATATAAGCAATAAAAGCAAGACCTTATGGTATTTTGTTTAAGACAATTTGTGTGTGGCCTTCAGTGATTTAAGTAGGTTTTAATATATTTCCAAATCTTGTAAACCCGTTAAAAATGTAAACCGGTTAATACTTAAGCATATAAAGATTAACTCTTTAAGCTTGTTTTTTTGCTTGAAGTCCAATCTAAAATTTTATATTAGTCTTCAATTAGTCGATTTCAATAAAACCGACATCTTATTGCTTAATTCAATTTTCCTTTAGGCTTATAGTGATTTATACAAATCCTTATATCAGAAATTGGTTAATTTCTCTTTAAGTTTGCTCTTTCCTTAAAAGCTGAGATATTATATAGTACCGTGTTAAATGAGGCTCTCGATTCTCATTTCAATTGAAACCTTATTGTATTTTGCTTAAATATCCATAGGTTTTTTTCTAAATAAATTGTAAATCATGTACATAAAGAACAGTTCTTTTGATAAAATTAGAACTATTACATTCTTGCGTTTAAGAAAGTATGTAAAAAAGTTCCTATAATATTTTTGGTGGAAGAAACCGGTTTAGATATGTTTTACCATCTTTATTGTTAATACTCAGCCTTGATACAAAGACGGGCTTCATAGTGATCTCCATTTTCCGATCTTGTCGTTTTATAAACCTATTTATTTTAGGCTCTTAGCTTTTTAAGGTAATAAACCTCAAATAATTAACGAAAACCGGTTCGTACTGCTAAAATCTGGTTATTTTAAAACCGCTTCCAGTTATTGCCTTTTTATATTCTTACAGCGGTGTATTTCGGTTTTCGTAAAGGTCTTTTAAAGTTGTAAAATAGAAAATAATGAAAAAAAACTCTTTATAACTTCAATAGATAATGATAAATATAAATAGGTTTTTATTAGAAGTTTTTTATTGTAGCAATTTCTTGGTATATTTCAGTTTATCAAAGCCCTGGTAAAAACCTGCAATTGTGTAACAAAGAACTGTCAATTATCTCACACTGAAGTAAATGTTAATATTTTAACCCTACTTTACTTTATTTTTTCAGTACTGTTTATAAATTTATCAATTTTGACATGATTTTTTTGTATTTTTTGACAGTTCTTGCTTCGACATTTTGTTTACACCTGTTTAAAATTATTATATTATAGCTTTAAAAAATCTCTTAAAAACAATAAATGCTTGGCAACATTCGCTTTAAACGACGTGTTCATAACTAATGTAAGAAAAACGTTAGTTTATTTTAAATATTAAATTTTTTTCTCAATAGAATATTTGCGGGAATGGTATTTATTTTTTATATAAAACTGTTATTACGGATTTTAATTCTGTGTTAAAATCTGATAATAGTCATGTTTTATTTGAGTTTCGGTGGATGGGCAAAGTGTATAAGGCTTCAATTCTAAAATCCTGACTTCATTCTTAAAAAAATTGGAAAATTAATTTAGAAAAAAGAAGCTGACAAAAGTAAAATTGATAGAAAACTTTAAAATGACCTAGTTTTGTACTAATTAAATCAAATTTATTTACTGTCTATTTCTATTTAATAAAAGAACTTTCATAATATAAAATTTAAATAATTAATAACATAACAAAGTTATATAAAATGAATCTTATAATTTTATAAATTGTATGTAACAAAATTTAATATCTTAATCGAAATGATAAATATGTTTATGTTTATACGCTAACTATAACAATACATGGATTTTCGTAGCAAGAGGCTTTATATACTTTTGTCATTAATATTTCACTAAGTACTTTATAAAAGCTACGATAAGGGCCTGCACTAATGATATTTACAAATATTTACAAAGAAAATTTCACATATTTTGTAACGATTACAGACGAAGATTTTTATATAAGTTTATTATTCAAAAAAACATTACAATATCATCCTTCCCCACTAGTTATCTATGATTATGTTGTATGTTGTAGGTACACTATTTTTTAAGTTTTTGCAAGCCCTTATTGAAGCAAATATCCGACCTTGTAAATTTCATAATAATATGAAGGCTCTTAATCAAGGGATAGTTGAATAGTTACGGTTGAAAAGGAGTTTTAATAGGGAAATTATTTTATCTGCGCATTGAGTTATTATGCATAATTCATAAATACCTTTAAAACAACGCAGCAACTCTCATTCTAATTTGCGGGTAGTTTGAATATTTTTTCATCAAAATTACGCTTAGCTATTTAAACAGTTAGTTTACCATTTAATTCCTTCTTTTAATTGGGCCTTTCTTACTTTTCAAAGCTAACTAATATTGCTGCGTTTTGTAATTTAAAAACCTAATTTATTCTTGTTAGTAAGTTATTTCGAATCTTCCTAGTATATAATTTTAGTCTTAAAAGTAATTTTAACTCAACGCTTCTCGGGCCCGCTACTTAATTATTATTTTTTAATGTATAATCTGAATGACAATACGGAAACTCTTGACGACTGCGTAGTTGTGTTGTAATATTCTAGTTTTTTTTAATATTTCTATACAAGTGTTTCTAAAAACTAAGTAATAGTAACATCCACGGTATAGGGGGGGGGGGGGGAATTTAATTGCTAACTTTATAAAAACGTCAGTAATTAATAACGAATTGGTTTATTTCTTTTTAGAGGCATAGAATCCGCTCAAAGTTTAAGTTTTTGCAGACATAAAAAAAGATTCAACAATATTAATAAAATTTCAATTTTAGATTTTTTTCCAATAATGGGGCGTTTTAAAAAGCATGATATTTCCTGTTATTGTCTATGGCATCTAAGAAATCATCTACATAAATTAAAACAATATGCAGTCATGAAGAGTATCCTAAAATTTACATTTCAATGCCTACTTAAGTAATATGGATATTTATTACAGATAACCTCAACAATCTTTGCTTTTTTCAGTCACACATAATATACATAAAAAGTATAATTCGTCCTAATGAAAATTCGAGAGTACATTCTTACGCTTGAAGTTATATTTTTTGTCCTAAAAATATGTAATTACCTTTAAGATTGTCTTTTGCCTTTAAAAAAAGGTGCAGACTCTCTATAAAAAAATCATCAATCATCAAGTCTTAATTATAGACAAAACTTGATGCTGTAAAGTTCTTTATAAAGGGCTAACACTATTATTGTAATGCGAAATATTATCCATTTATACTTGAACGCTTTTTCTAGTCAATTTGTTTAAACAAAATAAAACAAATTTCGGAAAATTGTTGCTTAATACAAAATTTTCAGTCGCTATATTTAATCCTCACACATTCCTTAATTAAATTAAAAAGTGTATCCACTTTAGCAAACTCGTGAATCAAAAAATATCTAGTACACAATTAGAAGACATTTAGTACTTGTTTTTTATTTGACATTATTGAAAAAATCATGGTATCATGTTACATTATAATTCTAAGGAGCCTCTAGTTCATCTGAAAAAGGCGAGTCTTTGCTATAGCTCCATTAATTTTCTGCCCTGAATACGGAATAATAATAATTTCGTTACTTTCAAGATATATGTATAATAAAAAAATTTGAACGTGTTTTTCATGCTAATAATAAATGAAAGTGGAGGGTGTTTTTTTAAATATTTTTTTTACTTGAAAGAAATGAATTCCAGTTGGACGAAAGTGAAATTTTTTATCACAGATAAATCTTAATTGCCTTTGTTTCAAGAATCCTCAGCTATAAGTGACGAGTCAAGTGGAAAGTGTTGTTGAATTTGTTATTTATTGCTTGTATCGTTAATTAGCTGTTTTGTAATGGAACTAATATATTGTAAGTACCTAGTTGATGTGAGTTTTATTTTACTGTCCTTTATCTATGTGGACTGGACTATGAGGAAATGCAATATTTAAAAGTAAAATGCTCTTGTGGGCTATTCATCGTCAAATTGGAATTTGGAGCACTGAATAACCAGTTATCAAAGCTAAAATAGACAATTATTGTGTGACAAATTGATGGTCGATCGAAACGTGATTTCTCGCTCTCAATTTCGTGCAGATATCGAAGTATCCATCATAGATGATACCTACATACTGGTATCCATTGTTTGTTTATAACTATGCCATCTGCGTTCCCTGGATAGCCGTTGCTCCAGATGAGGATTTTGTAATTCAACCAATTGAAAAATTTGAATTAAGATGGGTAATACCTGGGTACAGGCATACTCACACATTAGATAAATTATATGAGTCAAGACCTAACGTGCTCCAGAAACGCAAAATTTGCTATGTAGGTAAACTTACGATGTTTTTTTCCCCCTTAACGATGATGAATTTTAAATTAAAAATAAGCGTATAACATTTACAATGAGAAAGAAAAAAGTAATATTTTATTGTAGCACAATATATAAACGAGTGGATTTAACAAAGGATAAATAACAACACAAAGGCGTGCAAAGTTTGCCTTATTGCTTAGAGCAGTCTTTACCACGCAACCTTTGAAAAAAAAAAAACTTAGTGCTTTCGAAGGTGGCAACTATTATTTATGAAATACCTACTTTTAAAATTAATAAATTTGATTTTTGAACGACTTTATGCCGTCAGTTTGACTTTTTCATTTTTAATCTACTATCAGTAAATGAATAGAGTAAAAAATGTGATAAGTAAATCAGCTGGAATTCGCTGTCGTAGTTATTGTTAATCACAAGGTCAAAAGATTTATTATTTTATGCGAAATTAGTCATTTACAAATCAATAAATGCTATATTATCATTATTATGATGTATTAACGGCTTAAAACAATATATCTCTGCCACGCTTCTGAAGAAAATTTAGTTTGTTCCAGTTCATTCAGAGACTTTGAAACTCGTGCACGTACTCTTAACTTTTTACACTAGCGATAAGGAAAATATTTTATTAAATATTAATACTGTTGACAATTGATATGATATAAGGACAAGTGTTTGAAATGTCAGTGCTAAATAACTTCACTGTGTCAATAGCAAAAGGAATAAGGCGTGAGTAAATATATTTATCATTATTTTTCAATTCCGACAATTAGCCTTTAGTTTGCCAATATATATTTTGTTTAAATTGTCTATCGTAATAAGAATTCTTTCTAGGTTTCTGACTTTTACTTGCCAAGTGGTTATATCAAAAATTGTTGTTATATCAAAGATACAATTTAATTATTTATTATCTTCAGATTTTGTATAAGTTTTTTTGAAGTACCGATATGATAATTTTGTAATTATTGTATATTTGCTTAACGAATAGTTTTAATCCTACATACACATATTGGAATAGATAATAATAGTTGACTGTTTAACTAGCGGATCCCTGTCTTGTTAGTAAAATAAGTAATATCTCATTTATCTTAAAAACAGTAATAGGGGCACTTTAACTATTCTGAAAACTCAAGAAAATACTTTACTAAAGTGGGACAGCATTGTTGAATATGTATTATAATATATTTATGAATATAAAATCACTTATAACATTCAATAATAATTTGATATTGAAGATCTGAATCAGAATATATTTAATAAAGTATGATGATTGACAGTGTCTCTGGTGCAGTGGTGTGTAATGTGTAGAAAACATAAGAGGTGAATTGGCTTTTACTAGATCAGTGTATTTCCATCTTGGACTGTATTATCACATGCCATAAGATGTGATCACAGTTAAGGGCTAACCATGTTTTCAAGTCTGTGCTGTAAAGAGTATGCCTATAGCACATAAAAAAATGAGAAGAAATCAGTTACTATTATTTATTTCATTAAGTACCAAGAATGTAATATTCCAACAATAAAATATAAAATGAAAACTGTATTTAATGTTTATGGTATTGTATCTTTGCTTTATAGCTAGCATTTAGTTCCATCACATAATAATGTTCTTAAATTATTATGAGATGATTACTTATCCCTGTAGGTTAGTAATGAAACTAGCTTATCTGTATCAGTAGTTTTACCTTCATAGTTCATATCTGTGTGGAAGTAGGGGATTTTAACTTTGGTTAAATATTGTCTTAAAATAGCATCAAAATACAATAGTTATAAGTGAATTGTTCTTATAATAAGTTCTTAAGCTATTGACTTTGTTAAGCATGTTGTCCATTAGTAATACCTACAGAGAAAATGGAGAAGAGTATATTACTAATGAATTAGTTTTAATGTATAACAATTAGTGGCTTCTTGTTCAATAATATCTATATATATAAAAGAGATATCCAGGTTTATATGATTCATCACAATATCTCTGGAACCATAAAGATTAGAGACTTGAAATTTGGAAGGATTATTCCTTTTGCCAAGTAGAGGTCAGCTAAGAACATATAAATTAATGAAAATGCTAAATAAAAACATTCCAAACAGATGAAGTCGCGGATACAGCTAATATTCTGACTGAATTCTATCTTCAAATATCAAAATTATCTTATGATATATCAAATGTTAAACGCCAGTAGCTATAGTATACCTATAAAAACACAGTGATAGGATTGAAACAATTATCATACATATATTTAATCAATCCTTCAACACCTATTAATTACTATTTCACTATCTCCCAATATAAAGCTTTTTCAATTGTTAAAATTTCTCAATCTGCATTTGTTCAAATGCAATTTTTAAAAGTTTTATTGGATGACACACTTCATATTAATACTGTTTTATAAATATCAATTCATATTTGTGACTAAATTTTACAATTGAAAGTTCACACTAAAGGCTTCTTTCTTTTATTATCATTTGTTTAAGAGATGATATTTCAGAAATGGTATTTTATAAATAATGTAGAAGGTTAGAATTTAGTTTTGGCCCTGTATATTCTAGTTAATCCTTGATATGTTAGAACAATATAATTAAGTCATAATATTATGTTAAATTATCAACACTCTAGTGCTATCTGTTTGCAGAATGATAATAAATGTTTAATAATAAACAGGAAGGAATGATATTTAAGTGTCTATTGATATTATAATTAGAAATAATGACAAATTGCATTAATCTTCATACATGCATTGATGTACATGTTAAGGTTAATAGTGCATGTTTATAACATAATCCCATAAAGGTAACAAGTGTTAGTATGTTTGTTAATACAGAGTTTCCTATCACTTTAAAAATGTTTCTCTTAATGAACATTGTGTTATTTTAAATTTGACCAAACAAAATCCTATCACCTTGTGATATTTATATATTTATCTATAAAAAAGCTATAATAATTGATGTAATCCCAATGATATTAACACATATATAAATCTAACTTAGTATCCAATGCAGTATATTAATACCTGCGAAGTCATACATCTTTTATTCTAAAAACAGTAACACAAGGTTAAAAGATAGTATTGGATTTGTAATAAACTTATACCTATACAAATATTACGATTTTGTTTACTAAAACAATCTAAATATAGAATCTCAATAATGAAATACTGATGCTTTAATAAATATGGATTTTGTTACTGATTTCACTGCTATTGTGTATTATATTTATTTAAAAAGGTCGCTAAAACGTCAATTTTATTATTTTATTGACATTAATAGAGGCGAACTGCCTCATTGGGCTGTTGGTCAGCTAGTATAGCTACGGAGGAACTAGGTTCGAGACCCGGGTCTGTTGAATTCAAAATTGATACTGGGTTTTCTGATAAGAAAGTCTCACCATTTGCCCGAAGTTGGAAAGTTGGCGGTGTGCTCTACCCTCGTGTCTTGGACAGCACGTTAATCCGTTGATTCTGCACCAGGAGTGAGGAGGTCTGTTCCCAGCAGTTGAATGCTAATGAGCTGTTTCTTGCCTATTAAAACAATGCTTCAATTTGGGAATTTTCTCAACCGATAGAAACGCGTGGAAAACCGCTAGGAACCCACTAAAACCCAGCGGAACCATTTTCATTCATGAATGACGAACCAGGGATTCAACTTTCGCATTATTATAAATTATCCAACTGAGTTTGTTGTGGGCTCTTCTCAGGACAGGGCGCGAAGGAAATATCGTAACTTTAGATCTTAAGTCGTTCTTTGATACCATCATCAGTCGCACATTAGAATTAGTGTGTGGAAACAGGAAAAAATATATATTTGAAGATTTAATAGTTCTGTAAAGGCGTACTTGAATACAGATATTTGGAATTTCAATCAACCTTGTTAGTGGGATTTCGAGACAACATGCTACTTGTGTTATCATGTGGTGTCATCTGCGTCGTCCTTAGTGACAGTCTACATCGCGCCGAGCGCACTGTCAAACGCGCGAAGTTTATATAGTAGTTTTGTTTTTAATTTTACGCTCAATTTTCTCAACGTTATACAGTTATAGCTCCTAAAGTACAAAGATATAGACGCAATAACCAATTTTCAATGTATCTAAGTCTATTTTATTTATCTAAGTTTATGCTTTTTGAACGAGATGAATCTATAATGTATGGCAATATTTTGATAGATGGGGGACAAGTGGAAGAGGTGAAAGAATTTGTATACTTGGGATCTAAATTTACAAAAGATGGAACATGTGAAAGTGATATCGAAAGGAGAGTGAATGCAGGGAATATGGTAAATGGTGCTCAGCACGCCTTTATGAATAGCCAGATGGTGTCTCAAAGGGCCAGACTGACTGTGTATGCAGGAATGTTGGTGCCAACACTTATGTATGGTAGTGAAAGTTGGGTAGTGCAGAAGAATCATAAAAGTAAAATAAATGCGGTAGAAATGAGAGCGTTGAGAAGCATGAGTGGATTAAAATTTAGTGACAGAGTAAGAAATAGTGTGATAAGAGAACGTTGTAGTATAAAAGAAGACTTAGTGACTAAAATTGAGAAAGGTATGCTTAGATGGTTTGGGCATGTAGAGAGAATGAATGAAAGGAGACTGACAAAAAGGATTTATGAGTCAAGAGTGAATGCGAAAGTTGGAAGGGGAAGACCAAGGCGAACGTTCCTGGACCAAATCCAGGACATTTTAAATAACGGCCAGGTCAAGAGTACTCTAAACCGACGAACTTGTATGAAAGATTTAATGAGATTGAAAGAAGCGAAGGAGATATGCAAGGATCGTGGCAAGTGGAAGGTTGTTGTCTCTGCCTACCCCTATGGGAATGAGGCGTGATGCTATGTATGTATGTATGTAAGTCTATTTTATTTGGTTTTATTGTTAAATGTGTAGGTTAGTTGAAGTGAAGTGAAACTTCTTGAAGTTGAGGTAAATTTTTTACGCATGAAACGGCTGAATAGCGTCACTAAGGTGTGCAGCGTTTTTTAGCCCAATTCGTTTAAGGTTAGGTAGTTTTAATATTTACAAATAGCAAGTGGCATTTTTTATTTCAAAGCAATTCTATTAATAATTTCTAATATTGACCAAAACACGTAGCATTTTTATTTACAATTCTTCATTTGAGATTGCAATAAATTATTTGTATTAATTTTAGATATTTTTACTATTTTAATGACAATTAAATTCATTAAATTCCTAACAAATGTTCCTTTTGCCCTCACTCTAAGTCTCGGAAATCTAAAGATTTAGATTTGTACAAATATAAAGAAGACTTAAAAATTACTTTGCCGGAGAAGTTTCACTTCTGATATGTGTACTTTCTACTAAACCTGTATAAATCCTTAGCGTTGTTACATATGAAGTAGTCGTCGAGTGACTTGTACGGGACTGCTACCTTTATTTTTCGCTGGGTTTTTATGTACAAACCCCGACCCATGGGCCAGGAGTATGGCACTCAGCGAGTAAAGGACTCTTCATCCATGAATGAGGCACCATGTGTTCAATTTTCCCATTCATCCCAAGATTGCTACATACTAGAAGTCACCACAACTTGCGTTACCTTATATGAAGCAGAATTTAACTTACACTAAACATTTAAATTAGTCTGAAAACTAAACAAAAACATCAGTTTCCCATTAATAATCATTTTCTCAATGAAATATAGTCTTTATTTGATGATTTAGACACGTGAGAAGCACGTGACAACATGCGCAGCAGCAATTCTTCCACGACGTTATATAATACGAAACGTCGCGAAATTAAGTTCAATGCTATTGTATCAATTTGATAATGCGATTAAGCAAATTATCAGTTGTATCAATTTCAATGGGTTAATATTGGTTACAATTTTTATGGCCGCTTTTTGCGCATGTATTGTCGAGAATGTATTTTATAATTATTGGTTTTATTATGAAATAAATTGCCTTCACAAACGGCCAATCAATATCTATTAAATATTGCGTTGCTTTTTAACACATACGATTACATTGACCATCAGAAGTGTTATTTAAGTCCTATGTCAGGCATTACTTCGGGCGGTAGTCTTCGCAGGTGTATATCAATCTAAACAAGCCGCCAGGATTAGAGGAGAACCGCCTGATTATGATGAGGTCCGTAGTATCAGAGTACTAACCGAAAGAACTCTGATCATGAGATGGAGGGAATATCTTGCGGCTCCTATAGCAGTGGTAATGACAGAGGAGGCGTTGTGCCCTCAGTTGGAGAATTAGCTATCGCGGTGACATGGAGCGCTGTCATACAGACTGGTGTAGGTGCTCACCGGACACGGCTGTTTCGGGAAGTACTTGCATCAGATTGCTGGCCGAAAGGAATCGCCTATTTGCCATGAGTGTGGTGCTCCCGTGGACACGGCACTCCATACCGTGGTAGAATGCCCAGCATGGGGCCCTCAGCGGCATCTTCTGGTGTCGCTGATTGGAGTTGACCTCTCGCTGGCCTGCATAGTAAGTGCGATGGTCGCCAGCGAAGCAGGGTGGAGAACCGTAGCCTCCTTTTGCGAGACTGTCATCTCGCTAAAGGAGGCTCTTGAAAGGGAGCAATAGTTGGTTCCTGACGCCCCTGCTATCCGTCGCAAAAGGCTTGGGGGCAGAAGGCGCGGCTATGCGCGCCTTCTTCTACTGACTTGAACCTCGATTCGGTATCATCCGGAACACCATATTGATTTGTGCAAGCGAGCCGCTGGTTTCCCACTTTAGGATAACGAGGGCCCGCTGGGTTTTAGTGGATATTCTGCTAGACAGTGAGTCCCACACTCCCGACTAGTCGGAGTGCTTGTTTTCCACATTCCGATTGGGCTGTGTGCGTAGAAGCATTTCCCAGCGAAAAAAAAAGGCATTGCTTATTATTATTATTTCGCGGTGGGCCCCACTGAGGCAGTGGATGCACTTCGACACTCGTGGATCTTTTGTATGCGCCCCACCCTTTAATTTCCCCTAAATATACTCAACAACCCATTCCAAAAGTCTGAGAGTAGGTTGGAGCCGTTAAAATCATCGGGTTCCGGATAGGCCACTCCCAGCAGACTCACTCGTATCCTAGCTAAGCCATTGCATTCGCACAGTATGTGCCTTACAGGCTTTACTTACCTTACGATCGTCTTTTTAAATAGTTTAAATAGAAATTGATATAAAATACAAGATTCTTTTTGAGTTTATTAAATCACGAAGGCGTTTATATATTGATGACGTATTTGATTTCTCGGTTCATTAATCTCTAGCAATTTGTAGCCTATAGCCAAGCAGCTATGATTAGATAAGATAACACTCCCCCACGAAGTGTTTTCGATGATTGAATTATTGCAAAAATGACAAATTCATTTACGCAGTTTCAGTATTCTAATAAAGCTACAAACTATTTTCTCTCGCTTTGTTGTAGCTATTTTTTTTTAAATCATTCGTGAGCAGACTTTGTGGCTAAATATTAGAAATTTTAATGCATTTACAGAACTGCAGTTCTGTACTTTAGTTATCTATGTTTTTCCAAGTTGCAGTTTCCAAATGAAGTGTTAGACGGTAATAAGTTTGGATTAAGATACTTTTTCTCCTTTCTAAATGTATGCCATAGTTTGTAATGGATACATGATTAAGAGAGAAAAGATTCTATCCGAAGTAAATACGCACGCAGATAAAGCATACTAAACAGTCAGAATATATTGCTGATAAGAAATAATCCTATAAACCCACAGAATGTTTGTGGATTTACCGAGACCGAAGCTAATTTGGTTAGTAGAATATATTTATCAGTTATAGATCATACTGGCGTTTGAAAATGTTTGGGGTTGGTAGTAGCCTTTTGCTCGTAAAATTGTCTATATTTTTTATAATTAAATGGAAAGTAAGTAGGTACAAATGGAACATAAGTAGAAAAGCAGTTTGAAGGTCTTATTTTGAAACTGCATGTAAAATACATCGCCTCACTAATACGATTAGTTTTAAAAACCAAGGTTTTTGAAGCAAACATGTGTTTGTGCAACAAAATGTTAAGGCACTTATCTTATATAAACGTGATTTGATGTAATAAAAATATATTCTAGCACTAATATTTTGAACACATGTGGAGGAATAACTAACGTTTGTTTTAAGTACTTGGGTGTGTGCTTTATCATAATTTATAGCAACAAAAAATGTTTTGTCTGTAAGGCTGTTTGTAAGATAGAAGGAATATTTTTTATCTTTTTAAGATATCCTTTTTTTCGCTGGATAGTGCTTTTAGGTACACACCGCAACTTATGGGTCAGAAGTGTAGGACTCTACAAGGGGGGATGCCACACATTATCCACTATAATCAATCCCCTTCATCAAAGAGTGGCAACAAGAGTGGGTTCAATTTTCGCATTCCTCCCTGGTGGACATACTTAGAAAAGCCAAATTTTAATGTAAAGACCATGTACCTATTTTCTGTATTTATACCGATTTTACTGCTGGACGAGAAAGTAAATGGTTTGTACAGAATATGTTGAAAAAATGTCTAATCAACGTAGTTTTCAGCAGACACAATTAAATTTTTGGAAAAACTACGCTCGATGTCTAAAAATAACAACAAAGTTATAGATGGTCCTCTTTGAATTTCTAGAATCTCTTTAGGAAATCCGGTATTAAATTAGCAAATTATTGCTTCGCTTGCCTTATTTTTATTGCAATGTGTTCATTTAATACAGCGTCTTTTAAAAAAAATGCAGTTGTTAATATGTGTTTTATTCTGAAATGCTGAAAATAGATCGACGTCATAGCCAATAAATTTATTGTAATTCAGTTAACCCGCAGCGATTTTTTTATTTCGTTAAAAAGATAAGTACGACGGGAGTTAACTGCTTTTAGTTTTTTTTGTAGTCATATCGGTCTCTACGTATACCAATCTCATCTAAACTATATATTTACGTTTCACGTCATTGGGGTAATTAAACGGTTCTGTTAACTATACGAAATAAGGTCAAGGTTATCAACCGAGAACATTACGTAATTGATCTATTTTTATTTCATATAGATCGTAGGAGATCACTTATTTATTCGAGGAGTTGAGAAAAAACAGATCTGTTTAAAAATTAACTACCTGTCAAATTATTTGAGATATAGGCTTCGGTAAAACATCGTTATGTATACCTATGGTACTTACTTTGTTTAATTATAATGGAGACTAAATAGTTAGAATTGAGAAGATAAAAGGAATATCAAGCAGGATACAATTATCCTCTGATTATTTGCGTACGACATAGTATAATCATCGCAATTAATAGTAAAAAAAAGTATGTAAGTAGCAGCCTATTAACGTTCCACTGCTGGGCACAGGCCTCCTCACTCCAAGGAGCGAGGGTTTTTAGAGCATAGACCCACCACGCTGCTCCACTGCGGATTGGCAGGTATAGTACACAACAAGTGCATTCTCTATTCCTTCACTCTCATAGTGCGCTGTGACGGGAATCCGACACGACCGGAGAGAGAGATCAGGCGCAGGACCGACGGCTTAACGTGCTCTCCGAGGCACGGGGTGAATCACACCGCCAACTTCCGAATTTCGGACAAATATTGAGAAAATCTTAATAGAAAACTCAATATTGATTTTTGAATTGGCCCGACCCAGGACTCGACCCAGGACCTCATGTCTGTAGTCGAACATGCTAACCACTAGACCAATGAGGCAGTACCAATTAATAGTAGCTGGTGATAAAATAGTAAGATGGTAGCTGTCTAACTTCTTGATGTTTTCTACATAGCTACTGGAGTGCAATTTTTTATGCTTTACTGGTAGAGTGGAAACTAGCCAAGGCCGATTGATTCTAGCCTCCAGACACTCCAAACTCAAAAAAATTCAGTTTCCTAAATTGGGCTCTCACCTGACGAATCGAGTATTCATAACATTACATTAGTGAGGCTGTCCAACTGTGTTTATTTTATAATTTTGCTTTTGGTCTGTAAAAACTGATTTATTTACATAGTGTTTGGAAAATAGTTTTACGAAAGGTTAAGTTAAGGCTACGTTACGATGTCCTGATGTAAAAAATGAACTTGTTTAAAAATATATCTAAATTTAAACGGATTACTTATAATTTTGATCATTATATCTACACATTTATCAACGTAGGTCAAAGGTCTTTTTAAATCACATATCTATCACACGCTGACTTATAAAATTTTATACAGAGTAGATCGAATAAATCGAACAAATCATAAATGTTATTACAATAAGAAGGTAATTCATTAATGAGGTGTATTAAACATTTACCCTACCATATTCAAAACAATTTCTTTATCAGAGCCAGGTTTTTTTGTAGACCACAGTGTCACGCGATAACAATTAATGATGATGTAAGTAGCTCAACATTATTTCATTTATCGAAAAAATTAATATAATTAAATACTAGAAATAACGACCGCATTATAGCCGATTATTTAATTGAAGATATCATGTTATTCTTATGACAATTTTGCTTATTTAAGTTTCTATCTATATTTAAAGACTAATTGTTAGTTCTGTTCATTTGTCTCTATTTTGAGCTTGACGAAAGAGCTCCCAACGAAATGCGATAGTAATCCCGATGAACTCTTGTATGTTTTTAAATAGCTTATTTATATTTTAAAATAGCTTCATTGTTAGATTATTTTGTAATGTAAAGTATGCAATTGTGAGTTTTTCTATCCATGTTTCTAAACCACGATTTTTTTCATCTTCTAATATATCTCTTGTCTTTTAATCTTGTTCATCATTATTAGTTGAATTTCTGTTATCCATTTTACTGTAACACGTTCCTAATATATTTAACGTTTCGCCTTTTATTCTGGATTTATATTCTGTGCATATTGTAAGTCTTCCAACAGCAATAGAGTAACTATTTGAGTTTGCTGATGATCTTGTGATCTTCTCAATACATCTTGAATTTATCGGGATTCTTATTTTGCTTTAGTGGAAAGATTCTTCCATCAGGGTGCGTAAAGGCACTTCTTTACGTTATGTTTCTTTCAGCAGTTGATCCGACTTCAAGGAGTCAAGTTGAGTGACATTGAAGTAAATATTTTTCTACAAAAGTAATTAAACAATCCTAAAAAAGTGTATTTCCAGGCCATGTCTGTATAAAGTGAATTGTACTCAATGGTATTGATAGGGGCCGAATGATAAAGACGTAACCGCTTCGGGAAGTTAAATTTAGCGCTGCATTCCAAACATTTCCAGTGCTTATCGGTCAACCTCTGGCCTGAATTGAACTCACAAAACTAACTTTGTCCAGTTCCCGGTAAAAATAACCAGGGCTGGGCTACTATCAACTCGGTTTTATAAGAAATGATAGTGTCACCTTTAATTTTATTACATCATTCATCTACTAACATATATACGAATGTAAACAAAACGAAGAGAAAATAATTTATAAATACTAGATATATTGTGCGAGGCGTAGCAATATTCAGAGGTTATAGTTACGTTTGTGAAATTTAAATCATATTATTTAAAGAATGCATAATTATTTAATACAAGGTGATAATTAGACGTCATTCTATTTATTTTAATATAATTTTGTAAAGATGGTGATTTTTGAGAGCATTCTCCAAAAAATCCTTTCTCACTTTTCCAAATAAGTGCCTTAGTCCTTTGGTGTACGTTGTTGTCAATCTTTATTACTGTAACTATACATTAGTAAGCTATGTCCAATTTGCGATGTAAATTAGATTGGCAAAGGATATATACTAGGTACGTTTGTATCTCATATCTCATGTGCAGGTGTGAATTTAATTGCCTAAAACCATCTTCGCATAATTGCTTTTCTTATGACACTATTTTGGTGCACCTAATTTAATGGTTTCTAAGTCCATAACAGACACAGGTAGAAACAGTATTTGTGTTTTATATCCAGTATTGACGGCCCCTACGTATAAAGAGTCAACTTCCATTTTAGACATGTTGACGTTTTAGTAATATTGATAATTATGTCACCCCTTTTATCTTGAGTTTTATATCGTAGTCTATTAAAAGATAGCATATGATATAAATAGTACAAAAGGTAGTACACCAATAATTTGTATCTTTATTCGTAGGAGCCGTCGATATATAGGTATATTGCAACATTCAACCCAGTGTGCATCTGCACAACCCTTGATTCGGACCCCCAATGGAAAACTACAGCTTGAAGATAGCACGATCAATCGGTTATTGGGTCGTGGGTAATCTTCTTATCACATGAATACGTAGAAAACAATTGATATCATTATTAGTTTGTGTGAAATACATTACTTTTTTCATTTACATTCTTTATACAAGATAAGATATGTGTATTAAACAGTAATTTTGTGTTAGTGTCCTAATTTTGTTTATTTATGGCCTACCAGATGCCATTAACAGGAAGCTAATTGGTTCGTCGTCGTCGTCGTCGTCGCTTCAACCGATGGACGTCCACTGCTGGACATAGGTCACACGTAATGACCGCCACAAGGCCCGATCTTGCGCTGCCTGGCTCCAACGGCTACCGGCGACCTTCTTTATATCATCGGTCCACCTTGTGGGGGGTCTGCCTACACTGCGCCGTCCGGTGCGGGGTCGCCACTCCAGCACCTTTGGCCCCCAACGTCCATCGGTCCTTCGGACTATGTGCCCCGCCCATTGCCACTTCAGGTTCGCGATTCGTAGGACTATGTCGGTGACTTTGGTTCTACTACGGATCACTTCATTTCTGATTCGATCACGTAGAGAAACTCCGAGCATAGCCCTCTCCATCGCACGCTGAGTGACTCTGAGCTTCCGCATGAGGCCCATAGTCAGCGACCATGTCTCAGAACCGTAGGTCATCACTGGCAACACGCACTGTTCGAAGACTTTGGTCTTCAGGCACTGAGGCTAATTGGTTAATTATACTATAATTTGAATTTTTAATCGTATAAGTAAAAAGAATAAAACAGTGTGCAAGTCAAAACCTAAACAAAATGAAAGGGTATAGTAATGATGATTGTGGGTCCTTATCAGAATGGGGCGTTAGTAAATTCAAAAGTTAATTATAGATACTGTCAAATTCCCCCTCTAAAAAGGCAAAAATATGAAAATTATGTACAGTTTATATGTATGTAAATGATGGATTTGCTTGTTATATGCAATTTATGTTTAATGCAAATGAATGCTTATTTATACGTTGATAATGAGAAAACAATTTCTTGAATTTACGTATGTCTATCCGTTTGATTCTGCAACTCCATTTTTACTGGTAGATAGATTAGGTGTTATAGTTAATAAATGAGAATAGTATTTATCTTCAGCTTATGTGCTATCCTATCGCATACACTTCGTGATGTACTACTGTAAATACATTATTTTATAATAGTTTACCAGACTATATAATTTGTGAAAAATCTTTTATTTTAGAATTTTGTTACCGAAACATTGTATAACTCTGTAAATTTCTTTATTGTTATATATATATATATACATACACAAGACATCCAGGTTCTACTGACTCATCAAGATATCTCTGGAACCATAATGCGTCGTCGTTGTCGTCGCTTCAACCGATGGAGGTTCACTGCTGGACATAAGTCTCAAGTAATGACGTCCACGATTTTGCGCCGCCTGGCTCCAGCGGCTATCGGCGACCCTCTTTATATCATCGGTCCACCTTGTGACGGGTTGCCACTCCAGCACCTTCGGCCCCCAACGTCCATCGGTCCTTCGGACTATGTGCCCCGCCCATTGCCACTTCAGGTTCGCGATTCATAAGGCGTAGTGACTTAAAATTTGGTAGGCTTACGAAATTCCAACCGCAAGGGGGTTGCGGGGGTGTTGATTAAAAAATTCAAATTTTCACATATTTCTCATTTGTAAAACGATTTGCCTAAATTAAAATGCTTCCCAAAAAAATATTTCACACAGACGAAGTCGCGGGTTTAGCTAGTATTATAGCACCACTTAAGTATGTAATATTAATTACCTTAAGTTTTTATTTGTTAATTTCTCAATAAGTGAATGTTTTTTTCTTATGAGAATAAAGGTCTTTAAACCTAGACACATGTTCAGATATATAATGTGATCCGATAAATAACAGATTTTCTCAAATTCCCTCGGGATTGAGAAAAATCGGGTAACGCTGTGAACAGCTGGTATTTTATGTCTTTAATTATTATAGTGCTAATTAAATTTAGGAGATCGTTGTTTTAAGGTAAACACGTTTATATTGTGTTTTATTTTTATTATAGGACTTCGCCAGAATAAAGAGTTATGCGATCGCTTATCAAGCCGAAAGCAACATGCGTCCAACGAGCCTCGACTCAAGATGGGGAAGTGCCTCATCGTGTCGAAAGTTACACGATACGAATACGAAAAGTGAGTTACTTATCTTTCACTTGATTCTACGTTATTTAAGAACTAGAAGCTTATATGCGTACTTTATTATTCAGGAGATATATTTAAGGAATCAATGTAAAAATATATTGGTAATCTTCTAGGCATAGCCACGACAACATTGCAGATGCCGAGCTGGAAAAGATATTACGAAAACGTGGTTCTGATTACGACGCCATGATATCTACACACAGGGAACAAAAATCATTTGAAGAAGGTGTTGCAAAGAGCCTCAAAGACATGGGACTCCAAGTGGAAATGGCGAGCAGGTAAAAACTAGTGTTAAACTATTTTTAAACTAGTAATAATCTGAAATAATTCGAAAGTGGATAAAGTGACTTATCCTTCAAATATTTTATAAAAAAAGCAATACGTGCTATATATCAATTAGGATCTCGTGATTCTCCAAGAGATTAATTCAAAGAAACATCAATTCGTAATAATATTCACTTATACAGCAAAAAAGTGATGTACACAATTTTAATACAAGAAATAAAAACAATCTTGTATTTCCATATTTTAGAGTGAAGAAGGTTAAGAAATCATCTGTCGGGTTGAGCATACGCATTTTAAATAAGATACCGCAATTTGCATCCGCATCCGCATTTTAAGAACATATTAAAAACATGCTTTTACAAAAGGTATATTATAATGTTGAAGATTATTTAGGCGATTGAAATGTTAGGATTTGATTCCAGTTGCACACAGAAGCAATATATTACACATTCGTTATTACAGGTGGTCTCAAAAAGCACTTTTGAATCGTCAGTAGTCTGTCCGCTGGTAATAAATCTATCAACGGTTCGGAATGTTGATTCCGCTGAGAAGAAACGCAACGGTTACTTCTTTAAACATAATTTTTGTACGTTATAGTGTGTTTAGCCTTCATGTGCAACTGGAATCAAGTCCAAATATCTTTTCGCTTAAATAATCTTCAACATTAAAATATATATTCCTATACTTGGGATCTAAATTTACAAAAGATGGAACATGTGAAAGTGATATTGAAAGGAGAGTGAATGCAGGGAATATAATAAATGGTGCTCTGTACGCCTTTATGAATTGCCAGATAATGTCACAAAAGGCCAGAGTGGCAGTGCATGCAGGAGTGCTGGCGCCAACACTTATGTATGGTAGTGAAAGTTGGGCATGGCAGAAGAATTACAAAAGTAAAATAAATGCGGTAGATGATGAGAGCGTTGAGAAGTATGTTTGGATTAAAATTGAGTGACAGAGTAAGAAATGGTGTGATAAGAGAAAGTTGTGGTATGAAAGAAGATGTAGTGACTAAAATTGAGAAAGGTATGCTTAGATGGTTTAAGCATGTAGAGAGAATGAATGAAAGGAGACTGACAAAAAGGATTTATGAGTCAAGAGTGAATGCGAAAGTTGGAAGGGAAAGAATTAGGCGAACATTCCTGGATCAAATCCAGGACATTTTAATTAAGGGCCAAGTCAAGAGTACTCTAAACCGACGAATTTGTATGAAAGGTTTAATGAGAATGAAGCGAAGGAGATATGCAAGGATCGTGGCAAGTGGAAGGATGTTGCCTCTGCCTACCCTATGGAAATGAGGCGTGATGCTATGTATGTGTTAAAATATACCTTTTGTAACGGGACGTTTTTAACATATTTCCTAAAACTATGTGGAGGTAAACGCAGTGCACAAACCAACAAATGATTTCTGAACCTTCTTCATTCTAAAATATGGCATTACAAGTTTGTTTTTGTTTCTTGTATTAAAAATGTGTGTTTCGCTCTTATAGATGACTATTATTACGTATCATAGAATTAAATACAATTAAGCTTAAGAAGTTTAACTTCCTCCACGTGTACATGATAAATGACCACGTCCTTTTTGTTTTTCCACGGATGTTTTTCATTTTACGAAACGTGCAAAACGTGCACACTGTGTGTTATCTTATCGTTAAAATTGCCTTCAAGGACATCACGGAGACAATTTTTGCATTATTGTCTGCTTATTAATTATGAGCTAACAAATATGTCGTAAATCATTTAATTTAATAACATGCATCAGACCACGTTTTGCTGTGGCAACGTCTGACATTAATTATACGCATGTAATTTATCATTTTCGTGGAGACTTTGCAATTGCTGTATCTAGTCGATTATTTTTCTGTGAAAATGGTATAATAAGTATTAGGTCCCCATGGGAACTTTAAATGATATTTACGCGGTTATATGTGTATAGACTAAACCTAGACTACCTTGGCTGACGCCGACTCCAAATATGAGAATACGAAGAACACTATAAAAGAATACGCAATTATTTTTTACTTTTTAGAGCATATTAATATATTTGTAAGTCTGTTTCAAGGCGGTTCTTTATTTGTTAAAATTTTTATTTATTTTTTGATTTTTAATGAATTTGAAGTAAACTAACAAATTTGTCTCAATATGTGTACACCTAAGAACGTGTTGCAATGCAGCAACGAACGTAATGTCATTGCTATTTGGTTACAGACAGTTATATTTTTTGCCATAAACCGTAAGTGTACCTCTTACTGTAAGCCGTTGAGGAAATCCATTGATCTTCATATTTAACTACGACTAGCACTTGACCATACCGAAGTTACGGTAGACAACTCAAATATCTGGATAGCCTATAGAAGATTCTGTCGAGTATCGTTCATTTGCTCCTAAGAATTGAAGAGTTCCGTTACTTTTTCATGGAATCCATCATCAGAACCTAACCAAACTATCACAAAACAACCCTTGAAGTATATCCTTTCCAATAAAAAAAAGAATCATCGAAATCGGTTGGCGTGGTCTCGAGTTATTCGCCCATTTGTCGCGCACATGAAAGTGTAAATTTAAGACATATCCGGTTTTCTCATGGATGCCATCATCAGAACTGGATTTTAAAAAATGGGACCCTATGACGAACACCACCATTGATATAAAAAAATCATTACAGACGAATTGATAACCTCCTCCTTTTTTTGAAGTCGATTAAAAATCTGGCTTACTTCGTCTTCTTCGTCTGGCATATACATCAATTGTTTTTCTGAAATGACAAAAACCACAACAACTGTACAAAGTTTCATCACAATGGATGAGTGAGTTGTGTTTGCAAAATAGGACACAAAAACCTACTTAACGCGCCTAATAACTTTCAATCCATATACATATGTCTGTATAAATACAAAAAATGTTTCTACACAAGCCTTTGAAATTATCCAACCGATTTGACTTAAACCGGCCACATTAGAACGACAATAATGAAGATGGTTTTGACTACTAAACTCACTTACTTATTAAAAGATCTTTAAAACTATTCGCGTTTAATTCCAAAATCACTCCTTTTGCAGAGTAGATTATCTCTAAGTACGATTTCCACCATATACTCTACTACTACTAACTGCCTCATTGGTCTAGTGGTTAGCATGTTCGACTACAGACATGAGGTCCTGGGTTCGAGGCCCAGGTCGGTCGAAATCGATATTGAATTTTCTATTAAGATTTTTTCAATATTTGCCCGAAGTTGGGAAGTTGGCGGTGTGAGCTACCCCCGTGCCTCGGAGAGCACGTTAAGCCGTCGGTCCTGCGCCTGATCTCTCTCCCATCGTGTCGGATTCCCGTCACACCGGACTATGAGAGTGAAGGAATAAAGAGTGCACTTGTGTACTATGCCTGCCAGTCCGCAGTGGAGCAGTGTGGTGGGTCTATGCTCTAAAAACCCTCTCTCCTATGAGGGAGGAGGCCTGTGCCCAGCAGTGGGACGTTAATGGGCTGCTACTTACTTTTTTTTCTCTACTACTCGGGTAACACCGAATGGAATAACCAGTTTTATATATAAAGGTATATATAACATTGATTGGTATTGCCGTTGACCTAACGAGGTTACAAAATAAATTATCTTTTGTAATTTTTTATTACTCGTTAATTATATCTAAAACGTGGGAAGTAGTAGTTGGTCTAATGAGTCAGTTTTTTTGCATTGTTTTCGTCACATGTTACTTGCTTCTCAAGCTGGTTATTTCCAATAAGCCATGGCCGGAGTTTCTGAAACTGTGACAAATTAGAAACTTCTTCTTTTCGTTCCTCTCAAATTACTGGTGGTTGGACATCAGCTGTGAGTTTCTGTCTTAATCTCGAGCAAGGTGAAATAATTTGCAGCGCTTATGACACCAGTCCACACACGAATATTAGCCACGATTTGATGCGGCTGCATCAAATCGTGGCTCCGCATTTTCCGGCAATTTCGCCTGTCATTATCAGCTGCAGCAAATCACATCTCTCGTGTTTGAAAACATCACTAGGCAACTTTCCTAATTTTGATGGTCTGCAATACCCTGCGGTTGTGACTGACTCTGTCTCGAAACCTCTGCGTTTTTAGACTTTTTGAGTCCAATTAATTGAGAGCTTGCGCCGATATGCTCACGTTTCGAAACCTTCTCTACATTTTCGAGTGTCTTTCTTGATAGCCCAGGCTTTACATTCGCAAATGTAGTAGTGTAATAGACGAGTGCGTAGGGGTATACTGATGTTACGACATGTATTAATAGTAAGATGATGATGTATGATGGAAAGTATTAATAGTAAGATTACACTACGTTAAACTTTTTACGGACACGCTCATGTTAGGTTTTTGGTAATTCGTTTGAAGATTAGCTATTTTTAATAATTACAGACAATATGTGGCATTTTAATTTGCCACTCGTCATTTAATAATTTAATATACTGTTTTTCATCTACACTAATATTATAAAGAAGAAAGATTTGTATTTTTGTATGTAACGAATAAACTCAAAAAGTACTAGACCGATTTTAGTAATTCTTTTTTCATTAGAAAGCTACATTATCACTAAGTAACATAGGTTATATTTAGTTCTAGGTTACTATAGAAATCTTTAGAAATTCCTATTAAAACCAACCGAAGATGTAAAAAAATTAGCAATAAAATGTCTTTCATCGCATACGCTGTGAAGAGTATTAATGATGGGCAAAAAAATGTTCGACAAAATTATAGAATATATCAATATCTACAAGAAACTTCGCGAGACCATATGTCTAACTATTGTAGTTACGTCACTGTAACTACTTTTTTACATTTAAAAAATTAATAGAAATGCCTATCAAAATCAGATCGTGTTATCCATACCATTTATAAATATTTATCCAAATAAATAATTTAATATTCAAGACTCTCAATATCTGATGATTATATTTTGAATTATTGAAATCGGATATTCCATTCAAAAGATATCATGAAATTAAAATATAAATATATGTCCGCGGCGGCCGCCACGCAGCGCATCGAGTAACTAACTCGACGAGAGAGGGGCATTGCGGGAGAAGGGGGTGCACCATTATGAATTAGGTAGCCGGTAGTAGCCGGTAATATCTATATCTATTTATGTCTACCCGTGCGAAGCCGGGACGGGCCGCTAGTAGAATATGAAATAGAAATATTTTATAAATTTTCATTTCTACATTTTAAATTCAAAAACAAAATTTCATGAATAATTTCTAATATTCACTAAAAACACGTGGCATTTTTATTTACAATGTGTTATTTGAAATTTCAATAAATTATTTGTATCAACATTCGACACTGTTATTATTTTAATGACAATTAAATACATTAAATTCCTGATATATCTTCCTTTACCCTCCCTTTATGTCTTGGAAATCTAGAAGTTTTAGATTTGTATATATATAAACAAGACTTAGTTTGCCAAAAAAGTTTCACTTCTAATATGTGTACTTTCCACGCAGGCACTTTTATTTTATGATCGTTCATATTGAGTCCTGCCTTGAGACTATACTCGTTCAAACAATTACTAATTTCTGAAGGTCATCTGCATAGCGAAGGTTGTTTATTATACGGCCATTGACTTTGGTGCCATAGTCAATACTTGATGAAGCTTTGGATATTATACCTTTAGAATACAAATTTAAGAGTGTAGGTGATAAAACACAACCTTGCCTAACACTTATTTTTATACCCACGGCACCAGATTTCTCGTCTTCAATGCGGACTGTCGCACGTTGATTCCAATACAGGTTCTGAATAACTCTGATGTCGAGTCCGGTATCAGTTAATATTAAGCGTTCATGAATCAAAGCCAGTACCTCGGTTAGACAAGCGAGTATATGTACCATTAGGCCAACCACTTACCACTACAATGTAAAATAAAATATTTTTAAATAAAAGTTAAATATATCTTCCTAATATATCGAACTGAACTCTATGCGGATAAGTAGAAGATGTACAGCATCTCCTAGAGTGTATCAGAAATCGGAACGAAAGTCAATCACTGATAACCCGCTATGGTTTAAATTGTATTGATATTGGACTACTGCAGAGTATTCTGAGTAGTCCAACGTCAGTAATAGTCATATTTTATAACATGATAGTAGTGGGTTATCAGTGATTTATATTAAAGCGAAATTACGATGGGGCTGACGTGTCTTGTGGACAAGTCCCTAATATACTCGAGATAAACAAATATATATCCTATGCCCTAAGTCCAAAAAATCCAGAAAAATGAAAACATGTCATCAACATTGGATGAGTAATTTCGGAGTTCTTTGGCGAGAAGGATAATGACACATTTTATATAGATTAGCATATTTCTCACGTGCTCGCTGACGTTGTGGTGCGAGTACTCGCTTCGGTAGTGCATGCATCAGGTTTGATTCGGAAGGGCAAATTTAAGACATTTTAATTTGTAATCAAGTAATACTTGCGTCATCCGCTTATGAGCTACAGGAAATGCTAAATATGATGAATGAAGCTTTGAAAGGGAAAGGAATGAAAGTGAATGTAAACAAAACGAAAGTATGCTTTTTGAACGAGATGAATCTATGATGAATGGCAATATTTTGATAGATGGGGAACAAGTGGAAGAGGTGAAAGAATTTGTATACTTGGGATCTAAATTTACAAAAGATGGAACATGTGAAAGTGATATCGAAAGGAGAGTGAATGCAGGGAATATGGTAAATGGTGCTCTGCATGCTTTTATGAATAGCCAGATGGTGTCTCAAAGGGCTAGACTGGCAGTGCATGCTGGAGTGTTGGTGCCAACACTTATGTATGGTAGTGAAAGTTGGGTATGGCAGAAGAATCACAAAAGTAAAATAAATGCGGTAGAGATGAGAGCGTTGAGAAGCATGAGTGGATTAAAACTGAGTGACAGAGTAAGAAATAGTGTGATAAGAGAACGTTGTGGTATAAAAGAAGACGTAGTGACTAAAATTGAGAAAGGTATGCTTAGATGGTTTGGGCATGTAGAGAGAATGAATGAAAGGAGACTGACAAAAAGGATTTATGAGTCAAGAGTGAATGCGAAAGTTGGAAGGGGAAGACCGAGGCGAACGTTCCTGGACCAAATCCAGGACATTTTAAATAACGGCCAGGTCAAGAGTACTCTAAACCGACGAACTTGTATGAAAGATTTAATGAGATTGAAAGAAGCGAAGGAGATATGCAAGGATCGTGGCAAGTGGAAGGATGTTGTCTCTGCCTACCCCTATAGGAATGAGGCGTGATGCTATGTATGTATGTATGTAATTTGTCTAGGTTTTGAATTATGGAGGCTTCCGCCGTGACTGCTTTCTTTGCCCAATTTATCATAATATGTATCATTCTTTTCAGATTAACGTATAACGACGAGTTAATAAATTGGTGTGACGTTGTGGTACCTTGCGGCGGTGACGGTACCTTCCTTCTAGCAGCTTCTAGAGTTAGGGATGCTAAGTAAGTGTTAGATTACTTTTAAATTCCTTTTAATAGTTCACGCTCTTCCTATGCATATCTTGTTCAAACTCTCAATGGTAATTATTATCCTTCTACGAGAGTTCAAATAGATTCAAGTATATTTTTTTGCACTCAAGTAATTAATTTTTAAATTCAGCATATCAAAATTAATAAAGTAATTATCGTATTTGCGATAAATTTGTGTGTACTGGTTGACATCTCATGTTAAAACAGTTTGAAGTAAGAATTGCGTTGTAACTTTTTTTCATATCACTTATTTTAGTCATTTTTATCATTATTATTACGTTATACAATCATTTCAATCACTATTATAAGGATATTTTTGATGAAACACATATTTTTTAGATGAAACAAATTTAACAATAATTATTTTCACTCTCATTTGCATGCCTACGAACAACACTGCGCTTTTTTTTATTGCTGGCTGATTAGCGCTTGACTGTGATCACACTTGAAAATAAGTTGAAAATAAGGTAAATGATGGTACAATCTAAGAAGGAAGCGAGCGAATCTGATAAACGACAATTTACCTGTTTTGGTTTCTACGTAGCATCGTATCGGAACACAAATTTCTTTATTTGGCGGTACGTCTTTGCTGGTAGGGTAACTGGCCACGGCCGAAGTCTCCCACTTGTCCAGACTAGAAAATGCAATTTCCTGCATTCGCCTTACTGGGGTCCTAACCCAGGGCCTCTGCTAGTAAAGAGAATACTTCCACCACTGCGCCAGCTTAAATAATTAATAAAGGTTAATAGACGTATAGCAAGATGGTAACAGTAATGTTTTCCTTCTTTAACTCAACCGATGGACGTCCAATATCTTCGTCTTACGAACTGATATTCTTGCCAGTAACGATTTTCAAGATTATTTCTTTCCTTAAACGTGAGAAAGTTGCTTATTTCTCATTATTTCTCTACAGTAAACCAGTGATAGGGTTCAACAGTGCTCCACACAAATCGGTGGGTCGTCTTTGTCTGCCCACGTGGTGCTCGAATGACGTCAAGGGGGCGTTGTCAGCTTTAAAAGAGGTACGTCATATTGTGACAAACATACAAAGTCTAACGAGCTGCCTTTACAATAAATAAATTCATAAATTTCTCAAAATATTAGTCCTACAATGGTGTAATCATTTCAGGGCAGATTCAGATGGATGAGGAGGTCTAGGATAAGGACCACAATCACCTGCGAACCGAAACTCTTGGACACCATCACACCCGTAGACTTGCACACACTGCACTATTGCAGGTAATGTGTATATTTAGAATATCGTATATGTATCATTATATCATATTTTTTGTTGATTAATATATTATGAGTATATTAACATATTATTGTATAATGAGTCAACTGTCATTTTAGACATTTCATAATTTCGATGATAATAAACAACATAGTAACATGACTATGACTATGCTTACACAGACTCGCTACCTATAACAAATGACATACAGTAATAACATGACCACAGACTAGTTACTTGTAACATACAGCTTAGTGTAGTAACTAGACTACAGACTAGCTACATTTATTAATCTAGGTCATCATTTTTTAAAATCATATATCCATTACAACATGATTCTTTAAAAAAAACATATCATTAATACGGATAAGATCTTCATTATGAACTCTTATTAATATTATAAATGCAAAAGCACCTCTGTCTGTCTGTTGCGCTTTCACGCCAACACTACTAAACTGTTATAAATTAAAATTTGATACACTGTCTAGAGCCACAGGAAGGATATAGGCTACTATTTGAAGTGAAACTTCTTTAGGCGCATGAGGGTAAAAATTTGACAGATGAAACACTCGATTAGCGTCACGAAGATGGGCAGCGTTTTTATGCTAATTTGTATAGTTAGGTAGTTTTAATATTTATAAACAACACGTGGCATTTTAATTTGTCACTCGTCATTTAATATACGATTTTTCATCAAATATAAAATAAACATATTATACTAATATATAAATAATAAAAATACAATTAAATTCAAACATATCTTCCTGTTTCTTTCTTTCTATGTCTCAAAAATGTAACGTTTTAGATTTGTATAAATATAAACAAGACTTAAATGCTAAGTTTGCCCAAGAAGATTCACTTCTGACATACGTACTTTGTACACACGCACCTTAAATTTTTATTAAGGATTTGGAAATTTTAAAATTCTAATAGGTACAGATGTATTCCACCCATAATTCATATAGATACCTGTATTACAAAATCTAGTGTCACTTTCGAATTGATATTGTTAGTATCAATTGTTTTTTTCTACAGATTACAAATCAACCCCCAACCCCCCTCCTCCCTCATACAAACTTAAGTCCCTTTTTTAGATTAGATTAGATTTTGTTTTCTATATTCAGAGTTTATTTTTGTTAAGGGACAGAATTAAGTTAGTACTGTCAAAATTTTACCCTCATGCGTCTAAGGAAGTTTCACTTCAAATAGTAGCCTGTATCCTTTCTGTGGCTCCATATCAGTTCAGTAGAGTTGGCGTGAAAACGCAATATACAGACAGAGGTGCTTTTGCATTTATATTATTCATATGAGTTAATAATGAAGATGTTATCCCTATTAATGATATATTTTTTCAAGAATCATGTTGTAATAGATATATGATTAAAAAAAATTATGCCCTAGATTAATAAATGTAGCTAGTTTGTAGTCTAGTCACTACACTAAGTTGTATGTTATAAGTAGCTAGTCTGTGATCATGTTATTACTCTATGTCATTTAACGACTTAGAGTACGGTTAGACGAGGTAACGAGTCTATTTAGTCATTTCACTATGTTGCCTGTTATCATCGAAAATAACATTGTATTTTTTCCAGGTACCCTCCGGTACGAAATCCCCTTGACACGCCAGAGACGATATCATTGAATGCAAGTGACAACACTGAATGCACAAGTCCAACCTTGGCAACTAAAGTTTTGCCATTTCTAGCTTTAAATGAGGTAAATGATAATGAAAAACCCTGATCAGCTTTATCATATTTTAGTCCCTTAGGTATTGTATTCGAAAAAAATGTAAAATTGGACCAATTTAATAGTCGTGTATGAAAACTTTGAGGTTTTAACCAGTCATTACCACTCGTAGATATTTCATTAAGAAATATGTATTACACAATATTTTTTATTTATTAATTATATTACTAAATACCAATTGAGATAGCTTTTTCTTTAAAAGTCATGTATTTTGATACAACCTTTCAGATCCCTTATTTTTGCAACAAAAAGTAAATATAATAGATAAATTATTTTTTTTTTACACTTAACTTTAAATAGTTTCTGATATCCTATGTTCTGTTCCTATGTGTAAGGTTTGTTTTAAGGATTGCTTTTGTCGCCTTTTGCACACAGATGTTTAATTGTTTTTAAGTTTAATTGGATCTCTGACTTATGTCTTTCTTGTGGGCAATAAAGAAAATTATCTATCTTTCTGAAATTTGAATGTTTGTAAGGTATTCATAGGGGAGAGTGTAACGTCCCGTGTGTCGTTACTGCGGCTGCAGATTGACAACGGCAAGTGGACGCACACGAAGAGTTCAGGGCTCTGTGTCACAACCGGCACCGGCAGCACTTCATGGCACTATAGGTGAGATATAATACTAATTATAGCGCGACACTAACACACACACGCGTCTATGCCAACACGCGCACAGGTACACTTACAAACACACTTACGCAGCCACCTATCCACGCACACACACTCGCACATGAACGCACACACGCACGTACACATGCACATACACAAACAGGCAAGCACCCGCTCCCCCACATACACCTGTATGTTTGCGCACTCTTGCCAAGATTTATAACCGTTTTGTTATATAATATAAATAATATACGAGAGTCAAATTAAAAAATAGAAGAGCGTGCTTAAGAAGTACACATGTCAGAAGTGAGACTTCTTTGACATACTAATCTTTGTCTTGTTTATATTTATACATAGATAAAACTTTAAATTTCCGAGACTTGGAGGGAGAGAATTTAATGAATTTAATAGTCATTAAAATGTTAGAAGTGTCGAAAATTAATACAAGTAATGTATTGAAACTTCAAATGATGAATTTTAAATAAATGCCACGTGTTTTTTTGTAAATATTAGAAGTGATTAATTAAGTTTTGTTTTTGAATTTTACCTTTATACGCCAAGAAGTTCCACTTCAATAAATTATAAAAAATGTTGCATCACAACATACAATACGAACGCGTAAAGAGGCGGTTTAACGATCAATGGTAGGTAGCTTTCAGAGATATTTCCAGAATTAACTTAACATCACATTTTCGTTTACGGGTGAATCGTATGCTCATTTGCTTTTTTAGTTACATAAGCAAATGTGTGTGTTCCAGTATTAATTGCCTCAGAACACACTCTGTTCTGGAGCTGATGAAGATATTGGGGGAAGATTTCAACATGAAGATGGACACAACGCTGGAGAAGGCTCGGGAAGTCGCCGAGAGATACAATCAGAAACTGATGTTCCCAGCGGGTAAGGTTATACAGACATTCATTTTAATAGTATATTTTAATACAGGGGAGCCTGAAAAAAGTACGATATTGATAATTTGATCTCATTAATAACGAATTTTCTCCTATTTCCACGGGATCGAGATCTATTCACTTTAGGAATACAATACAATAATCTTTATTGTACACCCAACACTTAAAACATAGAAGATAAAAGACATACAAATATATATTAATGAGCACAATTGGCGGTCTTATCGCTAGAAAAGCGATCTATTCCAGGCAACCAAAAATTGCTTAAAAGGATATATAACTAAGAAAGCGGAAAGGGGAAATATTTAATCATCGTAACTTATCATAAAAATAACACCCATTGTATATTAGTACTATCAGTAACATTTTACATTTTTATATACGTCTTGCTTTGGAAAGAAGAACTCTTTCACCATCTTTTTAAATAAATTATGAGATTGAGCATATATTATATTATTATTCAATGAGTTACAAAGACTAGCTTGGACGGTAAAGGATTTTGAAAAGAAAGACGTAGTAGTGTAGAAGAATATCTAATGTGCTATAAGAATGTTCAGTTTAGTAAGTAGTAAAAGCCTTTTAACTTTTCATTGCGGGGTAGAGCCGTCCTCTTGGAATATACGGTTATTAAAACGTCCAGTTTACATTTTGTTAATTATGTTATTTCAGATTCTGAATATTTGGCGTATTCGGTGCGGGAGTATATAACATTTGAGGAGTGGCCAGCACCACGTGGGTTAAGGGTACGGGATAGGGCTGCATCGGTCCGGGTTCGATCCCACTGTACAGATGCTGGTAAGGAAAAAACCATTTCCATTTTTGCACTATAATCAAGAATATATCCTACAGAGTGCCGAAAGCAGGCCGATAGTACCCGAATTATCCCGAGTACAAGTGACGTCACAATTTTTGTGTCTCTTCGCAATAGCATAAAGCAGTTAGTGCTTTGAATGTTATTAATTAAATCTTTAAAATAAACGTATGTGACGTCAGACACATGGTGACAAATGATTTTATAAAAGTTGTTTTATGATGTGATGACCTCTTGTAAATCGATGGTTACCGGCTGTACGCACGAAAAAGTATGACTCATTGTCACGATCCGCCGAGTGAGCGCGGAACAAGCGATAGAAAGGCGCGATCGGCCTCAACGTTCGGCCTATGATATAACTATTGTGCGTAGCAATTAATGTAAGATTAAAACATGTTTTCTTACGACCTTATCACGTAAGATTTAAAAAATCGCTATTTTTTTGTTTATAACCAATCTTCTTCTTCTTAAAGTGCCTGTCCATTTTTCTTCAAGGTTGGCCGCTAACTTTTTGAGTTTAATTTCGATCTTTCGCAAGATGGAACAGCTCGGCTGCGGACTTTATACCTGTCCATTCGCGTATGTTCCGTAGCCAAGACTTCTTTCTACGTCCACCGCGCCTTTTGCCTATCATAATAAGTTGGAGTAACCCGTACCTATCGTGCCTAAGTACGTGGCCGAGATACTCAACTTTCCGCCTCTTTATGGTATGCATAAGTTTCCGGGTCATACCAACGCGCTGGAGTCTCTAATTCTTGCTTCCGGGATACCACAACTAATTTCGTTTTACTTGTATTAATGGTCAGTCCCGCTGTCTGACTGCTTGCATTTACTCAGTCTAACATTCCTTGATGGTCGCTTTCCGAATCTGCAATAAGGAACTTCACTTTAACAGCTTTAAAGTTTTCAAGAGCTTCTGCTATTATAGCTTCGGAATAAATATTAAAAAGCAGTGGCTATAAAACCCACCCCTGTCGAACCCCACGATTGATTCTGACATCTTTGGTGTCATCATTGTCTACCCTGACAGTCGCAGTTTGATTCTTGTACAAGTGGCATATGATGCGTATATCCTTTCCATCTAAACCAATGACTATCAATATCGCTAATAGCATTATTTCATTATTACGCAATAAATTAAAACGAGTCTTTTAGTAATAAGACACTTTATCTAAATATAAGGATTTTTTTTATATAATTGTAAAAATACCGATTAAATAAAACAGATAATATGTTTAACAGGTCTCGTAGTTGACGGTAGTGTGTCATTTCCATTTAATGATGGCACTGAAGCCTTGTTAGAGATACATCCAGAGGATTCCCTCATGACCGTACAAATGGACGACGCCTTACCGTATTAATATGTATAAAGCCAATATATTACTATAGAGGGCGTGTTTGTAAATTATGTGTGTATCAGATCAATATAATAAACAAATTGTCTTTTACTGTGATGTATAAAACTAAAACTGTATCATTGTATTTTACGAAGAAAATGACTCAATAATCATCTGCAACAATCATATTGATACATTGTATCCAAATGAAACTTTTTGTACAGTTATTGTAGTGAAACTTCTTGAGGCACATGAGGGTAAATATTTTACGGATGAAACCCGTGATTAGCGTCACGAAGATATACAGCGTTTTTATGCTAATTCGTTTTGACTGAGACAAACATTTGGCATTTTAATTTGCCACTCCTTATTTAGTCATTTGAGATTTCAGTATATAATTTGTATTACTTAATATTTAATGACAATTAAATTCCTGTCAAATCTTTTTCCCTCTTAAGTATCCAAAAGCTAAAGTTTTATATTTGTATAAATATAAACAAGTCTTAAAAATTAGTTTGCCAAAGAAGTTTCATATGGGCATATGTTTTTTTAACAAGGTACCAAAATCGCATTTCGATTTACCTCAGCCTTTTAGTAATATTTAAATAAAGATACTTTTAAAGATTATTTGAATGATGAAATGGTTTATATTTAATCCATTTGCCCGTAATGTAAAACCTTTAAAAAAGTAGAATATTTGCGGCCTTTTCTTTAAATTCAGCTGAACCACAAATAATACAGCTTAATGATTGAATGGAATGTTTAAATTAGGACCTTAAGATTAGATTTTTTAAATTCTACTCGTGAAATAGTAGCGCCTGGAACACGTAACGTATTCGACCAATCAGAACTCACAAATGTGCGAGCAGGATAGCGCCATCTAACGACGCACAAATGCCTTGTTAGATTTAATGATTTAAAATTTTATTAAGCGTTTGATGGAGGTGTGTCAAATGTATTATACATATGTTGTTGTGTGTCGTTACGTTTTTTGATATATTAAAAGAATATCTTTTAGATACAAATGACCTAAAAAAAAGATTACATGAGAATAAATATGACTGTTACTGAATTTTTGATATGACAGGCTGTCTTTAGAGATTATTTAAATCATATAAATGTTAATTTTTGAACTATTTGCCTGTCATCCCAAACAAAAAAAATATTAATAAAGTGACAGAGTTTTTTTGGTTTTTATTTAAAATCAGTGTTATTAACTATTGATGGCAGTTTAATAAAGCTTTTAATTTTGCTCGCGCAATAGTAGCGCCTGGAACACGTAAAGTGTTCGACCAATCACTGTATACAAATGTGCAAGCGAGATAGCACTATCTGACGACGCAAAAGTGCCTTTTCGGATTTATTGTATCAAGATTTTATTAATTATTTGATGGAGGTGTATCAAATGTTTATACATGTGCTGTATTGTGTCGTTGCATGTTTCGATACATTAGAAGCATATTTTTTAAATACAAACGATATTAAAAGGTAGGACTCAAAAAAACAATAACAAGACAATAAATACGATTGTTACGGTGTTTTATATATGTCAGATTGTCTTTAGAATATAAAACTTACAAAGAACATTTTAAAAAGTGACTGTAAATGGAGTATTTTCGGTTTTTTCTTTAATATCAGCTTTCTTACTCACTGGTAGAACGCAAACCATCAGACTGTTGAGAATTTAATAAATTTTTTGTCCCGCAATGTTTGAAGTAGAACCATTTGGATTTGATTTTTTTAAATTCTATTCGCGCAGTAGTAGCGCCTGGAACACGTAAGGAGTTCGACCAATCATAACGAACAAATGTGCGAGCGAGATAGCAATATCTTAAACTTACAAAAGTGCTTTGGTGTCGGACTTGGTGTTTTATGTATTTAATGGAAGTCTATCAAATGTATTATATATGTGTTGTTTTGTGTCGTTTTTTTCCATACGTTAGAAGCATTTCTTTGAGATACAATCGATATTAAATCGTAGGTAGATGTCTTGTATATTTCACGTTGTCTTTTTACCACAATCTCTGAAACTACTTAATATTAATGACATTTTTAACAAGCTTGGTTTAGATAGGTTGAAAATATCATAGTTATGAAATCACAAACATACAACACATTTTATTTATGTGTACAAGTTACACGAGAAAAATACCCCTTTTTTAATAAAAATGATTGTTATATATGGACTGTTGTTATAGTTTTGTTTAAAATAGACTAAGACTGATTTTGATAAAGTAGTTTCTTGTAATTTGGTGTTTTTTTTTGGTATTTTGTAATTTTGTATGTGATATAATTAGTTTATTTTATCATTTATAAGTAAACCCTCGGAAACATTTCTATTTTATTCAACGATTGTTAGTTTTTTGTGAATTGCATTATTTATATATATCTTGGGAGTACGCTTAGGGTCAGTGCACACTTAGCAGCGATGGGTTGAGCTTGTAAATAAAATATTTGTCCTATCGTTTACCCGATTGAGTTTATTGTGGGCTCTTCTTGGAACAAAGCGCGATGGAACTCCTGTAACTTAAAATGATGATACATTCTTTAATATCATCATAAGTAAGCAGCAGCCCATTAACGTCCCACTGCTGGACACAGGTCTCCTCCCTCTTATGAGAGAAGGTTATTAGAGCATAAACAGTGCACTCTCTATTCCTTCACTCTCATAGTCCAATGTTACGGTGATCCGACATGGTGTCGGAGAGAGATCAGGCGCAGGACCGACGGATTAACGTGCTCTCCGAGGCACGGGTGTGGATCACACCGCCAAATTTTTCACAACTTCGGGCAAATATTGAGAAAATCTTAATAGAAACCTCAATATCGATTTAGAATTGGCCCGACCCGGGACTCAAACCCAGGACCTCATGTCTGTAGTCGAACATACTAACCACTAGACCAATATGGCAGTTTCATCATCATCATACCATGGAGATATTATATAAAAAAATATATTTGAAGATTCAAAAATGCTGTAAATGCCTATTGAATAAAGAATTTTTGAATTAATTAAGGGAATACTCTGTGCATAATTAACCCACAAAATACTGTTTTCAAAATAACTTTAGGATAATGCCGCTGAATTCAATTTGTTTTGCAACAATAAATCAAATCAAATGAAATCGATATACTAAAGCTATTTTCTCCATGTTTTTATGAAAAATCATTTTGTTCTGCTTTCTATTTTAGGGGTTATAGCGCCCTTATATTATTTTTTTTGGAAGTAAAGTCGTGTGATTCTGTTAGTATAATTCATATAGCTATCCTTAATTGACTTCTTACTGTTAAGTAAAACACATTCATTAACCATAACAAGAAAACCACAAGAAAAAAGCCTTTATCCTACTATTTTCAACCCTAATGTAATTAGAATAAAGTTTAATTTATTTTTATAAATTATATATTAATAATGATGAAGTATTTTGCTGCTTTGTGTGTGCTGAGATAAGACTAAGATTTATGGAGCATATATGTACTTTTTTGTTAATCAATAAAGCATGTTTTGACGATTTAACCTCAATTTAGTATTACATCGATATGATGTTTCAGTTTATTCCTTTAAAAACATATACTTTACTATGTAATAATAAATGATAGTATGTTCTATAAATCTCAGTCAGATAAACTGTACTACCGTGTAATTTTTTAAATAAACTTATGACTGATTTATCAAAACCATTATCTAATACATTAGGAAATATTTCAATGGCAGCTTTGAATATAAAAAAATTCAAATTCAAAATATCTTTATAGCGCTTTTAAATCAACAAATATATATATCAGAGAATAAGAGAAGCGGAGAAGCATAAAGCATAGCGGCGTAGGGTTCTATGCCGACATCGTTATTCATTTCTTATACTGTGGGCGTTCGTGGGTAATATTGGTGCAATCAAACACTTTGTTAATTAACTCGGATTATAATGTTCAATCACTTAATGTTCCCGATATCAATTTACACAAACTCATTAGCACTAATAGTTAGGAACGCGACAGTTCCAACAGTCGACCACTCCGGCCGACCGCCACTCGACTACTGCCAAGAGACGCGCCGGACTGCCACTTATTGACTTTGCCCCCACGCCGATACAAAGATGGCGCCAGCGATCCACAGACTCTTGCACTCCGACATATATTTTTTCCACACACTTATTCCAATGTACGACTGATGATGGTATTATAAAACGACTTAAAATCTAAAGATACGAGTGTTCCTTCGCGCCCTTTCCAGAGAAGAGCCCACAACAAACTCATACTTTAACGCAACTAATATTTTACTTAAATAGCGCATTAAAGTTCCCAAATGATGTCTCCCAGTAATTATTAAGATATCTAGCAGCTCATAAATGTCCCACTGTTGGGCACAAGCCTCCTCAGTCGTAGGAGAGGGGGTTATTAGAGCGTTGACCCAGTTATTACTATAATGTTCAAATATCGACAGTATCTTAGATTGAAAGTGAAATTGTTAAGTTATTTATAAATTATGTATTTACTTAAGTACTTAATAATTGCGATAGACGAATCAAACTTGACATTTGGTACTATTTAGCTATTTACGTAAAAAATCTTAATTTAATGAATTTAATCTTAAGTGAATGTAAATTCAAAACAACTATTTTGTTCGACCAAGACTCTTGAATCTGAAAGTATAGTAACTAATAAATAATACGAAAATTACTATTAATTTAGAATAGTATTTTTCGTATTATTTATTAGTAAATATAAAAAAGGCTTGTCAAGTTTGGATCGTGATTATAAGTCTACGTCAGGTGCTTCTGTATTTTTCCCTATTTAAGTGCAATTAAAGACATTTTTAGTATAATAATTTTTTTTAATTTCATTTGAATCCTGTCTTGATACCTATAATATAAATAATAAGATCTGTTAACGCAATATTTTCCAACATTAATTTAGTCTATCACTCTCCACTGAGGATTATGATGTCATACAGCGAACTTGTCAAAAAAAAAGTGAAATAGATATTATTCGTAATTCCAAAGCTGTATTTAAAAAAAACTATCGTTGTTATCTAGTCTTATAAGCCCAATTTCCTTTTTCAGTTATTTTTTAATCTTATTTTTAACTATTACTTTATATTTTATATATATAAGTAAATTATGTTGTTGTTAAAGTTTTGTCCGTGTAGTTTTCACCTTTAATTAAGATACCATTAGAGAATAAATATATTTTAACAAAAAAAGAACCGCCTTCAAAACAAACTTACAAATACATTAATATGCTCTAAAAAGTAAGAAATAATTGCGTATTCTTTTATAGTGTTCTTCGTATTGTTATATTCGGAGTCGGTGTCAGCCAAGGTAGATGTTCCCCGCGTGTCCACTTGGCAGCTCCCGCGTCTCTCCCACCTATAGCTATATATGTAGGTACCTTGGCTGACACCGACTCCAAATATAACAATACGAAGAACACTATAAAAGAATACGCAATTATTTCTTACTTTTTAGAGCATATTAATGTATTTGTAAGTTTGTTTTGAAGGCGGTTCTTTTTTTGTTAAAATTTATATTTATTTTTTGATTTTTAGTGAATCTGAAGTAAACTAACAAATTTGTCTCAATATGTGTACACCTAAAACGCGTTTCTCATATGAGATAACACCGTTTAAATGAAACAACTTTACAAAGTTAAATTTACATTAATATCGCCACACCCGGGATCGAACCCGAAACCCTTATACCACCGCTTCACACATAATTCACCTTTCAAATATTGCAATGCAGCAACAAACGTAAGGTCATTGGCATTTGATTACAGACAGTTATAGATTTTGCCAAAAATCACACTCTTACTGTAAGCCGTTGAGGAGTTCCATTGATCTTCATATTTAACTACGACTAGCACTTTACCATACCGAAGTTGCGGTAGGCAACTCGAATATCTGGATAGCGTGTAGAAGATTCTACCGAGTATCGTTCATTTGCTCCTAAGAATTGAAGAGTTCCGTCACTTTGTTATGAATTCCATCATCAGAACCTTACCAAACTATCACAAAACAACCCTTGAAGTATATCCTTTTTAATAAAAAAAGAATCATCGAAATCGGTTGCCGTGATCTTGAGTTATTCGTCCCATTTGTCGCGCACATGCTTACGCAAATTTAAGACTTATCCGGTTTCGACATGGATGCCATCATCAGAACTGGTTTTAAAAATGGGACCCTATGAAAAGCACCCCCTTTCATTTAAAAAAAATCATCAAGATCGGTCCACCCAGTCGGGAGATTTGAGGTAACAAACATAAAAAAAAACCGACGAATTGATAACCTCCTCCTTTTCTTTGAAGTCGGTTAAAAAGCTGTGAATGAAGTTTGATAATGTATGTAATGTGTATTCTTTAGTGTTCAATAAATGTCAATAGTTATAATATGGGGATTTTGGCCTTGGTTATTATACACATATTCTAAACCACATATACACATACCAGCTTTTCTTTTTTTTTTTTATAAAACAGGCACTAATTCTTCTTACATGACTAAATTTCACCAACAATCACAAATACACTCACTCATTCTTTCATACCCACTGACACCTATATAACACTCGCTAACAACACAGCAAATATCTCAGTTTTGCCTTTTTATTGTTTTTCAAATTCTTACTTCCTAATATACATACATAGCATCACGCCTCATTCCCATAGGGGTAGGCAGAGACAACATCCTTCCACTTGCCACGGTCCTTGCATATCTCCTTCGCTTCTTTCATTCTCATTAAAAATTTCATACAAGTTCGTCGGTTTAGAGTACTCTTGACCTGGCCGTTATTTAAAATGTCCTGGATTTGGTCCAGGAACGTTCGCCTCGGTCTTCCCCTTCCAACTTTCGCATTCACTCTTGACTCATAAATCCTTTTTGTCAGTCTCCTTTCATTCATTCTCTCTACATGCCCAAACCATCTAAGCATACCTTTTTCAATTTTAGTCACTACGTCTTCTTTTATACCACAACGTTCTCTTATCACACTATTTCTTACTCTGTCACTCAGTTTTAATCCACTCATGCTGCTCAACGCTCTCATCTCTACCGCATTTATTTTACTTTTGTGATTCTTCTGCCATACCCAACTTCCTAATATGTACTCTGTTATTTTGAATATTATTTAATAATTTGCGTAATCCGTAATTCACCTTATTGTAAGTATATTAATAATTCCATGTAACAATTTGGTAAAACGCTGTTGGATTACCAATAAATATACAGCTTGATATTGACCTTGGAAGTACAGCGTTGTTACAGAATTTCACTGTCCAGGGACATTATATTTATATGATTAATTGCGTTGAAAAGGGATGGTAATACATCATTGCCCTTTTAATTGGCAACCCAAGGTGTTTTACTGGTCTTGTAAATATTTATGAGATTCACACAATATCAGATGAACTGTTTTGAGAACATGTACTAGCTGAACCCGCGACTTATTAATTTAGGCAAATTGTTTTACAAATAAGAAACATACCCGCACTGTCCTTTGAGGTTGTAATTTCCTAAAGTTTACTTTTCATAGTTTCCATAATGTCAAAAAAAAAATTTCTGTCCAAGTTTTAGATACCATAAAAGATATAGTTTGTAAATTTTAAGTCTCTACGTCTTATGGCTCCAGAGATATCGCGATGAGACAATATATATAAGAGATATCCAGATATATAGATATTAACAATATAAAATTAGAATTAAAAGTTGAAATTGTTGCATGTTACGCACCTCGGACGGAAAGTAATTTAAAAGCGAATTTAGCCATGCGCCGAAAATTTGTCATTTAAAAGAATAGCAAATTACATGCGCTGAAAATTTAAAGCATGTGCACTTACGCTTATATATAATCGGGAGGTGATGTGGTATTTTCGTCACTGAAAATAAGTTCGAAAGTATGAACTTGCGATCCAGGTATGATGAAAATATTGTTTTTTACATCCAAAAAATTAAGGTTTCGAAGTCAAAACCTTCACTAGCGGTAACAATTCATAAAATAAAATGCACTGATTATGTGACAAGATTTCTAACAGTTAACTTGAAATCACGACGTAGACACTCAGTGAGAATGGTTTCTGCATAACCTTCGGGATCGGGAACTACACGGAAAACAAACTAGTAGACATTAAATTGAAATAAAACCACAAATATTTTTAAGTCAGTATATTTGTTAAAAATTCGTACATAGAGTAAACCTTTAACGGTTTCACGTTTCGATATGGTTCCAGAACTCCATTGCGACTACAAAAAAAAACCTAGTAAATGTTAAACTAAAAACAATGGAGTAAATATGAAACACGTATCAAAATTCGTTGTTACAAAATTATAGGAAGCGAAAATAAGCTAAATTAACAAAAAATAGCACCTATATTGGATGGATTACGATTTAAGAATGTAAAAACAATATGGCAACCATTTTAAGGTTAGAAAATTAATTGACACAGATTATGAAATATATAAAATGTTGCTATATATCTAAATGTGAAGGACACTGCCTTTTTAAGTACAAAAGAAAACAAATGTATATAAAATCACAGCTTTTTGTAGTCATTTCAATTCAATTAGCGAGGGGTCTTAAAAAATAAAAAAGATTTACCGCCACCTTAATGGAAAAATAAAGACCAGTGTAAACTTTGTCCCCTCTATAAGTTAAATGGAATATATATAGTTATATTAAAATATTTAACGCTGGCCCTTATTTAAATCAATATCAAAATCACATATAAATCGAGCCGAATATAAAATCGGTTTTAATCGTATTTTACAATAAAGTATTACGTAATGCAAGGCAACCTTCCAAAATATAAAATAAAACTTAAAAATAGTATGGACGGATATAATAATGCACGAATTATCACAAACTATAAATATTTTTAATATAAATCCCATGGTATTAAGACTATAATTTAATTTATTGGTACCTAAACTAAAGATGACTGAAATTTGCGGTTTTTAAACGCAACGTTCTATATGTATTTTCTAATGAAATAATAAAAACTAGTATATAGAGTACAGATAAAAAATATAGTTTGACGGCTCCACATTTTTTTAATCGTACACGTTTCTTTTTAATTATGTGTTATCGTTTTAGTTGGAATAAAATCACAAAGACACGTACACACAATAAATGATGGCAAAGCAGACACACATATTTACAAACACGTTAATTATTAACAAATTTCGTTGTAAATACCTATACTTGAATACCAATAGGTGTCGCACTAAACTAAATGACACATTACAGAAGACCATAGACAATGTCTATGGCGTCACTTATTTTTTGTCCCTCTTTTTTATAATTTATTATCTTTCATCCTCTACTGGCACAGTATATTAATTGTTTAGCTAGTCTGTGAATATCCGGTGTTAGTGTAAGGCAGTGTACTGTAGAGGGAGCTGCCGGTTCTTGAATAAGCTTTAGGGTTCCTTCTTCGCGCGAGTATGAACGCAATGGCCGCGATGACGCAAATCATCAAAATGACGCCGGCAACGCATATTGCTATTGCGAAATGACGTTGTGAGATGCAGATTGTATCCTCCTTCTGAAAAGAATCGTACAAAAAGTATTTAAAACCTCATATCCCTTGAAAATATTTCACTTATGTTAAAAAATGGATTTTAGGTCGTTATCAAAAGATGACACGGTGTGTTTATTCAAAATAACGTACATGTAAGATGTTTAAAAACCACGTTCTCACAAACTATCAGCATAAGGTATCAGAGTCATATGGTCGCATATCAATCGAAGATTTTAGAAGAGATCTGGTAAATTCACAGGATTGAGATGTGAAAGTTTTGATATGAATATTGGTTCATCAAAAGTCCCTCAATAACAAAAATTGCTTAAAATCAGACGAGTCATATGCTAGTCGATTGACCTTCATTATGAAGTAGGAAATGACACAGAAATGAACACAACACAGTAATTCCGTCGGCGAAGTCGAGATCCACGAAACTGAGATTAGGTCTCGCTGGACATGTCCTTGAGGCAGCGTTTCCAGTAGGGCTAGCCCATTTAAGGCCTCGTACTCCAATAAATAAGCAGCGAAGCTCTTCAAGAGATCACCCCCTCTCCCGGTTACGCTGTGAAAGCCACTATCAGCTCAGAACGTTAAAATTAAGTTTATTTACAGTAATAGTTCCAATGAAGAAGTTCCATGTAAGGCACTAACCTTTTCCGATGTTACATCGTCGTTCTCGGGCGAATCTGCTTCATTGACCCAAAGTCCAGAAAATACTTCGACTGTTGCTGGAGCACCGTCGTCAGAGTCACGGCGAACACGGTTCTTCTTATGCGAACACGGCTCCTGCCATATTGAAATAAAGTATATTAGACTCAAATGATAATGAGGAATACTGTGGACAGCTAAAAGGGCAAATAGATCAATCCTGATAGAACTTAACATCACAATAAAGCTATCGATCACCTGCTACGAACGTACTCCACCTGTACTCCACTAAAATAGCCAGATAACTTGAGAGAATCTGCTTGTAGCAGGAAGGATCGAAGGATAAAGACTAAGAGGTTGTTCACCTACCCATTGGTCCGACTAAATAAAGAGTATAACAAGACTCGCCAACAGTTACTAAGGTATATTAGAGCATAAGTACGGCACAACGTTTTAATACTCGTTTACTTCCTCGTATTCAACAAATATATCTCAGGTTGGTTATTAATTTCAGCAAGAAGCGGTAACATTGGGCGATACGTTTAACATTTAAAACATGCTGTTTTGATTTATTACACTTAGTGGTGACGCAACCTTTTGGCTGCGTTTTGGGTTGTATTTTGATGGTGCCGCGAAAAAAGGTTTTTTCCTCTAGAGTGTATATACTCGCATTCGCATTCGCCGTGACAAGGTGTGTTCCGTGAACCGCTTAGAATACCGCTCAAGTATTCCGCGAATCGTCTAGAAGACAAACCCAAGTGCTTCGCTAATGGCTTAAACCACCGCAAGTGCTTCGCTAACCGCCTAGACGACCAGGAGTGCTTCACCAACCGCCTAGACGACAGGGAGTGCTTTGCTAACCGCCTAGACCACCGGGAGTGGTTCGTTAGCCGCCTAGACGACCGGGAGTGCTTCGTTAATCGCCTAGACGACCGGGAGTGCGTCGCTAACCGTCTAGAAGACCGGAATTGCTTCACTAAACGCCTAGACGACCAGGAGTGCTTTACTAACCGCCTAGACGACAGGGAGTGCTTTGCTAACCGCCTAACCACCGGGAGTGCTTCGTTAGCCGCCTAGACGTCCGGGAGTGCTTCAGTAATCGCCTAGACGACCGGGAGTGCGTCGCTAACCGTCTAGAAGACCGGAATTGCTTCACTAAACGCCTAGACGACCAGGAGTGCTTCACTAACCGCCTAGACGATAGGGAGTGCTTTGCTAACCGCCTAACCACGGGGAGTGCTTCGTTAGCCGCCTAGACGACCGGGAGTGCTTCGTTAATCGCCTAGACGACCGGGAGTGCGTCGCAAACCGTCTAGAAGACCGGAATTGCTTCACTAAACGCCTAGACGATCGGAAGTGCTTCGCTAATCGCCTAGACCACCTCCTGGTGTAGACGCCACATGGACGGTGGATTCTCCTTCGCCGCCGATGCATGTTAGTGGTACTTATTTAATATAAACGCATATAGTCTATTTAGTTCCCTGGACGGTGGCATTCTCTACGTCTCCGCTTTACTTAAAATCAAAATCAAAAATATCTTTATTCAAGTAGGCATATTCTGGCACTTTTAAATCGTCAAATTATATTTTTTTTCCACACTCTGATTCTAATATACGTCTGATGATGGTACTCAAAATCGGCTTCAAATCTAAAGTTACGAAGGTTCCTTCGCGCCCTGATCCGAGAAGAACCCACAACAAACTCAGTCGGGTATTTTTTTACCATCATCATTACAATAACATATCGAGTTTACTATATTTTAATTAAAATCAGAACAATTCGTTCACTCCCAGGGGTTTCTATCGTCTAAGTACTCTTGCAACTTATAATACGATTTTTCTATCAACTTTCTTTTAACAAAGACTTTGAATTTATTAATTGACATTTTTAGAACGTCTTGTGGGAGTTTATTATAGAAACGTATACAGTTACCCTTAAATGAGTTGTTAATCTTATGTAGCCTACTAGAATTTATATATTAGTAAAGTTAACAGACATAACTATCAAAAAGTCTTACTGCCCGAACTGCGGCCAAGGTAACCAATCTCAACGTATTTAGCTACATTAATACTGTTACAAGAAAAAATGTCGTAGAACCAAAAGGTAAAGGCCAATAGGAACATAATTCCTTTGGAACTTACGCAATCCGTGGGATGGTTCAAATCGCAAAGTTTAACTTCGCAAGTGTAGTAAACGCTCGCCGTGTAGGGGAACTTGTGCGCTGGAAACGACACATGGGCTTCCTGCTTTTCACGCGAATATTGGAAGAGGCCCATAATCTCTCCGTCTAGAGGACATCTGCGGAGAAAAAGAAGTTAAAAGTGCGTGTCTACAAAGTACACATGTCAGAAGTGAATCTCTGGCAAGTTGTAATAATTTTTAAGTTTTGTCTATTTTTATACAAATCTATAACTTTAGATTTCCGAAACAGAGAGAGAAATGTTAATGTTGGTAATTTAATGAATTTAATTGTCATTAAAATGTTGAAAAATGTCGAAAATTAATAAAAATAATTTATTGCAATCTCAAATGACGAATTGTAATTAATTACAAAAAATCCACGTGTTTTTTGTCAATAATTTTTTGGAAAAGAGAATTTATAAAATATGTATATTTTATGAAAAATAGTATATGAAATTGCCAAATTAAAATGACGCATGTTATTTGTAAATATTAAAGCTAACCTTCAAACGAATTAGATAATAAAAATTTACTCTCATACCTAAAGAAGTTTCACTTCAAAAAGTTATATATAATGTTTTTAATGATGACGTCCATATTAGACACCCAACAAGGCTTTAGTAATAGCAACTCATTTGAAAAAATACAAGCGAATTTCCAACAAGTGTTGAACATTAAGAAAAGTAAGTAGCAGCTCATAAACGCCCCACTGCTGGGCACAGGCCTCTTCACTCATATGAGAGAGGGTTTTTAGAGCATAGACCCACGTATATACCCATAGGCACAGTACATATAGATAGGGCATATATACTATGTTTAGTGAAACTCACCCGTCATCAGCAATCAGACTCTGTTCCGCCCAACCGAGGCCATCTCGTACTGAGCATTCAGAAACCAGAAGCCCATACTGACGCTGCTTCTCCAATGAAACAACGAGGGTCAGGGTATCGCCGATACGTACATTAGACGCCACCTGCATTGAATTGAAATTAAATTTTATTTATTGATTAAGTTTTGTGCTTATCGTGCTTACTTCTGAAAAGCGTTCGCCCTGAAGAAGTTAGGAAAGAAATTTCAAAACTACATATAGGTATAACTCGAGGATATGATCGAATTGATGCACAATTGCTTAATCAGCTACCAAGAAAAGGAATGGTATTATATAAATACTATAACTGCAACATATGCAGACGACACAGCTCTCTTGACGATAATCCTACAGCAGCGTCAGAGAAATCAGAAGTGCGAATACAGGAAGTAGACACGTGGCTAGACAAATGGTGTTTCAAGGCTAATCAAGGAAAATCAGTATATGTCACATTTACACACAAGCGGCAGACGTGTCAGCCGAGCATGCCAAATAATTGGGAACTCATCTTGATATTAGACTCACATGGAGAAAACATATCTGGGCTAAACGGAAACGCTGGATACGATATTAGATTGGTTGGTGGGTTGTAAATCAAGTCTATCCCCGAAACTAAAATACTTATCTACAAGAACATTCTTAAACCAATATGGACCTATGGCATTGAACTGTGGGGTACTGCCAGCAATAGCAACATAGAGATTCTCCAAAGATTTCTGAGCAAAACACTTAGAGCTATGCTAGACATACCCCACAAATAAGTAACAAATACATACATGTGGATTTAAAAATGGAAACTGTCAAAGAAGTAATCACTAAACATAGTGTCCGTAATTAGAAGAGAATACGTCATCGGAGGCACAGGGAGTGTCACACATTCTTGAATTGATTTTTTTTATATTTTTTTATGTTATCTATCATTTACTGCCGATATTTATTATTCGGCACCTTTTTGACCTATTCTACTTAAACCTATATCTACATTTACAACTTACTATCTACTTATTCAATAAAATCTATCATTATTTTATATTTACACTCTATCAATATCTAAACTTACATTTCATTTCTACTTATTCTATTAAATCAGAGGATGATGCAGAGTGAACGGATTAATCGGTTTCTCTACGTGGCAGCCGGGTAGTTGAAGAATCTCTTTCCCGCGTTTAATTTCATAGAGTTCCTATTGTTCCTTAGCTCGAAGATCCAAAGGAAAAATACCTGCTAGGACACAACTGGCAACAAGCGATACTGTGCGGTGAGATTTTGAGATCATAAGTCCGAAAATACGAGTGATGTTGTTCAGACGTTGTAATATTTGTTTTCGCTGGCAAGACTTTGCCCAAACGTTAGCGGCATATAACACAGTTGGCTCAATTACTGCTGTATATATAGTTCTTATGACTTCTGAGTTTAAGCCCCAACTTGCTTGAATTGATTGAAGCTGAAGCTGAAGAAGGAATAGTGTTCCAACGCTATCTGCAAGATTCGGCCATAATTTATGACAATAGCACATAGGGGCTTTTCTGCTGAGGCAATGTCATCTCCACTGACATATTATTGGCTTATTGTGTTTATACAGATTACAGAAAAATTAAAAAAAAAATTGATTAAGCTACAGTGCATCTTAAATATAGGAAACAATAACACTACAAAAGTGAAATACTACCTTAATAAAGATGCCAACGCCAAGCCCCGGAAACTACTTGGAAGATTTTACACAATGTTATTGTAAGCTATAACACAGTACTATGAAGATTTAATTTTTTTCTTTCAATATTGGTTGTTTCATACGAGCATATGTGTGAGTTCGTATGTGCGTGCGCGTCTCTCTCTCTCTCTTTTTCTCACTCACTCTGTGTGTGTGTCTATGAGCGTGGATGTATGTAAATCTAAATGTTTGAAGAAATGTGCATAAATTGTGGTAATTAATTTTCTTTGGTGCAATCTACTAATAGAGATTATTGAAGTAAAACTTCTTGAGACGCATGAGACTTAAATATTAGTTTGTCAAAGAAATTTCACTTCTGACACGTGTATTTTTTAACTTTTTTTCTTTCAATGTAGGTTATTTCATAACTTCTGTTACTGAGCGTGCATGTGGGTGTGTGTGCCTATGCGTGCGTGCGTATGGGCGTGCGTGCGCGTCTCTCTTTCTCTGTGTGTGTGTCTATGAGTGCGGATGTATGTAAATCTGAATGTTTGTGGAAATGTGCATAAGTTGTGGTAATTAATTGTCTTTGCTGCAATCTACAAATAGAGATTATTTAACATAGTATTTTACTATTTGGTTTAAATCTGTATTCCAAATTGTTATTATCGTAAGTGCTCGTTTGACAAATTCCTAAACTTGTCAAAGTCTCGGGATTAATGGGTTAATCATGAAACATCATAAACAACAGAATGGTTTTAGTTATTTGTATAAACTGACTATATGTTTAAATTACGCACCTGTTTATCTTCGGGGTCTCCTTTAAATATCTTCATAGTGACTGATGGCAACAATCCAGAGTCCTCGTCGTATTCATCACTGCGAATTATTTCAAATGCATTAGAAGAGAGAAGACACTTTATTGCACACAAGGTAAAAATAAAAAGACATATAAACTAAGATACATATTGCTATAATATAGCGTGCAAAGGCGGTCTTATTCCAGTTCCAGACATTATTATGTTAAGAAGCAGACTAAAATAAATAATAGGGCAGAACAGCGCTATAAACTTAAATTTAATATATAAAAAGACATTTTTATTTATAACTATATAAGATATTACATATAATATAAATATTATATACATAAATATCAATATATCTATAGATACATATTGAAAATATATATACAAAAAGATATGAAATAAAAAAATATACATTATTATGACATCATAAATTATTATATATGTCGGAGAATAAGAGAGAAAACGGAGAAGCATAAAGCACAGGGGGCGTAGGGTTCTCCGCCGACATTAATTGAATCCATTATTTAATTTCTTATTCTGTGGGCGTTCGTGGGTAATGTTGGTGTAATCAAACACCTTGTTAATTAACTCGGATTATAATGCTCAATCACTTAATGTTCCCGATATCAATTTACACAAACTCATTAACAATAATAGCTAGGAACGCGACAGTTTCAATAGTCGTCCACTCCGGCCGACCGCTAGTCGAGAACTGCCGAGAGACGGGCCGGACTTATTGACTCTGCCCCCACGCCGATACATAGACGGCGCCAGCGTTCCACAGACTATTACACACGGACCAGCGATCCACAGACTCTTGCACTCCGACATATATTTATTTCTCTTTTTGCTAGTTCATTTATAATCTATTGAAAATGGTTTTCCATGGTTAGCCATCAAAATAGATTGCCCTAACTGAAGCATTATTACATACGTAACAATTGATGTTCGTTAGTTTCGCTAAAGTTTGAGAACTTAATGTGGCTTATATTGGTTTTGAATATATGTGGAAGTCCAGGGAAGGTTTAAAAGGTGACTAAATAGTAAAATTATTCCTAGAATACAGTAAATGCAACAATTTTGCTTTAGCTTTGAAACTATTCCAAACATTTGTCTGTTCTGTCGTTTAGAAACTAATTCTATTTAAAAGTCGTTTTATCTAAAAGTCGTTAAGAAATCAAAATAAAATTAAACTAGATGGTTTTTAAATTTCCTCCGAGTTCCTTTCGTCGTTCACAAATTAAATGAAATTTTGAAGAATATAATGTTTTATCTGTTTTTGACATTTGACATAGACAACCAACAATTTCTGAACGCAACTATAACATTTTATAGACTAAACGTGTAAAGATTTTTTTGATTAGGCATTCTTTTTATTCCGGTTAAGTTTTGACCACATTTTCTACTAAATTTGAAATATTCTCCCATTGTCATTCAGCTTTTTTGTTTATTGTAAACCAAAAAGTCTTACATGTCATTTCCATGTATGGCAGTGAGACGGTCAGCCCTCGGCCGGTGAACGTGGTAGAAGTTCAGATCACGTCTCCTGTAGCGGCAGCGCACGTGGTAACCACGTCCTTGTCCGGTCACAAGTCTCAAATGTGGTTGAACGATTATGTTATTGAAGTATTCCACTGTGCCATCATCCTGGAAAAACAATAGACATTCATCACACCTACAATATCAACGGTTAGACTTCGGTTGTGAAGGAGAGATCATAATCTTTTTTCGTCACTCAGTTTTGGGATGTACTGCCACGGAGTAGCTTGTATTAACTTTGTCTCTGAAGTATATGGAATAGAGTCAACACTTTTTTTAGAGCAAAGCTGAAGATCAGGCCTCACAGTAGGCACCAAAAGGAAAAGGTTGTCATGTTATTGGTCTTTTGTTATCTCTTTAGCAGATCATCTGAAAACCCTGACGGTGACGCTGTAAAAGCTAATATAGCAGAAGTACCCTCTTCAAAAATGATTACCTCAGAAGTTTCCTGGTGTAAACTGTTATGTACTCGTATATGTGAATTTTAAATAATACAAAGAGCCCTTGACTTATATTTCCTTCAGTGCGGGGGAGGGGAGGAGGGAGAGGGGGGGAAGTGATGGACGTACAACGACGGTGTGCTATTTATAACGTTTATTAATTATTTAATTAATATATATGAAGACAGTATACCCCAATAAGGCCATCACATTAACAAGCATATCTATCCCACGCGTTATTGTGGCACAATCTGGTTTTATCCAGAAACGCGAAATTTTCCGTCGAAACTTCAGGATTAAATGTAATCTAGTTTATTCTTTACAATATCAGCTTTGCCCAATCCAATTTAAATTGATACCACCGTTAAAGAAACTGGCGCGAAGAAAGTTAATAAACAGGCTATAATTTCAATAATGCCTAATTATTAGTAAAATCTCGCTTTTATTTTATTGCTGACAGCTACAAACCTGATGGTAAGTGATGATACACTGATAAAAGGCAATTGAACTCTTATGGTTTCTACACAGCATCATATCGGAACACAAATCTTTTGCTTGGCGCTACATCTTTGCCGGTAGGGTAGTAACTAGCCACGGCCTAAGTCTCCCACCAGTCTGGACTCAGTAAAATTAGAAACTTCATTTTTCTAAATTCGCCCTATCGGCGTCCTACCACTGCTAACAAAGCGAATACTTGCACCGACTGCGCCATAAATAAGTTTGATTTTTTAATTTTTATAGGTAAGAGTAACAAATAGACAAATTATGGTATATTGATTAGGCTGCCTCATTGGTCTAGTGGTTAGCATGTTCGACTACAGACATGAGGTCCTGGGTTCGAGTCCGGGGTCGGTCCAATTCAAAAATCAATATATTGAGTTTTCTATTAAGGTGTTCTCAATATTTGCCTGAACTTGGGAAGTTGGCGGTTTGATCCAACCCCGTGCCTCGGAGAGCACGTTAAGCCGTCGGTCCTGATCTCTGTCGGACCGTGTCGGATTTCCGTTACATCGCAGTATGAGTGTGAAGGAATAGAGAGTGCACTTGTGTACTATGCCTGCCAATCCGCAGTGGAGCAGCGTGGTGGATCTATGCTCTTAAAACCCTCTCTCCTAGGAGTGTGAAGGCCTGTGCCCAGCAGTGGGACGGTAATGGGCTGCTACTTACCTTTTATCTTTGGCGCCCTAAGATTAGTGTTGTAAGTTTATTTTTGCTATATGTAATATTTTAATACAAAATAAGATAGATCTTATAGCTTTCCCTTCATTTTAATTACTACAGAATGTTTCGAGATAATTTTAGATGTCATTGTAAATTTTAATTCAAATAATCACAATTTCAAATATTATTATCGAATTCTTCGATCGTTTTACGAGGAGACCCTTTAAAAGTTTTTGTGTTTTGATAATATCTCGTGCATTATTCGGCCACTGCACTTATGAATTCACATCGCTCGTGTCCGTTTCCTATGGTAGGGGAAGCCGGACATGACGTCAGCATGAAGCCCCTCGGTCACGACCACTGATCACTTCTAATGATTCATAACTTTTGTTTTATTTGGCTATTGCTTTTAATTATCTACAGTTATTTAAGTTCCGAATAGGGCAAATGTTGTAAAATTTTACCAGAAAATTCTAACTATTGTAAGTGTTGTACACAAGTGTCCTTTAGTCGATGACATTTTATTCCAACGAGCGTTACATAACCCAGCGTAACAGCTGAGTTTCATTCTATAGCCATAAAATAAAGTGCATAACGCGCCTAAAGAGTTTGAAAAAAACACAGTTTAGGCACATTAAAGTTAATACATATTGGACAAACTTTAAACAAAGATATATTCGGCATTTATATACAATAAAATTAATAAAATATTTGATATATGGGATATATATGGCTCACTTTGCATCGAAAAAAACATTGACTGAATATTAAAAAAAGTCTAATTATGAAGAAACAGAAAAATATTACGACAAATAAAAATTATTTGAACAGGTATTAAATAAAGGCAAACGGGATAATTCTCACGCACATATACACACCCACTCACAAATACGCTCGCACGAACTCATACACACGTACTTAGTCACACAGACACACACACACACACACACACACACACACACACACACACACACACACACACACACACACACACTCACTCACTCACTCACTCACCATTTCAAATGTAGTCCATATACCACCGTAGAATAAGTAAAATAGTGTTTGTGTGACTAAGTACACAGGTATTAAATAAAGGCAAACGGGATAATTCTCACGCACATATATACACCCACTCACAAATACGCTCGCACGAACTCATACACACGTACTTAGTCACACAAACACACACACACACTCACTCACCATTTCAAATGTAGTCCATATACCACCGTAGAATAAGTAAAATAGTGTTCTTAAAATTAACATTTGTAGGTTTACTCTTCCTTTGGCTAATCTTAAAATGTGGAGCTTTTGATATGATGTAGTGTATGTAGGCTCTTCTGTCACGAGCTTTTTCATGCTTATTAGACACAGTATTGTAAAACCCAAGGAATAAACAATAAACGATTTTTCATTTTCATATTCGATTTATAGCTTATAAAATTGTATAGTTTATTGCGTTTGTCAAAATCATTACGCACATTTTTTTTTATAAAACAAGCAACTTTTAAAATATTTCCTATAATGTATATCTAGATTTTCTGATATTTAATATTCACACCTTGTACGCCCCCAAGTCTTTATGTATCAAGGCCAATGAAAGGTCGTCTGTTCGCCTATTTGTCGTTCGTTTCATTTGAATATTTAAAATATACTTATTATTACTTATTTCGGTGACAAGAAGGCGTAGTTATTTAATTGTAAATTTACGGTGGGTTCCTTAATTGCGAAATAAGTTAACCTTTTATAGACATATTTTAATTAAAAATAACGGGTTAATGTCATTAACTATAACAGTTATATTGAGTCTAAAATTATTAGTTACTAAATAAGGATTAGTAAAAAACTACCTAATTTAACACTATTTTGTAATTTCACTTTGATATCGAATCCAAAGCCGGGAAAATAAAAAAAAATATAAAGAATAAGATTCCATATTCAAATTTTTTCAAATGTCAAGTTTGTTTTCAATAAGGATTCTTATTTTGATATCGTATTTAATAGGCGGTGTATATTTTGTAAATAAATATACAAATAATTTAACAATATTTTGACCTTGCCATTTATTTAGTTTGCTAATATAACTTGTAAATCTTTAAAAGCAGGTTTATTAAGGATTTCACCTTCGGAGATAAATGAGCTTTGTCTGAGCTTAAGAGGTTTTTTTAAGTTTTATTTTGTACGACAAAATGCTGTGTAGGTGTTACTTGTTAAGCTGACATTATACAAGGTAACTGAGTCTGAATAGAACAGGTAATCGAGACAACGGGGTCTATAATTTAGATTTCTATCCATCGTCTGGGTTAAATAAGGTTTGAACATCGCAATTATCTGGGAGTCAGATGGACGAACAATGGGACGTGATAAGGAGTTTATAGGCGCAAAAAATGTTAGAAACTTAAGACTTGGTAGCGTGTTTTCCAACACATGAACACAATAGCTGCTTGAAAAGAAACTTCAGAGTTTTTAGGGGCTATTTTGCAAATGCGATCTCATCTTGTAAAATGATTTTTACCGAGAATTATAATAAATAACATAGCATTTTGCTTTATAAAATTATACCACAAAAAAGGCCCAAAACATTGTCATAATACTTTTTCTTCTTAAAATTATATACAACCTACATACCAATTATTATATTGAATAATTTAGTATTAAACTCGGCAAGAACTAAGTATGTTGAATTCACTTTGCTAAATGTAAGAGAAATTTGAAGAATTATTCAAATTAATGTTAGTCTTCTAAAGAAAGTTACGTCTACAGTGTTCTTAGGAATAACCTGAGACTTCAGTGGGGTGCCCATATAAGGACTCTAGTGAGTAAACTTAGTTCCGCTGCATATGCTGTTAGAAAAGTTAGACAATAAGCTGATGTTGAAACTGATAGTATGACCTACGGCATACTGTTATGGGGTAAGGCGACGGACATTGAAACTATAATAATTTACAAAAAAGGGCAATACGGGCCATATATCAATTAGGATCTCGCGTTTCCTTAAGAGAAAAATTCAAAGAAATATCAATTCTCACAGTACCATCGCAATATATATTAAACAATATCTTATATATTCCTGATAATATACTCTTATACAGTAAAAAAAGCGAAATAAACAATTTTAATATAAGAAATAAAAACAAATTTGTAATTCCTTATTTTAGTATGAAGAAGGTTCCAAAATCATTTGTCGAGTTGAGCAAACGCGTAAGATACCTCAATCAGTTTTTGCTTCCATATAATTTTAAGAAATATGTCAAAAACACCCTTTTACAAAAGGCCTATAATGTTAAAGATTATTTCAGCGATAGAAATGTTTGGATTTGATTGCAATTGCTCACAGATGCAAAATATTAGTCATTGTAACATTCAAAACTATTACTAAAAGAGTAACCGTTGAGTTTCTTGCCGGTTTCTTCTTAGCGGATTCAACTTTCCGAACCGGTGGTAGATATATTACAAATGGACAGACTACTGACGATTCAAAAGTGATTTTTGAGCCTACTTGAATAGAAAATATTATAATTTTGATTTTGATTATAACCTATTTTAATACATTTCTCCCCACTAATATAAAAAAAGTAACAAAAAGTGGAATCGTCAAAACGAAAGAACATATTTTCCATGAAATTTACATTTACGAAAAGGAAGGGACCGGGTCGGATTCGCAGAGAGTGTTTTCTCCCTGGATGAGAACTAAGGCGGTGACGAACCCAATTTATCCTCAATTATATTGGGTTCCTCGGCAGCCTCGGGAGAAATCTGCTCTGTTACGAGGCACTTTAGGCAATTCCTTCTACCCCGACTTGTTACAAACTCACTATTCTCTTATGATTCCAGATAATTTCTAATATTTACATTTTCTTTTCGTCTTAATTAGTCAATATGTCAATGTGACTCCTTGCCGAAATCATCAGCCACCATTGCTGACTTCCCAAGTACTTCCCAATCTGCCTTACCAAACTTCTTCAAGTCGGGCTTTACACCCATATGAATCTCTTTTTGTCGCAATTGTGCATTTCTTACACTACTATCCCTATCAGACCTAATTGCATCCAGTTTAGTCCTTAAACTGCACCCTAACATAGGAGAAGCGGGTAATGATAATAGGAGCCATTCATTAATTACGTAATGTGATAAAAAATTTCAACATGGATATTAGAAAGAGGACAGAGAAGAAATATACGGATTCACTTTTCTAGCTGAATTTACAAAATTGCATTTTCTAATTCGTCTGAGTCCTGACTGGTGGGCTTCGGCCTTGGCTAGTTAATAGTTATCACCCTACCAGCAAAGACGTACCGCCAATCAAAGATATTTGTGCTCCAGTATAATGCCGTGTTGAAACCATAAGAGGTAATTTGCCTCTTACCAGATTAGCACGCTTCCGTCTGAGACTTTCATCACTTACCATCAGGTGTAATCACAACGCTAACCGGTCAGCAATAAAAAGACGTGCTACATACATTCTTAAATAAGTCGAAATGGCATATGGTTTTCTTCACTCCATATTGTATACTTCGATTTAAATTTTATTTTAAAAACTATACTGTTTATTGGTATTTTCTTAAATATGTATATTTTTATTCATTTTAAATATAATACTAAATGTTACATCTCTTTTTACGTAAGATAGAACCTTACGTAAGAAAAGGGGAGGAGTCTGTTTGAGAAATCTTATGTACTTTTGCAGAGAGGGTCAAAAATATACAAATTCATACTTACGTAATTAATGAGTGGTTTCATACAGTCTAAGATATTAAATTTGCAAGTGATAAATGATATGATGAAGACTTATCTTGCATTGAATTTATTGCACAATTTGTCAGTATATTAACGGACTTTGGACTACTTAGTTTTTCTGTAGGGAAGTCTAAGAAATAATGGCCGAAAGTGTTTCTAATTTCATTAAATAGCTACAATTCTACTCTAACATTGACAATCGTGTAGATAAACTAGTGTACTATTAGATTTTCAACTAGCTACAAGTGAAGAACGAATCCTATATAATTTTGAAACAAATCTTTACCCAATCGAGAATAAACTGTCCGACAATAAAGGTCAGATTTGTGAAAGACTATGGATTAGTCATGTATGTAATAATTAAGAAAACCGTTGACTTTTAAAGACTAGTTCACCTTTTGTTATCAGAAAAGAAAAAAATCTAGCCATCTCATTTTAGTGCTAAACTAAGTAAGTCCGGTTTCTTTGTACACTGCTCATTTCTAGGGCTTCGTCACGATATTTCTTCCTCATACCGATATATTTTTCTCGCCACAAAAGGTATTGTGTGGGAGTAACTGTTTGCAATACGTGGGTAAGACATTTGCATAAGCGCTGTTAACCACAGAGAAGCGAAACTATCAAAGGCGATAAAATGCGACAAACACACAGTCTTATTTTGAGTGGAATCAGTAGAGAATACATCGAAAACCTCCTAAACTCGAAACAATGTTGTTTCCTTTCCTACAAATCGCAATACCTTTGTTGTTCGAAATATGAACCCTTTATGAGTCAAAATAGTTAATGAGTCCCTATAAAGCAAATTAACTGCCTCATTGGTCTAGTGGTTATTATGTCCTGGGTGCGAGTCCCGGGTTGAACCAATACATAAATCGATATTGAGGTTTCTATTAAGATTCTCTCAATATTTGTCCGAAGTTGGGAAATTGGCTCCACCCCCGCGTCTCAGCGAGCACGTTAAGCAGTCGGTCCTGCGCCTGACCTCTCTGCTGTCTTTGTCGGATACCCGTCATATTGGCTTATGAGAGTGAAGGAATAGAGAGTGCACTTGTGTACTATCCAATCCACAGTGGAGCAGCGCGGTGGGTCTCTGCTCTAAAAACCGTCTCTCAAGTGAGGAGGCCTGTGCCCAGCAGTCGGACGTTATTGGGCTGCTATTTACATACTTTTTTATAAAGCAAATTCAGTTTAAAAAAAAGTGGGACGTTTGTATTTCGAACAGGGCAATGTGTTATTTTACAATTTTTAAATCTATACAACAATATTTGTTTTGGGGATGCAGGTAATAATTTAGTTTATTTTAATTCTTGCACGAATTTTAGTTTTAGTTAATAAATTTTATTTTCAAAATTCAAAATTCAAAAAATTCAAAAATTCTTTATTGCAATTCAATGTCTATGTGGCGTGCAATACAATACAGTGTTATAAAACCAACATTTAAATCTATACACATTAAAATAAATTTACAACGTAAATGTATATAAAACTTAATAGTATTATGAATTTGTACATACAAGTTAAAATTAATAATGTCTATAATATATTGTATTTGTATATAAAACTTAATTGGAAAAAAATTCTTTAATATTATAAAATGTCTTAGAAATGAAAAAGTCATTCAATATTTTTTAAAATATGTTGATGTTATGGCATTTTCGTACATACTGAGGTAACTTATTATATATTTTGATAGCCATAACACAGAAGTTTTTATTAAAAAATGTGGTTTTATGAACTGGAATCTGAAATTTATCCCTAAAACGATTTGGGTTTGACCGAGCAAAGAGGTTATCATTATTTCTTAAAAATAGACATAATTCTAAAATATATAAAGATGATACCGTAAGAAGATTTAGTTTTTTAAAGTATGGCCTGCAACTATCTTTTCGTTGTATTTGGCATAGCGCTCTTACGCATCTTTTTTGAGCAACAAATATTTCATTAATTATACTGGTAATTCCCCAGAAAATTATATCATAGCGTAGAGTGGAAACTACTTGCGCATGGTATGCTGCCAATGTTTTTGTGTCTCTTGGCTGATTAAAGATTTATTTATAACTTCATTATTCGAAAACTGACTTTAAGAATATATCATCATTTAATATAATGTTGCGTATTATTTAGCTCGCAAATTAAAACGTTATTACCTCTACAACTAGAAGTTTTATATTTTTCGCCTCTCTAACTCAAAGTTATAATGGTTGGAATAAGTCGTAATCAGTGATCTCATTTTTTAAATTAATTTACGTTTGTTTTTATTCTTGCCGACAAGTTAGCGTTTGACTGAGATTTCACTTGGTAATGAAAAGTCTAAGCTGGAAATGCGCTAACTTGGCTTGAGATAAAATTATCTCTTTTGTTGCAAAAGGCCTTTAATTAAAATGACCTTTTGTAAAATATATTGAGTTTTTAGATTGAACTGTTCTTCTATCGCAGTAACATCGCCTTGCTACACCTTTGTGAAAATGCCTTATACGTCGCCTCAAAACGTCTAAAAACGTAATTTCTTTAGCAAGACTTTATTATGAAATCTGAAAGGAGTGAATCATGCTGCAGGTAATGTAAATTTGTAACGAAGTTATGCTGTTTTATAAATAGGTAAGTGTAAAAAGGTTAGTGGCCTATTCACTGTTGGTTTCAAAATCTATATCGAACATATGTGTCATGGGGAAACTGTATGCTGTTATTGAATTACTTAAAGGTTCAAATTAATCGAGGAGGTGCTCTTGCTAATCTTGAATGTAAATAAGATTATGTAAATATTTTTTTCAACAAGCCTGTCTTTGTTTAATTAAAAACTATTCTTTCCCAAATCTTTCCACCTTCATTCACCACGTTCCGTTAACAAAATTGTTTGTTGAGAGAACAAACAACCTATTATATTTACTTTTCTGTCCGTTTGTTTAAATAGGACTATTAAAATCATATTCAAATTTGTAGAGGATAATAGTTTGTTGACATTCCTTGGCATAAAAAAATATACGTATTGTTTTTTCCATTCGAATACACAATGTGAACTGCACACAAAAAGGCGACAATAGACCAAAGTTTAAACATCTAAAAACTTCACAGGTTAAAATAGACGGACATCTCTACAAATATGATAAACGTGAAAGTATATATTGAAAAACTTAGGTTTAATATGGATTCGTATTTTCACACAAATTGAAAACTTGTTCTGGACCGATGACTACAATTTAATTTAAATAGAGTTTCCTATTATCTTTACTCATAATGATGTATAATGATGTATTGAAATCCAAAACAACGATTTTTAACCGATAAATATTGGTTTTATATAAAATAACGATTATTATCACAAAAGGATCGGGGATTAGATATATAATATTTTATATCTGTATCGAATTAGAACGGAGGCAACCCCTGTAAGTGGCAGACCAAGACGACGCTCAGCATACGCTTAAGGTAAGCGTGGAGGGTGATGGTCTCCTTTTGGGAAGATGTTCTTCGCAAAAAGGAGACTGCCGAAAGAAAACGTGAGAGGGTTGGTCCCGATCACAGGGGCGTTCATCGGGCCCGCAGCGATAACCAAACTGCAAAGGCTGCAAAGGCTATAAGATCGAGAGTTGTCGGGGGGGACTCTGGCTCCCAATTGAATGATAGATAGATTTTTGTCCAAGGGTGACACTAGTACGTTCTGCCCGAGTTGCTGGAACCACCCCAGCAGGCACAGGTTTTAGTGGGTAAAAATCCCACATAATCCGATTTTATTTAAAGGAATTCTATGGAAATCAGTGACTCCCAATAAGTAGTAGCAGCTGACCATTAACGTCCCACTATTGGGCACAGGTCTCCGCAGTCATAGGAGGGTTTTTAGAGCAAAGACCCACCACACAGATCCACTGCGGGCAGGCACCATATACGAGCATAGATTTTATGAAGAATTTACGATGATTCTTTAAACTTTACCGGTTTAGAGAATAAACAAAATGGTTTTATAGTTAAGTTTAAATAATGTCATCAGTAGGATTACATTTATTATCTCGCAAAGTTCTATTATTCTACAATTGCGAATATTCAAAGAAGAATAAATTAATACTAAGCCTACGATTCGATATTATGTTATTTTTTTAAACCATAAAACACCTTAAAAACCGGCTTTCTTTTACTAAAACAAGTGGTATCGACGCTTTATTATATTATATTATATATATAGCCGTTGAGTTTTTTTTTAATTCGTTTAAAATCGCATCCATAGGGAGGCAATTAAACAAACGAATGATAACATAATCGGGGGATACAGTTTAAGGTTGTAGCTGCATATCTATGGCCACCACCCGAAAATCAATTACACCACTAAATAGCTAAACGATCAAAGATTTTATTACCTTAAGTAAGGACTGTGACACACCCCTATTTTAAATAGAAACTATTACCCATTGCGAGGTGTATTCATGTACAACAAACGGCCGAGACCATAACACAGCCACACCCCATTTTTTTTAATACAGGCTTAGTCAAATTGGACATTTAAAAATCGTGCGCTTACCTCATATTATACAAGGTGATGAGGTAATTATAAAACAGGTTGTACAGTCAATAACTTATGTAAATCGTTGAAGTCATGACATATCGTGACTCGTGACCCTCGACCACACTTTGCAGAGTTTCACATCACGAATATTGATTATTCCTAACACATAACGCATCGAATTTCCTGTTTCTGTAGAATTTTTGGCCTAATATGTAGACAATCTAATATTAGCATAATTTCTACTAAGATTTTCTCAATATTTGCCTGAAGTTGTGTAGTTGGCGGTGTGCTACACCCCCGTGCCTGAGAGAGCACGTAAAGCTGTCTGTTTGATCTCTCTCCGGTCGTCGGACATCGGACTATGAGAGAGAAGGAATAGGGAGTGCACTTGTGTACTATGCCAATCCGCTGTGGAATAGCGTGGTGGGTTTGTGATCTTAAAACCCTGTCTCCTATGAGTGAGGAGTTCTGTGCCCAGATTTGGGACGTTAATGGGCTGCTACTTTCCTTTCACTTAGAGAGGTTACAGCAAATCTGTACACTATTTGCAATAGTTCACTGCATTGACCCTGTTAACTTTCACTGACATTTTGTGCAACACGGGTTATGAAGATATTTTGTAGAAATAAACTCGGTTTGTTAGCAGAGTTCCCGGCTTCGATCCCCAGTAGAGCGAGTTTAGGACGTCGTTTCTAATTTGTCTGAGTCTAGCTTGGTGGAAGGCTAAGTGTTCCAGTACAATGCTGTGCAGAAACCACAAGAGGGAAATTGCCTCTTATCAGATTAGCGCGCTTCCATCTTAGACTGTATCATCAATTACCATCAGGTGTGATCTCAGTGACAGCAATAAAAAAACAAAGTAGAGTATTAGATTACGTAAATGTTCACCGTGGAATCGTCATAGTTTAGACTTAAAGGAACCTACGTATTATCTTTTAAGTAGGCCAAAATATACAAGAGATGCTGTAGTTGTTATTTAATTTATAAATATCATTAATAGTATATAACCTCTCCTTGTCGATTAATATAATGAATATCTTTAAATACAGGATGTAAATACACACAATATTTACATTCTGTATTTCTTATTTTGACTGCAATTATGTCTGACCTAAGGTTTGTTTGTACTACAAAGTAAGCAAGCTCGTTTTTATTATAAGGATCCTTTATAATTCATTAAAAAATGTTGTAACTACGTCTGTAAATCACTCAAACCAGACAGACGGACAAACCAGACATTAGAAATATGTGAAGATAGTTTTAGACTACTAAACTGATTCAGTTACTGAACACGAGGTATACAAAACGGATAACGATTGATTTAAAATTTAGGAAAGTGGCTTTTCGCAATAGAAATGCCACTAAGTACGAATTTTATTCCCCCAGGATCAGGATTTGCGGATTATGCGGGTGACTTATTTGTAACGAGATTTTAAAAATTATACGCGATGAAATTAAGATTTGGCAGATACTTTTCGTTCATGGACGGCAGATACACTCCTGTCAGGTGATCCCCCACGGAAGCTCAGCGCGGAAGTTCTCAGGGCTGTTTACCAGTGCAGAGTAGCTGCGAGAACCAGAGGGGAATTACCAGACGCTGACGAAGTAAGAAGGTTTAGGGTTCTAGCTAACAGACCCTTGACTCAAAGTTAAAGGAGGATCTCGGGTCCCCTGTTGCGGGCCATAGTAGGGGCGATCCGCCCTCACCTGGAAAAGTGGCTGGGAGAGAGGCTCGCTCTCCTACAGATTGGTACAGGTGCTTATTAGGCATGGTTGCTCTGGCAAAAACCTGTATAAAGTTGTTGGCTGTGAGCCGTCGGCCAGCTGTTACGAGTGTGGTGCCTCCTTAGACACAGCCCACCACTCGGTGGCAGAATGTCCCGCCTGGAGTTCTCAGGGACTCATTATGACGTCGCTGAACCGCACACACCTCTCACAGGCATTACAGTATTATAGGTGCAATACTCTACTTTTGCAAGACTATCATCTCGCTTGAGGCGGCACGATAAAGGGAGAGGGTGAATGACGCTCAGGCACTCGGGCCCCGACGAAGGGGAGTAGGAAACGGGTGAGGAGGTTCTTACAATTCCTCCCCCTGTAGAAAATCTGTAAGCTGGCTACAACCGAGGCGCCAGAGAGGAATGCCTCAACGAATCTCTGGCTCCCCACTCATGGTTGACGATAGCCCCGCTGGGTTTTAGTGGGTAGTGCGAGTTCTTCCCCCTCGCGGAGTCACACTCTTCCGACCCCATCAGTCGGGGTGGGAGAATGCATTTCCCAGCGACAATAAAAACATACTTTTGTTATATATCCACAGGATTGGAAACTACGTGGGTGTTATCGCTGGAAACAGCTATTCGTTTACATTTAGTAACATCTTAACAAATCATGAGGTTGACAGGACAGCGACTATCCAAGTCATACTGGCATCACAAAAATGCCACGGTCCGTTAAACTAACAACTGACAATTGACTCACGTTTCCTAGTAGTAGGGTTGCCAGCTACTGCAAAGTTTTACGAAATATTGTTTACCTACCCTCAAAGTTATTTATATGTGAGGTATTTTTCCTTTGTTTTACCTATGATAGATGTCTTTCGGGTTACAGACAATCTTGTCTTGTAAAAACTTAAATACAATATGTTCGCATTTGGGACGTCTGTATTACCATTTTCGTAGACAAATAATGTACGTGTCATGTAAATAAACTTATATATACTTATACTACCACTATAACTATGTATGGTTATTTGTGTTGTATAATATAAAAAGGCAAGACTAAATATTTTAAATTTGGGGTATTATAGTGCTAAAATTAAACAGATCGAAGTTTTAAAAACTTAATTTGTAATACCTACCCCATAATCTCAATATTATATTATACCTAATAATCATTATTAAATTGGACATATTATAAAAAATTGAATCTTAAATTTGACATATAATCTAAAAACATATTGTAATCCATACAAATATTTGCACGCTGTAATTACAGTAGAATTTGATGGATCAACTATTGTTACTCCACCTATGTATATGACCCATATTCGCAAATAAAGATTTCATTCATTTAATTTCATTGAAAACTATTAACCCAACTAAGAGTCAACTTATATGAACCTATTTGACAATCAATTTCACCCCTTATCAAAAATATATAGAAATTAAAAAGATTCAAACGATATTACAATAATAAAAAATTTGTCTTTGAAATAAATTCTTACAAAAATAGGTTTTATACTTGACTTTTTATACGTATGGCTGTCAAAATAACGCCTATATCTGCTAATCAATAACCTGTTGATTATAGAGTATAGTAAAAACTAAATTTTGAGTACTGTCTCTATTATAATAAATTGTTTAACATAATTTTAATGAAAAACCATAAATTATTGTACATATTAAAATCGTGTGTGTGTAATGTTTTGTTACAGCAGCCCTATTCCGATAAATAAAGTGTATGCATCGATTCCTATCACGCGCTTCCTCTTGCGTTCACTTGCGCAACTTAACTTGAGAATAAAGTTGCGTCCACAATACTAATTACAATAAATCACGCACTCACCCTTGACCAAATAACCAGTTATTATAAAAAGGTATTTAGTGTTATCATAGATTTATGGTTATTGAGTTAACATAATAAAAATAGTAGTCTATAGCAATTTTCTTACAGTTCTAAAAAGTAACCAAAATTTCGAGTTCCCTAATATTAAAAAAGTTACATTTACTTCTAAAACAATCATCTCTAACAGAATATAAAGGCAGTTAGTTCAGTTTAGCTATTTATTGAAAAAAAAAATACAATAAAAAATTCTTTATTCCATTACACTTTTGAGTCTATTGACTCATCACGATATCTCTGGAACCATACGGCATAGAGCAGTGATTCTCAACCTTTTGTTGTTGCGGCACATTTCAAATATACGAAATAAACTAATATATACTACAATAATTGCTAATGATAGATAATAATAATAGCTCTTTTTGAATAATATAATTTAATAATATTAACATTATTATATATTTGCAAAATTTGGCGGCACACTTTTGAAATTTGGCGGCACACAAAAGTGCTGCAGCGCAGTGGTTGAGAATCACTGGCGTAGAGACTTGAAATTAGGTAGAAATATTCCTTTTGCCGAGTATTTTATTTATGATTTTCTTATTTGTAAAACAATTTACCTAAATTAATGAAAATGCTACCCAAAAAACGTTCCATGCAGTCACGGGTTCAGGTAATCTTTAATATATGATGATGATATTGAAGAAAGCCTTGAAATATAAAAATACGAAGGTAATTTAACAACCTTTTCTCAGAAAAATACGCGGTACACTCAGTAAAGTACTTTTTATAATTACCATTACTATGTCATTTACATTAGTGCAATTGTTGTGTTTTTTTTTTAAGTTGAATATTCTGCTTTTCAATTACGTTATCTTTGAGGAAGACTTTATAAATAGTCTTCTTTAAATATCTTTGTGGAGTTTATCATAGAAATAATCTGCATTCAATAACCTTACAGAAACTTATTAATTTTATATAGTTAATTGTTCAAAACAAGTACAATTGTATTTCTTATTATCTCTAATTTGTTTTTATAATTATTTCTTATCAATATAAGTTTATATAATGCAAACAAAAGATATGATTTTTGCAGGAGATGAATCTATGAAGAATGGCTATATTTTGATAGATGGGGAACAAGTGGAAGATATGAAAGAATTTGTTTACTTGGGATCTAAATTTACAAATGATGTAACATGTGAAAGTGATATTGAAAGGAGAGTGAATGCAGGGAATATGGTAAATGGTGCTCTGCAGGTCTTTATGAATAGCCAGATGGTGTCTCAAAGGGCTAAACTGGCTGTGCATGCAGGAGTGTTGCTGGCAACACTTATGTATGGTAGTGAAAGTTGGGTATGGCAGAAGAATCACATAAGTAAAATAAATGCGGTAGAGATGAGAGAGTTGAAAAGTATGAATGGATTGAAACCGAGTGACAAAGTAAGAAATAGTGTGATAAGAGAACGTTGTGATATAAAAGAAGACGTAGTGACTAAAATTGAGAAAAGTATGCTTAGATGGTTTGGGCACCTAGAGAGAATGAATGAAAGGAGACTGAAGAAAAAGGATTTATGAGTCAAGAGTGAATGCGGAAGTTGGAAGGGGAAGACCAAGCCGAACATTCCTGGGTCAAATCCAGGATATTTTAAATAAAGGCCAAGTCAAGAGTATTAATGAGAATGAAAGAAGCGAAGGAGATATGCAAGGATCGTGGCAAGTGGAAGGACGTGGTCTCTGCCTACCCTTATGAGGCCTGATGCTACGTATGTATGTAATATAACTTTATATTTGTAATATTATGAGTCTAAAATTTCTGCGTGAAACGAATTTCAATTATTACTGAACCAACAGCCCTAACTTCACCTATGAAATATGACATGAAACCATTGAATACGTACTTTTCATTTCATTAAACATACACCCTTACTTACACCCACATACATTAAGTGTGTATATATTTCAGACTTGTTAATTGTGTTACACTCAGATATTTGAAAGCATTAAACAACTATTTGTATTATTCTTGTTACGAAATACTTTTTGTTGTTCTTAAACCGGTAGAAATTGAAATCGAAATGGATCATTAGGTATTGGATATTGTGACAAGTTTTATAATTATTTGTTTAGTTGACAAAATTGTCAATCCTATAAAAAAGGATTTTGATTAAATTTCAAAAACTATTTTATTGAATAACACGTTTAAACATTAAACAGATAGAAAATGTAGTTTTTTTTGAAGTAAATCTTTTTAGGCGCGTGAGAGTAAACTTTTTACAGATGAAACACGTGATTAGCGTCTCAAAGATGTGCAGCATTTTTGATGCTAATTAGTTTGAAGGTTAGGTCGTTTTAATATGTACAAATAAATTTAATCTATTTTGCATAAAATATAAAGTATTTATCGCACATGGTGGATGGGACTTTTTATAGTAATATAATTTCACTAAGGTCTCATTTTAATGTTTAAGGTACGGTTTTCACATATCATGCAACTTTATTTTGCTAATCTTTACTAGTATTATAAATGTGAAAGTAACTCTGTCTGTCGTGCTTTCACGACTAATCTACTGAATAGATTTAAATGAAATGTAGTACATAGATAGTCTATGGTTTGATAAAGGACTGTGGTGAGGGATGGAAGTAACGTTATTCATAGAGCTTGAGGCTTGAAACATTTTTTTTTACTGTGCATGCAGGAGTGTTGGTGCCAACACTCTTGTATGGTAGGGAAAGTTGGGTCAGGCAGAAGAATCTCAAAAGTAAAATAAATGCGGTAGAGATGAGAGCGTTGAGAAGTACGAGTGGGTTGAAAGTAAGTGCCAAAGTAAAGAGTTGGTATAAAAGAAGATGTAGTGACTAAAATTGAGAAAGGTATGCTTAGATGGTTTGGGCATGTAGAGAAAATGAATGAAGGGAGACTGATAAAAAGGATTTACGAGTCAAGAGTGAATGGGAAAGTTGGAAGGGGAAGATCAAGGCGAACGTTCCTGGACCAAATCCAGGACATTTTAAATAAGGGCCAAGTCAAGAGTACTCTAAACCGACGAACTTGTATAAACGGTTTAATGAGAATGAAAGAAGCGAAGGAGATATGCAAGAATCGTGGCAAGTGGGAGGACGTGATCTCCACCTACTCTTATGGGAATGAGGCGTGATGTTATAAGTGCGGGAGTAGCTCTTTTGCTTTTATGCCAAAACTACTGAAACGATTGAAATTAAATTTCGTACACAGATGGCCTAGAACCTCGGAAAGGATAATAAGCTCTTTGCAGTGAAAAACTGCAAATATAACTGACTGCATAACTCATTAAAGTATTTATACGTATCTGTCTTAATTGTTATTATTAGTCGCGTGCACAGCTAGTAGAATATAACTTACGTGGTCAATGGACATCGTGTTGCAGCCTTTCAGTGGCAGTGTGTATTGTAGGTCACCCCTCGCCGACACGTACTGCTGCAGGCACGAGGAATTCGTGCCCAGGCCCGCTGGGTACACGATCCCGTTGAATGTGTCATATATACTGAGGAAAAACGTCATATGTCAATATGTTTTATGTCTAAACGTATATGTAATGATTTATTTGTTCACTCATTTGTTGGTTGCGTAAATAAACTTTTTTAAACAGTCAGTAGTCTATAAGTTAGTGAGGAATCCAGCTTTCGGTATCATTAATTGACACTTTATATTACATAAAATTGTCTCTTTTATATGCAGCAAAACTGCAATTAAACCCAAGCGATTTTTATCATTCGAATAATTTTCAAAGCTTATATCGGTATGATTTGACCCTGTGACATTGGAACGCACGGATCTATGCTACCAACTGTACAAATTTGAAAGTCATTCAATTATATGAAAATGGCTGATTTGATTTCTTTGAAATTTAATATGCAAATACTTAAAATAAATATGTGAAGACGTAGTAGCAGTTGTAGTGCCTTTAACATTCATTCCTCTGTTTTTGAAGTCGATTAGATATAGATAAGGACAGATGCACAACGAGCAGGCGTACCAACATTTGTACGGAAATTCAGAATATCACTATGAGTTCGTAATGATTGTAATGTAAAAAGCGACACAAAAGAAGAGTAATGCTGTAATACTACTGTTAACACACAACATAATAAGTTCCGCCTACTTGAAATGATAATATTGGGGAAAATTGCCGGAAAAAGAGAAATGGGGATATAAAGAAAGTCATGGCTATGGCTATGGTAGAAGGGAATGAACTGGGATAAAGACTGTCGGTAAACTTTTCCGATTAGCCATGGTCAGGGAAAAGTTCTAAAAATTTCAAGGTAAGACAGGGAAAGTAGAAGGCACAAGACCGCGAGGGAGATCCCCAATGCGATAGACGGATCAAGTAAAGGCATCTGAGGGCGCTCCAGTACATGAATATGCCCGATTAACGATCAGCAGGCACACAGAGAGAGAGAGAGAGAGAGAAAGAGAGAGAGAGAGAATACACTTTATTGTACAGCATAAATAATACTTACAATATATACTATAACTTAATCATAGGGTACAAAAAGGCGGCCTTATCGCTAAGTAGCGATTTCTGCCAGGCAACCTTAGGGTTAGACAAATTGATTACAGAAATGGGTAGGTGGCGTATAAAAGGTGTGGTGGCAGGCAAAGGTGGCAGGAAGTCGTGCGGCGGGTATTGTCTACTACCGAACACGCTGGAACATGATACTCACGACCACTCTGACAAGAGTGATGTGACTAAGAAGAAGACAGATTGACTCCAGGTCTAGGATTCGTTTCAAAGATAGGAAATAATTGATATTTGCTAACCTATTCGGATGTGCGTAGGTGTGTGCAAGCGAGATGGTGACATGCAGGTTCTCCTTCTCGCAGGCGACTGCGAGAGTGTCGAGGGGCGCCATCGCCTCTGGCCAATCTGTGACCGGCTCCGTGGCCGTCGCTACTGAAGTCGTAGCTAAATCTGTGGAAAAAATTTACACGTTATATATAAAAGGCTTGATAAATAGGTAACAAGTATGTCTGAGTAACTGCCTCATCGTTCAGCTTGTTCGGTTACAGACATGAGGGTTCGAGTCCTGGGTCGTCAAAAATTTATAATGAGTTCTGTTAAGAAATTCTTAATATTTACCCGAAGTTGTGAAGCTGGCGGTGTGTTCACCCCCGTGCCATGGACAGCACGTTAAGCACGTCGGACTATGAGCGTGAAAGAATAGTGTGTGCATTTTTGTTAACGCATACCCTTGTATGTACCGCGTGATGGGTCTATGCTCTGAAAACCCTCTCTCCCAAGAGTGAGGAGGCCTGTGTAGGAAGTTAATGAGCTGCTAGTTAATTTTTTTATATCCGAGGATCCTTTAAAATTGGAGAAGTTGGTAGACTACTTTTATTGCGTAAGTTACAAATACTGTAAATTGTAAATATTACATTTCGTAAAAATTTCTTAAGAAATAAAGAATGTTTCTCTGCCTTTATCCATTCAAAGAGAGGTACTCATCCTTTTTTCTGTCCTTCTTTCTTAATGTTTCCTAATTCTGTAATTATATCGACAGTCTTAGGTTATAGGTAAATTTGTTTTTGTCAGGTGTTCCACAACCACGACATGGATGTTTCAGTAACTATCTGTGTCTTGCTTGTGGTCTGCCCTTCATGGGATGTTGACTAGGCGTATCATAATAGGCTGGATTGGCGAAGACCTATCACCACCAACTGTAATTACGGCCATACTTACAAAACACAATGCTTGGAGAGCGATGGTCTCCTTTTTCCGAAATCGTCTCGGCTAAAAGGAGACCACCGAGCCTTAGAGTCAGCCGATCCAACGTGGAGATGGAGATGCAGGGGCGACACAGTCGCATAGTCCACTTTAGTCTTCCCTCTTGAGGGTTTTTTTTCGCTGGAAAATGCATCTACACACCTCGATTGAAAGTTATACCTTCAACCACGAGTTTGGGACTCGCTGAAGAACAGAATACACACTAAAACCCAGCGGTACCCTCATCGTCTTGAACAAGAGCACCAGAGGTTCAGTAGAGACATTACTTCTTGGGACCCCGGAAATCGCCTGTTACGACCATTCAGAATGACAGGATCCCGATCTCCTCGTCTCGATAGCGGTTGCCTCAGCTACAACACTTTCTCTCTGAGGCCTTCTTCTGTAAACTGACATTCTCACAGAAGGACGATACCGTCCGCCAACCACTTTTATTGTTGATCATATAGCTGACTATGCTCATAGCGAGAGTTCTCCACCAACGAGAGACCTCACGGGGTGTCGTTGGGATCCCCAAGCCGGGCATTCTGCCTCAGAATGCTGTGATGTGTTAACGAATCCATATTGGCTTACAAAATGGTCTGTATTATACAACCCCAGGAAAAATGTAGCTTAACGTGGCCGCAGGCTACATTGTAATAAAAAAGACTACGGGATGTATAAGACATCGCACAAGGGCGGCACCAGACGAAAATTCCTACGGAGAGCCTGATGTCACCTTACATGTGCAGGGGAGGACCAGCGAGGGGATTTCAGTGGGTATAATTCTACATAACCTGGCCTTCACCCCAAAAGGCCTCTTTGATATTTGAATCTGTTGAATCTTTAGTTGATTTCCCCCCTTGAAAAAAATGTGTTCCACAACCACAGAATTACAAATAAACATAAGTGTTCTCTCCAGACTTATAAAGAACTAGCTGAACCCGCGACTTCGTCTGCGTGAAATGTTTTATTGGTAGTAATTGCATTAATTATTTGCGGGTGGAATTTCGTAAAATTCGTTCTTAGCTAACCTCTGCTCGGCAAAAGGAATATTACTACCGAATTTCAAGTCTCTACGCCCTATGGTTCCAGAGATATCGTGACGAGTCAATAGATACCTGGATATCTCTTTCATATATATAGATAAGGAAGGAAATTAAGATAAAATATTCAATTGAAATTGAGCAAGGGAATTAATTATTTGTGGTTTTGGTTAGCTATTCAAAGAATTAAATCTACATTCTAAATATACTCACGAGCAGTTTAAAACGACAATAGAAAAAAAACTTAACGCAAAAACAACCAAACGTTATGCACTATTTCGTTACACTTTTCGTTCATTGTCATTCATTCAAAGTTTTTATACATTTCCAAGTTGGCATAACTAAGAGAAGTTTGGTTATTTTTATAGTGTTGACCTGATTACTTGACCGAAACCATGGTGAACGGTAGTGCATTCTAATTTCATATTATAAACTATACCTTGTTGCGCTTGTAGGGTACATTGGAGATAGTTTATTTTTTTTATTTAGTAAGTAATGATATAGTCTAAGATGGAAGCGCGCTAATTTGGTAATAGGCAATTTACCTCTTCTGATTTATACACAGCATTGTACCTGAACACAAGTCTCTTGCTTGGCGACACGTCTTTCCTGGTAGGTTTGTAACTAATCACGGCCGAAGCCTCCCACCAGTCCAGACGCAGTCAGTAAAAATGAACCCAGAAACTCTGTTAGCAAACCGGGTATTCTCTTCATGCGCCAGCGAGGCTATCAATTATTACAGAGATTGTTTGACTGTCCTGATAAAATCAAAATATAATCTAAATTTTTATTGCTGACAAATTGCCTTTGATTTCATCTTATAGCAAGTGATGAGGCAGTTTAAGGTGGAAGTGCGCTATTTTTGTAAAAGGTATTTTGCCTCTTATGCTTTCTAGTTTAGTCAGTCCAGGCAAGTCTTTGCTGGTAGGATAGTAACTAGACGTGGCCGAAGCTTCCCAGCAGTCCAGATTTAGACCAATTGAGTTAGGGATAGTTTATAACTAATTTAAAATACATAGAAGGAACTTATAACTATAGTTTTTTGTATGATGGTAATTAGACGGACATATACATAATATGCATAATATTATATAAAAAAAACATGCCACTTGCTATTAGATAGACCGTTAAAGGAAGTAGGTATGCAATTAGTTACGGTAGCTAAATAACGAGGAGGTAATAAGTTAGGTTCCGCATCCAAACACACGCTTCTCTACATAAGTTACGTGTAATGTTATCGGTGATGCTGATGGCTTTATATTTATTCTTTAGGCTTCGTAGTAGTAGTTCAATTCCAAGTTGGCCGGATATAGAAGAAACGGTGTTTTCTAATTGGTCAACTACCAAAAGATATGAAATATGTGCCTTACGAAGTGTCTTAGGTAGAAGCTATAACTGACCCACGTAATTTCGTTTGCATACTTTAACACGTATCACATAAAGTATGGTGCCATTAAATTTTGGTGCATATGTTACTTTGTTCATAGCAGAACTCATATTTAATGATCTTTCAGTTGAAAAAATATTGCAAAGAAATACTTTTGGTGTAGGTCTTAAATCGAAAAAAGTAAACTAACATGATACTGTAATGATGATGGTAACAAAAAAAATACCCGACTGAGTTTGTTGTGGGTTCTTCTCGGATCAGGGCGCGAAACAACCCTCGTAACTTTAGATTTTAAGCCGTTTTAACAATACATAGTACACTAACGGCCTGCGCCAAATCGTATACAAGTTAACTTTTGTTACAATTTTATGCTCATTGGTCTAGTGGTTAGCATGTTCCGCCACAGACATGAGGTCCTGGGTTCGAGTCATGAGTACGAGTCGAGGGTCGGGCCAATTCAAAAATCAATACTGAGTTTTCTAATAAGATTTTCTCAATGTTTGTCCGAAGTTGGGAAGCTGGCGGTGTGATCCACCCCCGTGCCTCGGAGAGCACGTTAAGCCGTCGGTCCTGCGCCTAATCTCTCTCCGATCGTGTCGGATTCCCGTCACATCGGACTATGAGAGTGAAGGAATAGAGAGTGCACTTGTGTACTATGCCTGCCAATCCGCAGTGGAGCAGCGTGGTGGTCTATGCTCTAGAAACCCTCGCTCCTCGGAGTAAGGAGGAAATATACATATAGTTGTTATAGCCTTATTAGCTCGATTGTAAAGAAAACCTATTGTAAAATAAAAAAAGGCTAAATCAATGCAAGCATGCGCCATTTTTAAAACGCCTCTCACGTTTTACCGCAGGGCATAAAATATGTTGCAACATTAGCTGACACGAAACCACATAAATATCTGATCACGTTATTTTTAAATAAAAATGTAACAAATGTATTATGAAATGTTTTTGTCTGTCTATTCGTGGTAATATCTAAAATTTCAAGGACCCGTAGAAGAATTAATAAAAATTTTCCATTATATACTTTCATGACACTTTTATTTATTTAAAACTTTATTGCACATAGCAATGCAGTGTTTTGAACTTTCTTGCAAAGTTATTAAGTGTGCAAAAAGGCGGTCTTATCACTTAGAACGATCGCTTCCTTTGGATGAGAGAAGGGACAGTTTATATTAAATTTTTGTTTGAAATACAAGTTCAAGTCTAAGGTTCGATTCCTTAATAACAATTCAAAGGATTTTCCAGCACAGTGCTGCGAGCATTCACTTTGGTAGCAGAGGTCCAGGATTCGATCCTGGATAGCGCGAATTTAGAAAATTGCATTTCCAAATTTGTCTTAGTAGTTCACTCTCATAAGCCGATGTGACGGAAATCTGACACGACCGGAGAGAGATCAGGCACAGGACCGACGGCTTAACGTGCTCTCCGAGGCACGGGGGTAAAGCACACCACCAACTACCCAACTTCGGGTAAATATTGAGAAAATCTTAATAGAAAACTCAATATCGATTTTTGAATTGGCCCAACCCGGGACTAGAACTCAGGACCTCATGACTGTGGCCGAATACACTAACCACTGGACCAAATGAGGCAGTCGTATATATATCAGTTATTTTTATACAGTATGTACGTATTTATATGATTGTCTATAGGAATACACCACTCACCACTCTACTACAACTACTCCTACACCAAAGATTGTCTGGAGGAGATTGCTAAGCTCATGTTTTCTGTCGTTACTGTATTAGATAAATGTTTTTCCTTTCAAACATTTTTGTGTACCAAAGTAATAAATAAATAAAAGTCTGAAAATAGGATATAAACTCTCTTTGATATCCCTGAGTGATAAGTGTGGTCCACTGCAAAGATTTTATTATCTTAGCCAATTTATTTGTTTTGAGTGTATGAGCGTGGTCCACTCCAAAGATTTTATTATCTTAACCAATTTTTTTTATGATTTGATACTAAAATTACATAAAACCTCCAATTTTCACCCTTGTACCACAAAAACAACATTTGTCGCAGCAGCCAGTATGTTTATATACGATTATAAAAATATATAATATATGGAGATATTGTATGTAAATAACTGGTTCAAGTTTCTCGAGCTCTATCTATTGAATGGTACATTATATAGGTATCCTTCGGCTAATAATAAATCTCAAGGATATTCCGTTTAAGGATGCGTTGGCGCCGACTGGGCGTCGACCGGTCGTCCACCTCGGTTTGTCCTACGTAAACCTATTTAATAGCTCTACTTTAAGTTTTTTTTTACTTTAAAAATAAACTCTTAACTTAAATCGAAAGCCTCGCTGTTCCAATGTTCGAATTGTCGAAAAGGTCTTACCGCCTAGAAGCTTTCATCGAAAACGCTGTCTATTTGGTAGGATATTTGATTTTTTATTGATCTATTATCCGTGCGAAGCCAGGGCAGGTCGCTTGTATAGATATTTGCATAGATCCTTTATGGAGACTTACCGGTGTGGGAGGGTATTTGTTTGGAACGCGCGGCCGCGAATAGCGCCGCTACCACCAGAAGACTCCACATCTTTCAGTCTGCAACAAGACGTACATAGATTTTAATAACATTTACATACACAGAATCTTGTGAAATAACCTGTGAGACAAGACTTATATATTACACATAATAGGAAAATGCTTTCCTCTTTAAAATCGATGTACCGATCGACCTAAAACGTGTTATTTTACATGGTGTCAGGAGACTGCTTCTAAAAAATGGTAGTACCAATGATACCTTAGATTATGTGACGGAAAAAAATCGATACCGATTAAAAAAAACATATTTTTAAACCAAAAACTGTTGAGCTAGCTAACTGAACATCAAATGTTTTGGTTTCGTGTTTCATTGGTGGTTGTTTTAGTAAAATAATGTGTTTTTTTATGAAACTATCTATTTATATATAACTATTAGCTGTACTGATATGATGGAGAGGAAATAATGCTAATAAAACGTTTTAAAAACATGATTCTTCCCGCATCAATATGTTTCCGTCTCATCATCAAAAGTGTCATTTACACATACGTCATACGTACATAAGTGTCAGTACTATACTCTGTCTTTTTTTGGAAGCTGTCTCCTAGCACCCTGTATAGTAAGGTCATATTTTTTATACATGTAGATGTTATATAATAGATTTTGAAGCTACCCACCCGATGTGCCTCAAACTGGCGTCATTAGGCAGGCAATGTCATTATACATATATTTATACTACGTTAATTATCTTCTCAGTACTATAATTATCTTAGCAAAGTGTATAACACACACACACACACACACACACACACACACACACACACACTCACGCACACGCACGCTCATATGTCCACATTTTATTCAAACAATTAACATAATTTAAATTATTTTTGTTTTATTTTATCATAATTTTATGATAATGTAAAGAGTTCCAATAATATAACAGGAAGCAATGTTACAACAGGAAGGGGCTGACCCCCAAGACACGGGTACTCCTAGTTTGGGGGTCAAGGGTAGTATTAATAAACTATGTAATTTTTGGGAAGAATAAAGATTATATTTTAATTATAATTATAAATATTTAAATACAAAAAGAAAGTACAACAGGCAGTCTTATCGCTTAATAACTTCCAGAGAAACTTGAGTTAAACAACTAATATAGTATTAAAGAAGGAAGGTAAGGAATAACATCACTTTTATGCCAGTAAACAAATTTTTTACAGTGAGTTTTCCACAATGTTGACTGTCACTAAGTTACCCATATTTCCAACAAATAAGGAACTACGGGTGGCGTTACTAGAAATAGCTGGTAATGACATCTTTTTATCATTGCTATATAAGCAATTAATATAATTTTATAAATGTTTCAGCGGGGAATTCAACAAACAAAATTAACTGTAGAAAAAGGAAACAATACAGAATGTGTCTCAAAAAAACAGGCTCTCAAAGTTCTCGCAATAAACTATCGTTATTCAAACGTCCAACTCCATGAGAGCAACTTTTTGCTGTAAATTTACGTAATCACTGTTTTTGTTTATGATAATAACTGCTAGATATGAATATATAACTGAATATATTTCTCTTGCCACTTGGTCAACTGCTTTAACTACAAGTCTGATTCCCGTCGTATTAATTATTAAGTTATTGGTATTTGAGATTGGCAATTGAGGTTTAAATTAATACAGAATGATATTATGAATACAACCGTCTTTTAATTATTTCTTATCTTACTATTTTCTGCTACGTATGGTCTGCTGTGTTGTGTTCTTAATTCGATTCAACTTATAAAATTAGTCTTCTCAGAAAAATGAAAGCTTAATAAATGCAATTTATGTCTTGATAGTTAATTTGCAACATGTTTTCGTAATCTACTATTGCATACTTTTAAAAGCTGTAATTCTTAGAACAAAGTGTTTAAGTCTTTGTTCAATTATGCTTATGAGATTAAAGTAAAATGCGAGCTTAGTAATTTGTTAGTTAAACAAACGTTTTGTTATACTATTTTGACTTAATTTAAATAAAATGTGTGCGTTTCTTAGCTTTTATCCAATATTTTTAAATCAATAATGTCTAAATATATCACTAGAAAAGTTAAAGGACCAAAAAAAACACCAAATTTTTTTGCGTTTTTTCAAATGGCTGTATCTTTAATAAAAATAGTCATATAGGAATTTAAAAAAAAAGCAATTTGAAGCGTGAATCTTCTTATTTTTGGACCTTGCAAAAATATGTCACCAAGTTTCATGAACATTATGAAAAAAAATATATTTTACTAAATGTTGGTATTCGAAATTGCAATAAATATTCCATTTTAACCACTTTATGCATTTGAAAGGTTATCCATTTATATTCAATTTCGTTTCTTTTTGTCTCGATAGATCCATTTCTCGGTGAGTTATCGGACTTTAAATGAAAATTGATGAATTTCTCTTTGATGATCGATATCTCGGAAAGCAATAGTCGCACAGAAAACGGACGGTGAGTTTCACAAATTTTAAATTTTTTATCTATATACACAATTTAATACAAGAAATAGAAACAAACTTGTCATTCCAAGATTCAGAAATTAAGCATAAGGATTTTTAATAAGACATCGCAATCAGTTTCACATTTCCCGCCACATAATTTTGAGAAATATACCAAAAATTTCCTTTTACAAAAGGCATATTCTAATGTTGAAGATTATTTAAGCGATAGAAATGTTTGGACTTGATTCCAGTTGCACACAGAAGTATTATATTACATTAATATATAATATATTACAAAATGTAACATACAAAACTATCTTTAAAAGAGTAACCATTGAGTTTCTTGCCGGTTTCTTCTCAGCGGATTCAACTTTCCGAACCGGTGGTAGATTTGTTACCAACGGACAGACTACTGACGATTCAAAAGTGCTTTTTGAGTCTACTTGAATAAGCGATGGGATTTTATTATGAGACCGTATTTTTAACGTCAGCTGGAATTACTCGACGGTAACATGCATGTTACTATCCATTCCATATTTCCTGTCACTTATCTAACTTCCGTTGCGTTCAAGCGGAACCACGCTGCAAGTATAGTGTTACAAGGCGACGTATTTGTAGGCTATATTGACTAGACACATTTGTATAAATGTTGCAATATGTACATAGATGTGTCCCATTTAACATGTTATTGTAAATCTTAGCTCTAATAAGGTTTTGAGCTCAATTAAATAGTAGACTTAAATGTATCTTTACACTTGCAATTATTTTACGCAAATGTCGGTACGATTTTGCTTTTGCCGCGAAAATTTGTTTAAAATTTTAATGGTATCCGGTTTATCTAATATCTGAGTGAGATTTCATTAATTAGAAGGCATGGTTTGCTCTTCTATAGACTGGTTATAGCGCTTACATGGTATTGGTTGCTTCGGCATATACCTTCATTAGATTGTAGATTGCCAGCTGTCTTCTATCAATGTTTATGTTTATTACTGAAAGTTTAACGCTTGATTGTAATATCATCTAAATAAAAAAAATAAAACACCTTTAATTTTCTACTTCCACACGTCTCTGCAAATTTAAACACAAACTACGTTTTTAACCACTATGTATGTTATACACAATAATTATTACAGAAAAGTGTGATGCCGAAAATAGGAACACCGCTCAGCTTTTATTGGGGATCAACCCAACGCTGGTTTTCAGCGACAACCTGGCTCGAACACCAACAAAAAAATAGTATAAATAAAGAAAGAAGAATTAAAATTTGGTAACGTCTGTGACAACTTGACCACCACAGACCAATCTATTGGCCATTCTCCGCAAGTTAGGAAGAAATAAGTAATATATGAGAAGTGAGTTAAAATAACATATATGTCAGAGAATAAGAGAGAAGGAGAGCATAAAGCATAGGGGCGTAGGGTTCTCCACCGACATCGTCATTAATAGCATCCATAATTTAATTTCTTATACTGTGGGCGTTGGTGGGTAATGTTGGTGCAATGAAACACTTTATTAATTACTGGGATTATAATGTTCAATCACTTAATGTTCTCGATATCAATTTTCTCAAACTCATTAACAATGATAGCTAGGAACGCGACAGTTCCGACAATCGACCGTTCCGGCGGAGCGCTATCCGAGAACTATCGAGAGACTCCCGCCGGACTGCCACTATTGACTCTGTCCCACGCCGATACACAGATAGAATTAGCGTTACTAGCGTACAGGACTAGCGTACAGGAAATCACTCCTATACTAGCGTACAGGAGTGATTTCTCTCTGCCCAGCATAGTGGGCGCTATAATCGGTAGCATGACCGGCTGGAGGGCAGTTGCTTTCTTCTTTAAGGCGGTCTTCCCCTTTCTTGAACTATTGAGTCGGATTTATTCGGGATGCCAGAGATGAATGCGTTAAAGCATTTCTCAGCGCCAAAAAAATGATAAAGTCTAATTTTAACCTTGTAAGAGGGCATTAGCCTCTTATGCTTACTACGAAGCATCGTACTGGAACTCAATTTTATCCTTATAAAAAAACATTTTTTAAATTTAAACGTCATTATTTTATTGTGCTTTTTATAGATACTTAGGCTTTCAATTAACAGCCAAGTAAAATATCTTCACAATGACAAAGGATATATAATATATATATATATAGATATACTATAAACCCCTCTCTCCTATGAGTGGGGAGGCCTGTGCCCAGTAGTGGGACGATAGTGGGCTGCTACTATACCTTATATATCTTGTTCAAATATTTCAATCGTTAATAAAACACTTTCTTATTTAACCACTCAAGTTCAAATACATTTCTCTAAACTTGTAGTGGATGCCACTTGATGTTGATAGTTAATCAAACTTTTTAACTCACGAAAAAAGTTTAAAGGATCCTTTAAATTTATTGAAAAGTTTAAAAAGTTCTTCATTAAAGTCTTCATTGATAAATATATAAAACACTCTGTATTAATTACTCTACACTTAAAATTACACAATAAACAAAACAAATATTCATATAAATATAAAATTCGTTCTACAAGCTGAAAGTAGGAATTTCTTTTAAATTATACATGGAATTTGGAACATCTGTTGACACAGTAAAACAACTGCTTTAAAGACAACAGAAATGTCGGCGTTACGACATTTTTGTAATAGTATTTATGGAGTGTGACCTACTCAGGAAATCGTCGGCTATTTCAACGATTTTTAAATGTCTTTCTTTCTAGACGGCTAGTAGTTTTTATATTTTAAATATAGACACGTGCTTGATAGTTATACGAATAGCTAAATTAATCTGATATGGTTGAACTGGTGGAACAATACTCTGCTTATATAATCTTTTTAAATTAGTCAATTGACGAAACATACGCTATCAAATGTACGTTTAAATCCCATCGTTTCTCAAAGTTTAGGTAAATAGTATGCATAAAATAATATCTTTAGGTAAAAATAGCTTTTATTACCATATGAAAACGTCAAATCACCGAGTTTTTTTATTGTCCTGTAAGGTTTATTAATAGAAGAAAACTTCTGAGATATGTGCTAGATACAGTAGTCAAGAAAATCATGTAATGTATATAGCATTACACGTATATTTTTAGAACAGTTTATAAAATCACATTTATTAAAACATACACAATTATGTGCAGCTGAGGCCGTTTTCATTTTGTATTCTGAAATATATAAATAAAGTATTCAATAGAGTTAATTTTTCTATTACTCATCTATTGATATGCTTATTTCTTCTGTTGTTAAAAAAATAAATACTTACTAAATTAGAAACGGAATAATAACTGGACTAAGTTATGCCATAGAACGTCATCTGTCCTGTCAAAATCGCTTTATGTGTTTACAAGTATAGCGTGAATATCTGAATTTTCTATAAACGTGGAGATTTGAGATAACAACTTTTGTTACTAGTTGTTACTGAAGGTATCTCTTCTCTAGCGGGCGATCCTCCGTGGGAACTGCACGCGCAAGTTCTTGCTGCTGTCTATAAGTTCAGGATGGCTGCGAGGACACACATACTGCAGCTTTTTTTTCGCTGGGAAATGCTTTTACGCATCCCGACTTGGAAAGAGTCCGGAGTGTGGGACTCACTGATGAGATAGAATACCCACTAAAACCCAGCGGTCCCACATCATCCTAATGTGGGACACCAGCGGCTCGCTTGAGCAATCCAATATGGTGTCCCGGATGAAGCCGAATCAAGACTCAAGGCTGAGGGATGAGGCGCGCAAATCCACGCCTTCTACCGCCCCACCTTCAGCGAGGTATAGCAGGGGCATCGGGAGCAACCTCTCGCTCCCTCTCATGTGCCTTATTTAGTACGATAACATTTTTGCAAAAGGAGGCGACGGCTCTCCATCCTGCTTCGCTAGCGACCATTGCACGGGCAATGCTTGTCAGCGAAAGGTCTCCGCCAATCAACGACACCAAGAGATGCCGCTGTGATGCCTACGCCGAGCATTATGTCACGGTATCGTGCGCCGTGTCGACGGGGTAACCGCACCCGTGCCAGATGGGCGATTCCTCTCGGCCAGCAATATGATGCAGGTACTTCCCAAAACAGCCGTATCCGGTGAGCACCTGCACCAGTCTATTCGAGAGCGTTCCATGGCACACCTGCACAACCACTGTTCCAGCAGAGGGCGGAACGCCTCCACCGTCGCCACACATGCTATGTGGGTCTCGAGACCCTCCCTCCATTTTGTTATCAGAGTCCTTTCCGATTCCGATTCCGATGCCGATGATGCTCAAAGCATCAGATTGAAAGGTGGATAGAGGATCTCAGGACCTCAGTGGTGGGAATGGGTCGCTCTCTTTCAGACTGGTGCAGGTTCAAAGCGGGCACGGATGTTTCGGAAAGTTCATGCACCGAATTGGCCGTGAAGAGTTACCCGCTTGCTGTGAGTGTGGTGCCGCTGTTGACTCAGCGAACCACACTTTAGTAGAATGTTTAGACTACAGATTAGGCACCTCAGCGTTACCTTTCGGTGAGAGATGCTGGGCGGGAGTCGCCCTCTCCTGTGAGACGCTCATCTCACTGAAAGAGGCTTACGAGCGAGAAAGGGAAAACGCAGTCAATGCGACGTAGACGAGGTTCCAGGCCGAACTTGTCCAGCACATCAAAGAGGAATGTGCGAGCACTCCTCTGATCTTCCACTAATGGATGAAGAGGGTTCCCCTGGGTTTTAGTAGGTATTGCGAGTTCTCCCCCTCGCCGTGACCCATACTCCCGACGCCAGTTGGGGTGCATAAATGCACTTCCCGTCGTAAAAAAAAAAAAAGATTTCCCTTGGCTGCTTTAATTAATTTTGCGAAAGGTACATGTTTACGAAACGAGTAGACCATTAAAACGTTTCTCTGCATAAACAGAAATATATTATCTTATTACATAAGACACCAATAGTTTTAATTATACTATTTTTGTTTACAAATCTAAAGCTCAAGTTTTACTCCTGTTGTACCTGTTGTAACTCCTTCTACTCAGGATATTAATCCGCACATGATTTTTTGGGAAGCTTCTGATATGTGATTTATAAGAAATATAAAAAAATATCAAATTATGCCATATCCTGTTATTAAGCAATTATTTTGAATCATCCATAATATCTTAGCAGAATGTCATGCTTGACGAACCTTGAACTCTTCCGGGTGTGAACTGACGTGCGGATGTCCATTTTATTAATATAAAATTATTATATATACACAGGAATTTGATATTTTCACATACGTTAATAGCATAAGTTATTATAAAGAGGAAACATTTGTGTTTTTGTATGGATATAAGCATAAATGTATATATCTTTATAAAGTCTTTTCACCATTTGGAAACTACATTTTCACTGAATGACACGGGCCAAAATATTTTGTAAAAAAAATTAGGGATCCCTAATAAAAATGCATTGATGTAATCCATGGTGCGAAACAAAAAAATTCTAATTGCGTGCGCTGCGAAACTATTGATGTTAGAATAAAAAAATGTTCTACAATATTATAGAACATTTTAATATCTACAAAAAAGTCTAAAGTACTATATGTCCAACTACTGTGGTTATGCCACTATAACTACTTATTTACATTTTAAAAGTGCTGACAATATTCGAACCATATTATTAACATCTCTGTATTAATTCTTATCCTATTACTAGAATTTTCTTAAAGACCGTTTCTATATCTACAAAATACTTTTTTAAATGATTAAAATACGACATTCCATTATAGAGATATAGAGATATAGAGAAAAAAATTCAGAGTTCACTTTCTATTGCCACAAGATCGGTGTCTATTTGGATAAAACCGCGGGGCATTGCTAGTTTGTAATAAAGTTGTAAAATCATGGCCGTGACTTGATGGATATTCATTTAAACAATTCGTTACTTATGCTTAATTATAACCAATGTCAGACGCGGAAATATAATGCTACAATTGTATAGTTATTGTCAGAACTTAAATATTTTTGCAAACTACTAAAATATTGCTTTGTATTCAAAAATAGCTTTGTACATGGCCTAATTTTGAAGACGAATACATTTATTCTTCATGTCTACATATAATTAACGATTCCGCAAACGTTTAAACCAAGGATTATACCTGTTATTTTTCTCGTTTATATACGTATGCTTAGATTTTAATTGCTTCAATGTTGTCAATATATAAAACTATGTACACGACCTCATTAGTTAGACAAATGTATTTGTTCTTCATATTAACATATAGTTAATAATTCCGCAAATATCTAAACCAAGGTTTATACTTATTGTTTGTTTCCTTTTAAATATATACCAATAGAATAATCAATTACTATATATATGTCTCTCACGTCCGTTACAACTTTTAAATCGTTCAGCTCGACACTAGAAGATGATTTTAGACTGGTAATTTGAAGGACTATCTAGAGGATAAAAAAGCGTGGGAGTAAATGAATAGCTCTAACCTAAATAAGCATAAATATATTGTAATGATGATGATAAAAAAGTGACATCCGACTAAGTTTGTTGTAGGCCCTTCTCAGAACAGGGTGTAAGTCATTCAGAAGAAGTAAGAAAATAAAATATGGAAACACTAAAATTTGACTGAAATGTGCTGTATTGGCCTACCCGAATAAAGTATTTTAGTTTTTCAGAATTTGAAGGCATTCATTCACTCACTCATACACTAATTTAATCACTTGCTCGTGCACTAAATTACTCATCAAACACACTAACTTATTTACTTACTCCTACTAATTTACTCAATCACACGGACACTATTTTACTTACTCAATCACACTGTACTACTCACTCAGTCATACATTAATTTACTCACTCACTTATACAGTAATTTACTCATTCACACACACAAATTTACTCACTCACTTATACAGTAATTTACTCATTCACACACACTAATTTACTCGCTCAGACAAATTTACACAATGATTCATACATTGATTTACTCACAGGCCCAAATTTTCTCAGTCATACACTAATTTACTTCCTCATTTACACTATATTACTTACTCTGTCATACACAATAAACTCACACGCACTAATTTACTCACTGACTCAGTCAAATTTACTCAGTCTACACTAATTCATTCACTCACTCGCACTATATTATTCACTCACCCATACACTAATTTAATTACCGACTCGAATAATAATTTACTCATTCGCACACACCAATTTCCTTACTCACTCGTACTAATTTAATCAATCACTCGTACACTATTTTACTCACCCAATCACACTTTCACAATTAATTTACTGACTCACACACCCAAATTTACTCACTCACTCGTACAGTAACTTATTCATTCACACACTAATTTACTCAATCATTCATACATTAATTTATTTACTCGCACACCCTAATTTACTCAGTCTACACTAATTTTATCTTTCACTATATTACTCACTCATACCCTCATTCTCTCAATCACACAATACGACATCTTCAAAACTATTCGCGATTGACTTAAAAGAGTCACCTCCTTCGCAGTGTAGTCGTCCACTACACATTTCCTCATATTCTCAAGGGATCTGCAGCGGTTGATAACAAATGATATTTAATAATATATTAAAAGATATTGCAATGTCAGATACTGATGCTTGCGTAAATATTTTTTTTCCCAATTAATTCGCACCCAGCGTCTTCGATATAGTGACACACTGAAACGTCCTTTAGTGGGTAAGCGGCACACTTTCATATTTATAATTTAAGGTGAACATCTCGCGTAATACATCGTTTTTTTTTCTCTTACATTACTTTCTGTACAGTACGTGACCTTAATGAGATATGTGTGGTTTATATGAAGAAATATTCTCTGGTCTAGAGGTCAGCTTTGACTATACCAGATTGATTAGACCAAGATTTTTATCAGGCAATTGATTTATGATTTAGGCAACTAGTAAAAACCATCGGTTTTACACGTATAGATATAATTATAGATCGTCTAAGTGGACATTTAATGTGTGCCAAGGTCATGTCTGGAAGATTTAAATTATTACTCACTTTGTATTAAATTACTGCCTCATTAGTCTAGGGGTTAGCATGTTCGACTACAGACATGGCGTCCTGGGTTAGAGTCCGGGGTCGGGATTGTTGTTTTCTTGCCCTTATCCCACTAGGTGGGGTCGGCACAGCATGTTTCCTTTCGCCACTTCACTCTATCCGCTGTCATTTCTACATTCACACCCTTAATACACATATCCTCTTTCACACAATTCATCCACACTTTTTTTGGTCGCCCTCTCCCGGCCCTGCCGCTTACCATCATATTTAGAACCCTCTTACATACATGGCTATCCTCCCTTCTCATTACATGTCCATACCAGGCTAACCTTCCACTCCTTAACTTCTCGGTCACTGGTGCTACTTTCACACTTCCTCTAATATACTCATTCTTAATCTTATCCAATTTTGTCACTCCACACATCCATCTCAACATTCACATCTCCGCTGCATGCAATTTCCTTTCATTCTCCCCCTTGGTGGCCCAGCACTTTGATCAATACAGGATGACAGGTCTTACGATCGTCTTATAAATCTTCCCCTTTAGTTTAAGGGGCATTCTGGCATCGCAAATTGTTCCCGAGACCTGCCTCCACTTCATCCAACCTGCATTTTTTGAAGATAGAGCCGAGGTAACGGAAATC
>JACTOM010000924.1:754370-783265 GCA_015832385.1 Elymnias hypermnestra | reverse complement strand
AAAAAAATATAACAAACTGTAAAGTCAAAGTGTAAATGCTAAATGTGTATTCATAAAAACATTTTATTTTAAACAATATCTACAACAGAAAGAAAATTGATATATTTATAAATTATGTGTTACAACGGCATATTTGAATTTAAATTGTTTACCGTTAACGCGCGTTACGCGCATTTTGACAATTGTGTGATGCCTTTGCCATCTATCGTTCAGAGCTAGTACTGGAATGGAATGTGAAATATGCAAAGCTTGGAATTACAATTATAATTAATATACTTATGCTATAAGTATCTAGTAATACTGCAATTACATTATTATTCTATGTTTTCTTTTTGCTCTCTTAATAACATCATACATGCAGCATTCTAATGAAGTGAATAACAATAATAATAATTTAGTGAATATATTTGTGAATCAGTGACAAACAATTTTCATAAGAACTACGAAGCAATTCCCGCAAATATTGAGTTATGAACATCACCGTCAAAGTTGTGTGAAAATAGAAGGAACAAAGTTAAAATTTAAGTCAAATTATTATGTCTATGATATTACTAATGAGAGATAGTTACTAATTAATAAGTTTTGTTAATTCAATGGACATTGTGATAAAACACTAGTGATACATTGTAAAGTCAATAGCTTTAATCAACTCACATTATCTAACGTATTTTGCACCATATAGGTTTATATAAATTTAGATTATATAGTAACTTAGTAAAAAATTATTTATATGCTGTGCAGTCCCGGCATAGAATAGGACTGCCCCTAGCTCCCCGTGGGTGACGTAAAAATCGTGTAAGGGACATTCGCAGGTGAGTACTGGTACACCTCCAATCTAAATTTCGAGTTGTACTAGTTCTGACTGTGCGAGTTTCAGGAGGGCACACACCATATTACGCCCTCTTCCGATTGGTGGCGGATACTACCAAACGACAGCATTCCCAAAGAGGGTTGACGTCAGGCAGGCGGCCGGTCATAAAACATCAAGCCAAAACCATTATATAAATTTAGATTATATAGTAACTTAGTCCGGGGTCGGGATAATTAAAAAATAATATTGAGTTTTCTATTAAGGTTTTCTCAATATTTGCCGAAAATTGGGAAGTTGGCGGTGCGATCCACCCCCGTGCCTCGGAGAGCACGTTAAGCTGTCCTGCGGCTGATCTCTCTCCGATCGTGTCGGATTCCCGTCACATTGGAGTATGAGAGTGAAAGAATAGAGAGTGAACTTATGTACTATGCCTGCCAATCCGCAGTGGAGCAGTGTGGTGGGTCTATGCTGTAAAAAACCCTGTCTTCTAGGAGTGAGGAGGTCTGTGCCCAGCAGTGGGACCTTAATGGGCTGCTACTTACCTTACCTTGCATTAAATTATGGCCAACAGCTTTTGTATTTATTTATGTCATGTTGTCACTTGACTGTTATCTCATCTTATGGTTAAGGTTTCCATCTCTTTAAGGACGTCTGGAAGAAGGGATGAGACCGTCATTTGCTTTTCATTACTTGTTCCTCTCTCATACTTTTGTCAGTTTTTTGGTATACAAGAAATGAACAAATGTTTGGATGAATGGTCAGTGATGATTTAGTCTAAGATGGTAGCGCTCTATTTCATTTGAATATTATTGCTACAATGCACAATTATAGCATAACCCTGTTATATAACTGTGTAAATATAGATAAATTGTCTTTATATATAATTAAATAAGGACATTAACTATAAGACTATTTCATATAACTTATATATTAGTTTTGGCAGTGAACGTGTAACCGGCTTTTCATATATTCACAGGAGAGTAAAGCACAGAACATTCCCCAATGCCAGCAATCAAGTGATAGTAGAAAGACAGCGTGCACCATTCGTCGAGTACTGCTGTACATAGTATGTTCGGAGAGAAAAGTGTTATATTAAAACAGAATTCTATTAAAGTGAAACTTGAAGGCGTATGAGGGTAGCTCGGCGAAGATCGGACCATTGTAGGCGCGATGTTCTCCAGTGAGAGATGTTGGGCGGGAATAGCCTTTAGTCTCGCTAAAGAAGGCCCTCGAACGAGAGAGGGAGATTGCAGTAGATGCCCCTCTCACCGCCGAAGGAGGCGAGATACTAGGCGCCGTATGTTTGCGCACCTGCTCCCGCATCCGTGAATCGTCCGGTGGACTCCACTCCACAGATGAAGAAGATTCCGCTGGGTTTTAGTAGGTATTGCGAGGTTCCCTCCCTCGCAGAGTCCTACACTCCCGAGCTACGGGTAGGGTTAGTGCGTAAATGCATTTCCCAGCGAAAAAAGGGCCAAGCAAATAATATGTGTATATAAAACAATAAATCTCTGGTTGTCTACTTTTGATCTGAAATTTAGCAAAGGGATCCTTTCTCATTAAAGATATAAATAAGTACGGATTTCTCCGTATTCTTGTGTATCGGAAAATAAGTGGCTGAAACGTTCCTTCCTAACCTTAGGGAACAATCAGTTAAATTATAGCTAAATTAATAATTACAGATATAGAAACAGTTTACCTGCCGAGTGTACACGTTCAGAACTGGTTGCACAAGGCTGTTATTACGTCATTCCATGACTGTTTTCGGCCAACTCGCCGATCAGTTTAACTGTTCCGTTAGAAACGATGACCATTTTAATGTTCACCTTTTGGCATCCCTACATAGTCTGTCTGTCTGTTACAATTCTCGTATATTATATTGAAATGAGTACTATTTCCTAGTGTTTAAAAAAAGATAGAAATAACGTCAATTTGACTTGATTTGATGTTGTTTATCTGCAAAGTATTTCATCGCCAATATCCTCGTAAAGGTCACTTTTAAAATTAGGGGTACAATTGTTCTGACTACCATGGCAATACTTATGGAGAGATTATATCATAAGAGAGTCTATTTGTAATCCATACATTCCCTCTAATCTAAGGAGGATCTACGGGATGACGAAGATGTTAAACGAGAAAAGAGGGCTCTGGCTGTTCGGTGCAACATGCTCGCACGTCGATTCGGCCGTTGCAGTGCTGAAGCAAACTTGACACTGTTTAAAGCATACTGTTAGTGCTTCTACACGTGTCAAGTTTAGGCCAACTGCAAGAACAACTCACGTAGTGGGATCAGAGTAATGTATAATAATGCATGCAGTGCTTCGGGAGAGTACCGGACGCCAGACGCCAGAGTACCGGACTAATTCGCGATTATAAGATCTCGAATCGTGTCATTTTGGACTCGCATTCGTGACTCTCAGAATACCATCCTCAAGATGTGTTCGGAGTGCCCGGGGAATTCCATTCTTAAGTATTGGCTTACATTTCATCATGAAACGAATTTGTACAATTACGAAAATGACGAGGAAGCCTTATACCCTTAGATTTATTTACTATTTTTATTATTATTAGATTTAATTTTAATGGTAGTTCTAATTTATAATATATTTTAATTCAAGTTTTGTTTTTTATGTTACTAAACTGTAAACTGGGGCAAGTGCCTTTTAATAAAGATAAATAAATAAGGATAATAGAATACTAGCGAAGGGAGAAGGACTGAAAGTTTTACCTAATTTCTTGGTTGTAAAATTAAGACTATGGATTGAAAATTTTACAGTTATTTGCTGTTCTAGCTGATATACCTGACTCGAATCTAGAATCTGTATGACCTGTATCTATATTAAAGGTTTACAATATCTCTAAATAAATTCTGGTATAAACTGATCAACTTGAGTTCCGAAGAAAAAGAAAAGAAAAGGAATACGCTTCAATTAAATCACGGAGGTATATAATAGACATATAAAATGATAAGACTTCTGTTAATATAGGTTGTTTGTAAGAAACATTTTGTGACAAACCCGTCAGTGCGTATTTTTTCACTTCAAAAGGATAACAAGTTGGAATTGGTTAAGGACACGAAGATAAAACTTGTTTAGGCTTACATCTAAACTAATGTTATAAAGAGGAAACTTGTGGATTTGTATGTAAGTATGTTTATATGTAGGTTTGTTTTCATGGACAACTACTGGTTTGACTTCAAAAATGGTTGCATCATTAGAAATCTGCATTTTTATTAAGCACCATTACTTTCTCAAAAGAATCGGGATCCTTGATAAAAATGCATTAATGTAACCCAAGGTGTGAAAAAATTTGTCACAATAAATCTGTCATCGTGTGCGCTGCGGAAACTATTGATGATAGAACAAAAAAATGTTCTGCAATATTATAGAACGTATAAATATCTACAAAAAAGTTCACGGTACCATATGTCCAACTACTGTAGTTATGCCACTATAACTACTTTTTTACATTTTAATGGTTAATAAAAGTGTCGACAATATTCAAACCGTATTATTCACACCTATGCATTAATTCTTATCTTATTAAACAATATCTTATTAAAAACCGTTTCAAACCCTGTAAAATACTTCTAAATATATTAAAATCGCACAATTCACTTAAAAGATATAACTATATTAAAAATATCAATTAAAAAAAAAGCTGTATCCCGAGTCGACCTGCAGTTTATTTTATTTCGAAGTGTGCAGTTGCTGTTAGCCCTACTGGCTTTGACAGCGTAACCGAGAGGCATGGGGAACGCAGAAGCTCCGCCGAGGGGTGAGCCCGTAGAAGGTCCCTGCTGCGTCATGGGGGAAACGTTGCTCTAAGAGCGCTTCCTGCGAAGATCGGACCTAGGCTTACAGCAACGTTTGCTGCTGCTGAAATGGATAACAGGACAGGTGCTTAATCTTGACGCCCATGGGTCCGCGACTGGGGGCCGTGGCCGAGGTGCGTCAGATAGCGGGGACCTCGTCTTCGCCGGCGAGGACGCTGTGTGTGTTTACTGTACGGGGCGTTGTCAATAGTAATCTGGGTCGTTAAGGAAGTGTTTGGGCCGCATCTTCCTAGGTGGGATGCTTAGCCTGGACCTCCAGTGTCAAACATCATGTACAGGGAATTTCCGAGACAATAAATTAATACAAATAAATCTCTTCTTTAATATTATAGACAAACGTTTTGCAATTTGTTTTTTTGTTTTTAACAATTTATAATATAGAAGCTAAAACTTTCTGGAGCTATTTAAAAAATTCTTTCAATATCTGTAGAGTATTTTCAAATTTACTAATATCGTCTACATTCTATGAAAACGATGTCATGAATTTAAAAACGTATTAGTCAGATACATATTCGTTGTAAAGTAAAATCTGTATATTGATTTAGGCTTGTTGCAAAAATATCGATATATCGATATTATTTTTTTCAATGTATCGATATATAGGAGAGATATTGTATCGATATAAAATTCCAAGTATCTAAAAGTATGAAAATCGATATTTTTTCTAGAATAGAAATCCTAAGAAGGAAAACTTTTTATACTCCTTTCTTTGTTACAAATTTTATTTAATGTTCTTTTAGTTTTGGTCGACTGGATTTGCCGTTCTAAAAATTGGATTTTAAGTTGACAACCTAATCTATCAATTTCAACTTTAACTGCCGTTTGTATTGTATCCCGATGTATCGATATATCGATATTTTTTAATAAAAATATTTATATCGATATTGATATTTAAAAAATATATCGATTTGATATATATCGATACTTTATTGCATTTCCGACATCCCTATATTGATTAGATTACGAATGTGTGTGTCTAATCATCTGAAAGAAAGTATTTGAAAACTAAGTGAAGCAAAACTTTTATGTCAACGAAAATAAATCTATAGTTCTACTTAGTAGACTTTCCACTGCCACGAGATCGGTTTCTACTCAGGTTTATAATAAGTTTTAACAGTTATCCTAAGGAATTCATAATAAATCTTTTTATTAGCTTCCCCCTATACATTTTTTTCTCCCAACAGGTTAGCGTTTGACCGTAATCACACTAGCTGGTAAAGGATGATGTATTCTAAGATGGAAGCGCGTTTATTTAGTAAAAGGCAATTTTACCTCATATGGTTTCTACACAGCATCATACCGGAACTTAAATCTCTTGCTCGGCGTTACGTCTTTGCTGGTAGGGTGGTAACTAGTCACTGCAGAATCAGACAAATTCGAAAATACAATGTTCTAAACTCTTCTTACCTGGCATCGAACTCAGGAATTCTGCTAGCAAAGCGACTACTTGTATTCCTTTAATCAATATTTCCTCTCGCCGTATTTTGTAATACCGTCGGGTTTTTGTATTTCTCTATTTGTCGAGGTTGATTCGACGAATGATGATCTCATGTTTTATTCATATCTTATTATATGGAAGGAAAATGTTGTAATATATAAGCAAAAAGCAGAAAAACGTGTAGAAAAATGATATAACTCATGTATATTAGAATATGGTGTATATATATTTTTCTTTGATTATTTATATTGTTATACTTCATGGTTGTTATTGAATCGCTGAAAAGAATGGCAAATGAGGAAGCTATGCTAGAAGAAATTAAAAATCTTGAGAAGTCAACGGTCCTTTCATTGAAGTCAAATCAACAAGCACTTTTGAATCGTCAGTAGTCTGTCCGGAAAGTTGAAGCCGCTGAGAAGAGATCGGTAAGAAACTCAACGGTTACTCTTTTAAAGATAGTTTTGTATGTTCCAATGTGTACTATATTGCTTCAGTGAGCAACTGGAATCAAGTCTAAACATTTCTATCGCTTAAATAATCTTCTACACTATGATATGCCTTTTGTAAAAGTCTGTTTCTGATATATTTCTTAAAATTATGTGGAGGCAAATCTAAAACAGATTGAGGTATCTTATTAAAACAGTGTATGCTCAACCCGACAAATTATTTCTGAACCTCATGGAATTACAAGTTTCTTGTATTAAAACTGTGTATTTCCCTTTTTTTACTGTATAAGTGAATATTACCACGGATACATAAAATATTATTTAATATATATTGCGACGGTACTGTGAGAATTGATATTGCTTTGAATGTTTCTCTTATGGAAACGCGAGATCCAAATTTAAGCGTAAACTAATGGGTCAAGAGTATGAGACTCGCTGAGGAAGTCCATGAGTGCGCCACTAAAGGATCCACTTGCGCATTCTTTTCTGGTGATCCGGATTAGTTCAACTGAGGTTTCACGGAGACAGGAGTAAGTGGGCAAATATATGCCACTTACGGTAGTAAGAGGGAAAACCAACTGCAAGGTTCTATGGTATCAATCCTGTGAGGAAAATCCGCAATGAGCCAGAGTGTTATCGTTTCAAACTCTTACAAGTAAACAATTATTTGTCTTATAAAAAAAAAGGTTTATTTCGTTCATCTTCAGCACATAAAGATTGGAACCTTCTTTTAAGTTTAAAAGTAACCCCTGTGGCAGAGGACTCCGTTCTTCCATAACAATAACAAAAATAAATAAAGAAATAAACAAATACATTATAGATAAATAAAAGGACAATAACAAAGAATAGAAAACTTCTACTACATGAGTACTAAATCTAAAAGAACGTAGATATAAAGTACAACACATTATAATACAAGATAATAAGAGATCGCAGAGGCAACAATAAATGCATATGTATAAATGATATTTCATAACGAAATTTAATTTAATAGGCTTTCCTATTAACCCAATTAAGAATAAACACTGACGCAAACATTTAATTGAGAACAATATAACAATTAAGTTTATCTCGACGTAATACGCATCAAATATTTGTTTGAAGTGAAGTATATTGCTTTATTAAGGTACTAATTGTTACCCGCGTAGTTCTTAATCACGTGGAAATACGGGAAAATATGTTCTATATAAGAGTTTATGTATGACCAATTTCAAATATTTCTAGTATATTGAGTTCTAGATCTCGTAATAGTTATCTTAAGCTTAATTACTATACATACATACATACATTCATACATAGCANGGTTTCCCCCTTCCAACTTTCGCATTCACTTGACTCATAAATCCTTTGTGTCAGTCTCCTTTCATTCATTCTCTCTACATGCCCAAACCATCTAAGCATACCTTTCTCAATTTTAGTCACTACTTCTTCTTTTATACCACAGCGTTCTCTTATCACACCATTTCTTACTCTGTCACTCAGTTATAATCCACTCGTGCTTCTCAACGCTCTTATCTCTACCGCATTTATTTTACCTGTGTGATTCTTCTGCCATACCCAACTTTCACTACCATACATAAGAGTTGGCACCAACACTCCAGCATGCACAGCCAATCTAGCTCTTTGAGACACCATCTGGCTATTCATAAAGGCGTGCATAGCACCATTTACCATATTCCCTGCATTTACTCTCCTTTCAATACCACTTTCACATGTTCCATCTTTTGTAAATTTAGATCCCAAGTATACAAATTCTTTCACCTCTTCCAATTATTCCCCATGTATCATAATATTGCCATTCATCAATATATAATAAGCTATATATTACTATATATTGCTCTAATATGAATACAAGTTACTTCGATGCATCGTTTTGTATTAATTAATTCAGATAATAAAGACTGTGTAAATTGTACTAGGTTGTAATGTATTTCATTGGTCCAGATGTTTTTGTGTTATAAATGATGTAACGAACAGGACTTTATTTTATATATATAGACACAAGCTATGCCCGCGATTTCATCCGCATGGCATTGTAATTTTGGGTAGCATTTACATACAAATATTTAATGAACTATCTGTAGCGTTCTACTACAAAGGCGTTTCACTAACAATGAAAATTCTTTCTTCCCTTACAAGCATTTTTTCACAATAAAAAGTAGTCTATGTCCTTCCTGAGGCTCTAGGCTGTCTGTGTACTGAATATCATTTAAATCGGTTTAGTAGTTTTTGCGTAAAACTGCGACAGATAGGCAGATTTACTTTCTCATTTATAATATTTCTAAGGATAATGAAAATGGGCTTGGTCTTGCCACAGTTTGCCCATCATCGTCATTTTCTTGCCCTTCTTCTAATCCCAGGAGGTGGGGTCGGCACAGCATGTTTCCTTTCGCCACTTCACTCTATCAGCTGTCATTTCTACATTCACACCCTTTACACACATACCCTCTTTCACACAGTTCATCCACAATTTTGTTGGTTGCCCTCTCCCGGCTCCGCCGCTTTCCATTATATTTAGGGCCTTCTTGCATACATATCGTTCCTTCTCATGACATGTCCATACCAGGATAACCTTCCACTCCTTAACTTCTCGGTCTCTGGTCATCATATTTATAATTGGTTTCGTTAGAGAGGTGGTGTAAGTACTCGCTTTATTGAAAGAGGTCCTGGGCTTCATCCCCGATAGGGCATACTTTGAGAATGAATTATCTAATTAGTCACAGTTTAGAATGGTGGAAGGCTATGACCGCAGCTAGTTGTTACCCAATGTAGCAAGACATATTGCCTCTTACCAGATTAGCTTGCTTCCATCTAAGACTGTATCATCGCTTGCCATCGGGTAAGATCACAGTCAAGTCTTTTTTTTATTACGGACAGTTTAGCGCTTGACTGTGGTCTTACCTGATCACAGTATAAGATGGAAGCATGCTAATCTGGTTAGAGGCGATATACCTCTTATAAGTGGTATGTGAATAACTCCAACTCACGTATTATTTGTTCTGAATCGAATGTTAATATTTCGATCGAATCGAAATTCGTAAAATTCGCATAATTCGATTTATTTCCGAATTATTCTGAAGTTATTAAAACATGAGTGAATTCTCAATTCAGGGTTTCTTAGGTTCAATATTCAAATATAACACATTTATACATTTTATTCAAACCTGAAGATAGGTTCAATTCGAATGCGGGTTTACGTTATTTATCCTTCTTTCGACTACTTTGTTGCATAATAAATTGCAAATTGTAGAAGTATTGTAGAAGAAAGTGACTCCCTGGTGATTTTTTTTTCTGAATCTGTTGCCAATATTAACAAATATATTTTTATGGGACCGATAGAGATGAACGTATATTGAAAATGAGCAATTGTATTCTCGGGTTTTTAAACAAAAAGTATATTATTCGTAAGTCGAATATTACGATACACGATTTAAGTTATTTAAATAGAAACAATTAAAAACCCAGAGATATTTCATTGATTTGCGAATTATTCGATTTAATCGATTTCTTCGAATAATTCGAACGAGATTCGTACACTCTTAACCTCTCAAAATCTCTTTGTTTGGCGTTACGTCAATTCTGGTAGGATGGTAATTAGCTACGGTCGAAGCCTATCAGTCCAGACCCAGACAAATTAGAAAATACATTTTCCTAAATTTGCCCCCTACTATCAAATCGAATACTTACTCCACTGCGCTAGCCGTCAAAACCTTGTCACCAACAAAAAATATATAACAATACATCAAGAAATCAACATGTGCAATGCTCCTATGCATTCCTAACTTGTTGTATTATAAAAAGAAGGTCAATACCGATATGCATCAGCGACAGTGCGTGTTTAAAAGCAATCCATTCGTGTTATATAACTCAAACCGCTTTGGTGAGCGGTCAATATTATTTTTTTTAGATGATCTGTCGCTTTTAGTTTAGTTACGGATGCTGGAGACGTAATAGCTGCTAGTAAATAAACTTTAACTGATGAAGTAATACCTTTAAATACTATAAGACGTTTTACAAATACGAAACATAACTCAAACATGTAACATATAAAAAACTTGCTGTTCCAGGGGGTAATCTCTTTCCTACCATCTGGTGCAAGTGCTGACTGGGCATGGTTGCTTTGGCAAGTATTTGCACCTGATAGGTCGTGAGGAAACGCCCGTCTGTCATGAGTGTGGTGCCACTGTAGATGCGGTGCACAATACGTTGGCAGAGTGTCCGGCGTGAGCGCTCCAGTGGCATATCTTGTTGTCGCTGGTCCAAGGAAAGTATAATTGATGTGATGCTCACCATCGAGTTTGGATGGAGGGTGGTTGCCTTCTTTTGCGAGACCGTCATCTCGCTAAAGGAGGTTAATGAGAGGCAAAGGGAGGATGCTGCTGAGGCCCTTCCTCTTCGTCGAAGGAGACTGGGTGGCAATTGGCGCAGGTATGCGCTCCACTATTCCCCTCAGTAAACTGTAGACTGTTATAGTCGGCATCCTCCAGGTCACTAGAGTGGAATGCGAAATGGGATCCTCTAGTGATCTCATCAAGGATGACGGATTCTGGTTTCAGCGAGTCCCACACTCCTGGTTAGAAGAATTTCTTTTACTTCCGGGGTGCGTAAAAGCATTACCCAGCGATAAAAATAAGAAAGGGGATGCTCGAGTAGTTAATGATCCCGTGGAGATATGGGTAAATTCGTTATTTTTCGGATCAAATTTTCAATTAAAACCATGCTTGTCATCACCTGTACACACGCAAAAAATTTCGATAAAACCTGACCAGCTGTTTAGGAGTTCAGTGAAATACACACGCACATAAGAATTTTACAGGGTGTTAGGAGACCGCTCTCGAAAACGAAGACTGGTGATGGTAATAATGACACCTTTGATGATGGAAAAAAATCGATTCTGACTAAAAAACACCATATTTTTCAACATTTTATTTACGCTCCATCATGTTAGTACGTAGTCGTTATTTTCCGGCCTATCATCTAAGGTATCATTAGTACTATCATCTGTCTTCGTTTTCGGGAGCGGTCACCTAACAACTTGTATCTATTAAGATATTTGACACTATTAACATTGAAATTTAAAAATTTTTTTATTCTAGTTGTCTTTTGCAGCAACTTTGAATTGTTTTCATAGTATTTTCTATATGCAACTAGTGATAATCTTAGAGAATGACTTAAAATCTAAAATAAGGGGTTTCCGTGCGGCCTTTTCTGAGAAGAACCCACAATAAACTCAGTATGGTTTTTTCCTTTTATACTATCATTATTACAAAATGTATCCTTAAAATTATAGTACGATTTCAATGACTTTTTTAATAATGAATTTAAATTTATTGAGTGATATGTCTTCTGGGTATTTATTTTATAGTATCTGTATCTGTAAATAAGAAATATAGTATTTAATAGAACAACATATACAGTTGATCTTAAATGATTCGTTAATTTATAGTATATTAGTTACAGTATATTAGAAATTACAACAATTAAATGCTACCTTGATAATAATGTAATGCATTAATTACTTAGCTGTAACTGTTCATTTAATTTTCAAACAACTGAATGTCTTTTATAGTATTATTTCAATTTTGTATAACAGAATAGCCATATATCTTAAAATCCATTATATTTTTGTACTACTTGTTGTTGTATATTCATATAAATTCATATAAAACTAGTAGAATAGAATAATTTAATGCTGCTTAATACCTATGACTTGTAACTGACAGAAATCCAATCCTTAATACATATCTTTAAATATATTAAATAATTACTATTAAATGTTGCCAACAATTTGTCAGTGAAGGTGTCCGCAGCCTTCGTGAACTGCACTTTGCGAAAACATTCGTTTTACATACGGCTTTTGTCTGGTGGGAACATTGTGAAATTGGAGTTGGTGTGTTTTGTAAGGCGTGTGGAATAACAACACAGTTACATAAACGTCGTGTTTGAATAGATAACGCTATTGATTTTAAGAAGTTATACAATAACCGTATCTATATATCTCATATTAGTCCTCGGTCACGACGTCTGTCCGTTATAACCTCCGATACAGTTCAACAACAAATTTAAAATCAGATTGAAATATTTGTTATTATAACACTCTGCTAGTACAGGGCCCGTAGACAAGTCACTTTCGAAGATTGCTAACGCTTAAAAAATTTTGGGAATGACGTTTCTTATCGAAAAATTAAACGTCATTCCCATACATTTTTTAAGCGTTAGCAATCTTCGAAAGTGACTTGTCTACGGGCCCAGGTCCTGGGTTCATTTCGTTCCAGGCGTAGCCATTGTGGGGGTGATTCGTCCTCACTTGGACCAATGGCTCTCCAGGCATAACTATAGAGTAACAGGACTGGTAAAATGTCACGGACCCCTGGCCCAAGAGGGCCGCGGCCCAAGAGGTCCTCGAAGCACATGGAGAAAGACAGAATATGTGAGTTGGCTATTCTGCCTATTGAAAATTCTATGGCTCGATCTTTAAACTTTGATTATGTAATGGATACTTGCTGAACCGAAAGTTCGATAAAAAAGTTTTTCTTAAAAACTACCTTCTATCTTGAAATTAAATTGTTATTTTTATTTCATTGTAAATGAATGCAGGCTTCGTCAAGATGTTGTGCCTTCATAGAAAGGCTAGCGAGTGGAAGATGAAAGTCTCTTGATCAAGTCTTGCGTGGGGACTATAGCTCATTCCTTCTCGCCAAAAAAGGAGGCCTATGTCCAGCAGTGGGTATTGGAATGTGACTAAGCTGAAAAGCTAGTCCAAGTAACGCTCGTTGGAGTGAAGTCGACTAAATAAGTGTCGCTTCTATATTAACCTGGAAGCAAATTTATTTTATCTGGTGTCTTAAACACTTAGAAAGTTTTTTTTCTTTGTGTGTTGTTCGTGTACTTAGTTTAATTACGATTTTGTTGGGCTTATTGCAGGTATAAATGCAGCCTTGAATTTAAAAGGCAATGCGAAACGTGACTGTAACGCTCTACACCTCGTCTATGGTATGACAACATTGATTAAAGCCAACGTATTTTAACACTTTCCATTTTTTTTAATGTATACCTAAATGTTCCGGGTTTTAAAACTGCTTAGAGACAGAATTAGTGTATTACTTACGCAACAAACCTATTTAAAAATTACTTTAACTTTAGTATTCAAAAAAGGCGACCTGTACACCCAGATTGCCGCGAAAGTCCGTATAATATTATAGTTGCGATCAGAAATTGTTGGTTGTCAATGTCAAAACAAATGGAAAAAAAATAGTATTCTTTAAAATGTCATTTGATTTCTGAACGACGGAGCGAACTTCAAACAATTGACAATGAGAATTTAAAAAATGAAATAATTTGTTTAATATTAGTCATATAGTAAGTAAGTAGCAGCCCATTAACGTCCCACTGCTGGGCACAGGCCTCCTCACTCCGAGGAGCGAGGGTTTTTAGAGCATAGACCCACCACGCTGCTCCACTGCGGATTGGCAGGCATAGTACACAAGTGCACTCTCTATTCCTTCACTCTCATAGTCCGATGTGACGGGAATCCGACACGACCGGAGAGAGATCAGGCGCAGGACCGACGGCTTAACGTGCTCTCCGAGGCACGGGGGTGGATCACACCGCCAACTTCCCAACTTCGGGTAAATATTGAGAAAATCTTAATAGAAAACTCAATATTGATTTTTGAATTGGCCCGACCCGGGACTCGAACCCAGGACCTCATGTCTGTAGACGAACATGCTAACCACTAGACCAATGAGGCAGGCAGTGTTGTCGGTTTTATTTGGTGGTGGTTTAACAATATATTTCAACTATTTATAGGTCATCAAAATTAAATTTCATATGTTCTTATAAACCGAACAATTACCTTCGTGTTTTCTCCAATAAACTTGACACTGGCGAGATAATATGTGCCCAATTGGCACACCTGAAAGCCACTAAACAAAGAAGAAGAAGAACAATACTTCACTTTACAATTTCATTTGATTTCTGAAAGACATAAATTTAATTGATTTCTAAACGACGGGACGAACATTAAATATTTGACAGGTAGGAATAGTTTCTAAGGGAAAGAGAAATTGTTGTTTCTACAATATTCCAAATTTTTTTTTAGGTTTTACTCACCTTTATATGTATATAGATTTAGAGTGAATTACTTTTAGTTATAACTATGGAATAATTAGTGAAGTATACTCATTTAGACAAAATGGGTTTGAGTGCGTTTTACACAATACAGTACAATACATAACAATTTCTATTCCCCCCCATGTTACATGTATAGCATTTCACACGCCTCATATCCTTAGTAAGCAGTGATCACGTCCTTCCACTTGCCACGATCCTTGTATATCTCCTTCGCTTCTTTCATTCTTATTAAACCTTTCACACAAGTTCATCGGCTTAGAGTACTCTTGACCTGGCCCTTAATTAAAATGTCCTGGATTTGATGCCGGCACGTTCGCCTTGATCTTCTCATTCTAACTTTCCTATTCATTTTGAACTCATAAATCCATTTTATCAATCTCCTTCCATTCATTTTCTCTTCGTGCTCAAACCATCTAAGCATACCTTTCTCAATTTCAGTCACTACATCTTCTTTTATACCACAACATTCTCTTATCACATTATTTCTTACTTTGTCACTCAGTTTCAATTCACACATACTTTCCAAAATTTCTCCTGTGACCTTAACACCTGCTAAGCACAGACCTCACTCATAGGAGGGAGTGCTTTTAGAACATAGACCCACTACGCTGCTTCACTGTATGTTTACAGGCGTAGTACACAAGTGTATTCACTATCACAAGTGCACTCTCTATTCCTTCACTCTCCTTGTCCGATGGGACGGCACCTACAACCTTAATTCATTCAAGATATTTTAACATAAAAACATACATCTGAACAATGAATTGCGGTATTATTTCCTGCTCTATTTTGAAAGCTGTAGTATAACTTCATAAGAAGTTGCTAAGCATTACATAAGCAGAGCAATTTGTAAAACAATTGACACATACTTAAGGTCGTCTACGAGGTTGTTATTAAAGGTCTGTGCCACCATTATGTTTGACACGCAATGCCATAACGAATGTTCGGTTGTGTAGTCTATTTTAAAATGGCTCACTATTCACTGCACTAAATTCGAAATGAGTTTACCATTCATACATGATACTTGTACACTTTGAAAAGACTTTAGTACCTAGATCAGTTTATACTGGATTTCTAATACTACAAATCCTATATGTGCCAGTTATGAATGACACTTGCTAACATAAAATTTCAATAGATAATAAAGATCATGTTTTGTTGGTTGTCGATCCGATTGATTACATCAAATGTTGCGTGACACATGTTGACATTGAAAATGTATAGATGCATGAATGCATGAATGTTACCGAAAAAGTTGAAATAACATCGTATGCGAACGTAACGTAACATAAAGTTACGGTTTTCTAAATAATTTTTTAATGGCCATAAACTTCCATATTAAAGCTATGAAATTTATCCTCTCAAAATTAGCATTCCTATAAATGTAGATTACTAATTTGTAATAACATAATATCTTTGTCAATTAATTAAATGTTACAAAATTAAGATTGTAATATATACTTGTATGTAAGCCAAGTAAAAGTAGCAGGTAAGTAGCAGCCCATTAACGTCCCACTGCTGGGCACAGGCCTCCTCACTTATATGAGAGAGGGTTTTTGGAGCATAGACCCACCACGCTGCTCCACAGTGGATTGGCAGGCATAGTACACGAGTGCACTCTCTATTTCTTCAATATTACAGTCCGATGTGATGGTAATCCGACACAACCGGAGAGAGATCGGGCGCAGGACTGACGGCTTAACGTGCTCTCCGAGGCACGGGGGTGGCTCACACCGCCAACTTGCCAACTTCCCAACTTAGGGCCAATATTGAGAAAATCCTAATAGAAAACTCAATATCCATTTTCGAATTGGCCCGACCCGGGCCTCGAACCCAGGACCTTATTTCTGTAGTCGAACATGCTAACCACTAGACCTTGCTTTTTTTTTGTATAAATTTTTTATGTCTGGTTTGGGGAGAGGCTTCGACCATGGCCAATTAATCTATAATCTGTCAAATAACAATTAATAATAAATTCAAAAAGGCTTTTACAGTAGTTTTAAGATATCAAATATGTTTTTTCCATATAATATTTTAATGTATAACTGATATTATAGAATGACTTAAAATGCCAAGTTGCGAGAGTTCTTTCGCTCCCTATTCTGAAAATAACAAACTCAATCGGGTATCCTTTTTTCTCATCATTATTACAATAGACACTTTTCATTTATTCTGTTTCGATTGGAGCAATTCATTAACTCCCACGCTTTTTACTTTCTAAGTATTACTTTAAATTATAGAACAATTTTTTCTATTAATAAATGATTTTTACATTTATTTAGTTACATCTTTGTAACTCCTGAGAGTTTATTATAGAAACGTATACAGTTACCCATATATCAATTGTCAATTTTATGCAGCCTCCTAGAAAATTATAGCAATTTTACTTTTACACCATAAGTTATATGAGCTGCATGCACTTTTCTTCGTAAAAGTGTCAATATATTTATGGATGTACAACTTTTCGAACATACTTCAATAATACTTAGTTTATATAACAGTTGGCAGCTGAACAATGCGGAATTTGTTGCCAATAAGGAAACATTTGTAAATTATCAAAATTCTTGTTGCAATCGTAGTATAATTAGCACACTCTTCTTCTCTGTAATTTATATTAAGATAATGTCTTTGCAAATAAATAGAAATGAGGTGTGGCTGTGTCTATTGTTGTAAGTGAATACGACTCATAACGGGGGTTTCCCCATCCACCGCATGTGATGTGTTGCTGTCCTTATTTAACGTAATAAAGTCTTTGTTCCTTTATGAATTTTGAATGTTGTATGGACATGTAGCTACGATACCAAACTATATCCTTCGATATTGTTATCATTCGCTTTCTTGAATTACCTACCTATGATACGTATTCACGTCAAAAATAAACCAATACCTTCTTTAAGCCAATCCGGATATTTCATTAATTGCGATAGACTTAAATAAATTACATTTCATGCTCTTTCAATGACAATTACGACACTTATGTACAATTACTATACAAACCCATTTTATCTGTACACAGCGTTATATTTCGTATGAACTATCAGAAATTGAATGTTGCATAAAATATAATTACTCCGGTGAATAATTTGAATGCTGAAGGTCAAGAGCCGGTCTTTTCTGTATAAACTTATCTCTCATTGAATTGTTCTCTGATATTATCATATTTACCTTCCTCATAATCGTGTTAATAAAAAATAATGATATCATCGTAAATATCAACAAATGGCATTAACAGTTCTTAGCTTAAGAATTGCTATTCAACCAGTTTTTTTAATAGAAATAAGCTCAATAACTCAAAATTTGTTGTTGATCAGTTATTCATTTATACATTTTTAATGTGTATAAGTAACAAATATAACAGCAACGTTAGTAGTCTCGTCAGATGAAACAGCTAATAAGCATGCTCTATAATCTTTATGTACACTTTGGGGTACTCTTACACCGAAACTATTGATTTTACAATAACATTGTTTTTACATTAATGATAGTAAATTTTCTCTACTTTAATTTGGTATATAAATTTTTTACACGAATACGCCAGGGATATGAAAATTTAAAGCCTTATAATGAAAACTATTTTCCTATCTAAGGAAGAACATGACGTAAGACCACATCTGTGACATCATTCGTAATAAACAAATAAAGCGTGGTTCACAATGCAGATTTAATTGTAGAATGTTTGCGTATTATATAATAATAATTTATAAGTAATTTATCGATGGCGTATGGTCGTACGTAGGCGTATAAATCTGGGACATCCTTGTATCAAATCGTATATCTATTAAAACGTGATGCTTAAAAACATATCATTAGCACAAAATTAGGATTTTATACTTGATTCTTTATACGCAAGAGGCGTCGGTATTTTGAGATAGATAGAGAGAGAGAGAGAGAGAGAGAGCGCGAGAGAGATAGAGATAGATATATAGTGACACTTTTTATTTTTGTATGTTACTATTGCATTAAAACATATTATTTATTTCTACTAGATAAGGAGTTATGCAGTCACAGGACAACTAGAAGTTATTACAGAAGCAGTTATGTTATATTGTATTCAATATAAAATTTACAAATAACCAATTCAAATGGAAATATGATGAATATAAAATACAAAATGATTATATGACATCTATTATAGACTTTTGCACCTGCTTTCTTAAGGTATGGTAAAGGTAAGTAGCAGCATAGTAACGTTCCAGTGCAAGATACAAACCTTCAAACTAAAGTGCGAAAAGATTTTTAGAGCTTGGATTAATTTGAGCTGCTCCATTGCGGGTTGGTAAGCTTCAAATACCTCAAATTTGCTCCCGAGATATATACGAGTATCTTTCCTTACGACGTTCTCCTATACCGAAAAGTAGAATAATGGATTCAAACATTTAAGCACGTAAGATTCATTTTGATATAAAGAAAATTAAGGGTGGTTATGTGGATTCGAATCTTCTTTCGCGAATTCGCGATTTCTGTTTCACCATTAGGCCATCATGGCTATTGCCTTATATGCTTTCATGACAAAGATACATGAAGTAAGGAACATCGACCTAAAGAAAGTGTATACCTCACTGACGTACCTTCAAGGATTGACAGACAGAAATGAGGACGGTCATATGATGCGTGATAAATTAGGAAAGTGGAGCAAAATAATAACTCAATGGTACCCAAGAGATGGTAAAAGACGGCAAAGTAGGCAACACATGAGATAGGAGGCAAAGTTAACAGCGGGATATAATTGAAGAAGAGGTTGTCCAAAACAGGCATCAATATAAAATGTTGGAGGAGGCCTTTATCACTAGATCCGCCTAAGTACGGGATATGTTATATTAGTTATAAGCAAATTGTCTCATTCACTTTTTGGAGAAAATGGCTATATTATTATTAAATTTAATATAGCTTACTCCATTCGTAACGAAGACTGATCACAGATATGGTACAGGTGATTACCAATAAGGGTTGCTTCGGCAAATACCTGTACCAAACTGTTGGCCGTTGAGCCGTCGGCCAGATGTCACGAGTGTGATGCCTCGTCTGATACAGCCCACCACACTGTGGCAGAATGTCCCACCTGGGGACCTCAGCGACGCATTATGACGCCGTTGATCGGCACAGACGACTTACAGCCAAGTATTATATAGCAGGTCTGGAGAGCGGTTGCCTCTTTTTGCGAGAATATCATTTCGCTTAAGAAAGCACGGCAAAGGTAGAGGGTGAATGCCGCCGAAACACTTCAGCCCCGACAAAGGGGTGCAGGAAACAAGAGGCGTAGATTCGTACAGCTCCTCCCCCCGTAGAATATCTGTGAGCTGCAACCGAGGGGCCAGAGAGGAATGCCTCAACGAATCTCTGGCTCCCCTCTGACTCATGGTTGATAGCTGTCCCGCTGGGTTTTAGTGGATATTGCGAGTTCGTACCCTCACGGAGTCTCACACTCCCGACCCCTTTAATCGGGGTGCGTAAACGCATTTTCCAGCGACAAAAAAAAAGACTGATCACTACGTACTGATTTTCCCGTTTGCGTACGGAATTGGCAAGTGCGTGGGCGACACCTCAGAGGACAGATAGTATGTAATAAATATACAAACTCATATGTAAACTCATCTTTATAAAGGTAGAAGTTACAGGTTACGAGCGACCTCGCGTCGAGGTCACACGAAACAAACATTTATTTGCTTTAAACATGTGTCTTATCATCTTGAATTTATGGTATAATATTCATAGATATTTATTGCAAAATACTTTGTAGTGATTATGCATATTTAAATACTATAGCTGACCCGAGCAACTTCGAATAAGTCGTATAAGAGAGAGAACAAATTTAATTATAATAAAAAGGTTATAATGAGGAAATCTTAAAAGATAAACAATAGCTACCTTAGAGGTCTAATTAGAACTTTTTAAGAGAAACAATTCCGTGATACATGATTTTTGCGTAACCTTAACCGTTTACACAGCGCATGCTGCGAAAGTTTTTACTCGTTTTTAGAGCATTTTTCATTATTGCTCAGCGCCTATTTGTCATAACGTGATGTTATATATGTCGGAGTACAAGAGTCTGTGGAACGCTGGTGCCATCTGTGTATCGGCGTGGGGGCAGAGTCAATAAGTGGCAGTCCCGCGCGCCTTTCGGTAGTTCTCGAGTGGCGGTTGGCCGGAGTGGTCGACCATTGAAACTGCCGCGTTCCTAGCTATTATTGTTAATGAGTGTGTAAATTTATATCGGGAACATTAAGTGATTGAACAATATAATCCGAGTTCATTAACAAAGTGTTTGATTCCACCAACATTAACCACGATCGCCCATAGTATAAGAAATTAAATAATGGAACCCATTAATGACAATGTCGGCGGAGAACCCTACGCCCCTGTGCTTTATGCTGCTCCGTTCTCTCTTATTCTCCGACATATATCTTATAGTATTCCTCGATAAATGGACTATACACAATATAAAACTCGTACTAATAGTTCCTGATATAAATGCCTTCAACCAAACAGGCAAACTTTTCAGCTTTATATTGTAATACTAGTAAAACACAACCTTAAACACCAAAAAATAAGACTTATTTTACTTTGAATATCCAAAACCATATATATTTTTTTTAATCGAAGTCTGATATTAAGTCGATTATGGCTGTGAAGCCTTATGAGTTTTTATTGACTATATTCTTAAAAGGTATAATCTAATTTATTATTATAATGACTCTTAACTTGTTAAAGCACTTAAAATTAAAAATAACTAATGTATTTTTTGGTTTAGTTGGTATTATTAATCAGTATATACTCGTAGTTAAAACATTCGCTGCATTACGAGATCTATCAGATCTCGTGCAGGACTTTCGTATTGTGCGTTGGCTATAATCGTGTTGTTTCACTCCTTGCGGAAGACTCAAACGCATAGTTCTTTTAGTATGAGTAAGACAAATATACATATTTGCTTCCTATTTAGAGGTGAATTCAAGGACAAAAACATAGTGATGGATTAGGACCCTATCGCACAGTAGTATAATTATTTTCATTCCTTGCGTTAGGGGAGATGTCGATACTTTTGGAAACTTGAAAACTGTATTTTCAGGAGACTGATTAGATCGCTAACGCAAGATATGGTAGGTTTGTTACGAGATCTTTTAGATCTCCAAAGCACCAGCTGAAAGTTCTTTGAAAATGATGACGTACAAAACGTGTTAATAGTCTGTTTGCCTTTTCAGGACTAGTTTCTTCAAAAGGAAGTCCATACTTCATGATCGTGACATTGTCAATTGCTTAAAATTTGAAGATATAGTACTGAGTCTATGGTCTAAAACCATCTTCGTATTATTTACTTGGAAATATGTTCATTTTGGGTAACATCGGTTGGATGGTTTCAATGTCTGTAATAGATATAGGTAGTAATTATTTCTGAGTTTTTTATATATAGATAGATTATATCTTAAGGTTATTGATATAAAGGGTTCAAACCAAATAAGAGCATTGATAGCTTTTAATCCTTAAACTTTTCAATTAAAAATACAAACATGGCTAAGTTTCCAATGCGCCGATTTTATAAATATTTTTTTATAAAAAGTAAAAAAAAATAAGGTCTTTAAGAAGTTAGTGGTCGATTGCGCAAGTACCTTTTATTTCATTTAATTACTATTTTGATATACAATGCAACAAATAGTTTTCGTACTAGCTTAAAACAGTACTTTAATTACGGTACGAACGGAAAATACAAGATTTATCTACATATATTGATTGAATACGAAGGTTCTCCTGATAGTAAGTGATGACACAGTCTAATTAATTCAGCCGGCATCGTACCATAACGCTCGATTGTTTAACGCCACGGTCGAAACCTCCTATACAAATAGAGCAGAATGATTTTGAAAAATATAATTATTTGCATTTTTAATCTATAACCTACTAATAATACAATATTTCCAAAGAAGATGTCTTAAACTTTCTAGAATAACATTTAATAAATGAAATTAATAGTAAATAATTACGAAAGTCTATAGAGGTGTTGTGATGGGTAACCTCTTTTAAATTAATATACATGGGTAAAAGAAGTAGCAGCACATTGTCTGGCACTGCTGGGCACAGGTCTCCACCCTCATAGGAGTTTTTAGACCATAGACCCATCACGTTGCTCCATTGCGGATTGGCAGGCATAGTAAACAAGTGCACTCTTTATTCCTTCACTCTTACAGTCCTATGTGACGGTAATCCGACACTACTGGAGAGAGATCAACGCAGGACTGAAGACTTAATGTGCTCTTCCAAAAAAGGGCCTGGAACACACCGTTAACTTCACAACTTCGGGCAAACACTGATTTTTTTGTACAGGAAACTGAACTCAACAACCAATAAAAGAACGATTATAACTTTTGTGTTAATTGCTCCCAAGTTTGAAAACTTTTCTTATACTTTAAAATCCTATATGTACATTGTACAATTAAGTAAATCAAAGGATATATGTTAAGGGGTATAAAGAAAGTTAAGCTATTTTATTAAATTTGACTTTGGACTGCCTCATTGGTCCAGTGGTGAGCATGTTCGACTACAGACATGAGGTCCTGGGTTCGAGTCCCGGGTTGGGCCAGTTCGAAATCGATATTAAGATTTTCTCAATATTTGCCCGAAGTTGGGAAGTTGGCGGTGTGATTCACCCCCGTGACTCGGAGAGCACGTTAAGCCGTCGGTCCTGCGCCCGATCTCTCTCTCCGGTTGTGTCGGATTACCATCACATCGGACTATGAGAGTGAAGGAATAGAGAGTGCACTTGTGTACTATGCCTGCCAATCCGCAGTGGAGTAGCGTGGTGGGTCTATGCTCTAAAAACCCTCGCTCCTCGGAGCGAGGAGGCCTGTGCCCAGCAGTGGGACGTTAATGGGCTGCTACTTATTAAATTTGAAAGACAAGCAATGCCCATGTTATTCGTAATCGAATTCAACGGTTGCCTCAATAATATTTCACAGCCATACATTTGGATATATCCGATGAAGTACATTACTCAATGTAACGAAACCATCAAAATCGCAACGGATATTTAGTTATAAAATCAATTTTATATGCTAATAGGTGAATCATGCGTTGCGACAACATTCATGCCGTTTTTGGTAGGCTGTGGGAAGGTTTGGAGGCGGACTTGAATATCGCTAAAAGGTATCTTTAAACCTAAATAAAAGAAATATGTCAAGTGATAATATTAATGAACTTTTATTAATGAATGTTGAAACCCATCAATATGTTGAAGATGTACTTTATTTACAAGTTACGCTAACAATCACATTCGAACTTTGTAAAGATAACTTGTGGATTACTTGAATGTGGTATTGCAATATGAAAGACACACCAAAACATGACATTCATTGATTAAAAACAAGTATAATGAGACATGGAAAGCTACATCGATTTTATTGCAAAAATAAATACTAGATCTTTCAATTTTAATACATGTTATCTCGTCGTTCTAAATAACTCTAAAATTCAATTTATATTTCATGTTTCCTTGTTTACTGAATACATAGAATGGTCTGAATATTATTAATCAATAACAACCAATATTATAACAAAATAAAGGAAATTCTTTTTAGAAGAAAAAGATAATGGATTTTTAAATCCAGAAGCGATGGGATGAAAACAAATGTGTAATTGTTGTGAACCCACGACACCAAAAAAATCTATAAACATTAAGTATAGTCTTTTAAAAAATATAGCTATCGTCTTTCTTTTGCTAAATCTTCGAAACAGCGCCTGAATTAAACTGAGCTTCAGAACACCGGGACGACAAAAAATTGGTCCTTCCAGCCAGATGAACAGCTGTTAATGTGTTTATAGATTATGTTGATGTTGCGTTGTGGATTCACAACAGTAATGAATATTTAAAACTTTAAAGACCTAAGCCCGTAGACTAGTCACTTTCTAAGATTGCTAACGCTAAAAAAATGTATGGGAATGACGTTTCAAATCGAAACTTATCGTAAAATGAAACTTCATGCTCATACATTTTTAAGCGTTAGCAATCTTCAAATGTCACGATGCCTACGAGCCCTGTAGTATAAAAAAGGTAAGTAGCAGCCTATTAACGTCCCACAGCTGGGCACAGGCCTCCTCACTCATATGAGAGAGGGTTATTAGAGCATAGACCCACCACGCTGCTCCACTGCGGATTGGCATGTATAGTACACAAGTGCACTCTCATAGTCCAATGTGACGAGAATCCGACACGACCGGAGAGAGATCAGGCGCAGGACCGACGGCTTAACGTGCTCTCCGAGGCATTTTTCCCAACTTCGGGCAAATATTGACAAAATCTTAGTAGAAAACTCAATATTTTTTTTGGATCTGGAATTGGCCCGATCCGGGATTCGAACCCAGGACCTCATGTCTGTAGTCGAACATGCTAACCACTAGACCACCGTAATGCAGAGAGATAAAAATCATTATAATTTCTTAAATCCATAAGCCTCGTTCATTCAATGATTACAACGTAAATATACGTAATATTGCACAATGTAAATAATTACTCAACCAATACGGTAAGGTCAGGAATAGAACCCACTGCGACAAGGGCATGCGCGGGTGTTTATATATGACGATACACATTAACCTTGTTTGAGCCTACGTCCCAGATTAAGACGACAAAATACAGATTTTAATTATAGATAACGACTTTCGTAAATTGACGTATTAAGAACAGATGTAGACGTCAAGAACCAAGCCTTTTTTGTCGCCATTTGTTTAATACATAAGTAAGTAGCAGCTTATTAACGTACTACTGCTGGGTACAGGCCTCCTCAGTCATAGAAGAGAGGGTTTTTAGAGCATAGATCCATCACACTGCTCCACTAAGGGGTAGGCATAGTACACAAGTTTATACGTTAAAAAAACTCTCTATTCTTTCTCTGTGCAAGATAAGCCAGCAAGATCCGGGGTGAAGCTGATTTTCTCCACTTCAGGCAAATACTGAGAATAGTTAACAGATTACTCAATAACGATTGAATACGCCTTACCCGGGACTTAAACCCAGGACCTCATGTCTGTAGCCGAACAAGCTGACCACTAAACCAATTCGTTATATCTTTTGTATGGAATGTCCGATTTTAATAATTAAAAAAGTATTTTACAGGTATTGAAACGCTTTTTAAAACGATAATAATTAATACAGCGGTATGAATATATGGTTTGATTATAGTCGGTACTATTATTAATATTAAAAAAGTAGGTATAGTGGCATAACTACAGTAGTTAGACAAATGGTATTGCTAACTTTTTTGTAGATATTAATACGTTCTATAATATTGTAGAACATTTTTTGTTCTATCTTTATATTTAATAGTTTTCGCAGCGCACACGATAACAGATTTTTTGTTTCACACCTTGGGTTGCATTAATGCATTTTTCTTACGGATCCCTATTTTTTTTTTTTTGAGAATGTAATACAGCCTATGTCGCTGTGTAAATATAGTTTTCTAATGGTGAAATCTTTTTTGAAATCGGTCCAATAGTTTTTGTGTGAAAACATTACAAACATACATGCACACAATAAAGTTTCCTCTTTATAATATTAGTTTAGATGTAATAGCTTTTAACTTTTATTATTCCTCCTTAAAATGGGAATATTGATAAATGTTTTCGCAGCTGTCTAGTGACAATTAAGTGCCTATTTTTTTATTTTAGCTCTTTATAGCTTTATTATCTTTGCTATTGTATTTCATACCTTTTAAAGATTAATTTTAAAACAATAACGAACTAAGGAATTGTTATAAAATATTTAAGTTAAGCTATCTTTGCAATATTGTCTTGTTTTAAAATCTATACAGGACATAGTTTAAAAAACCAGTTTTATATAGCTTACACGAAATGGTAATTTTCATGACAGATCTCTAAATGTCTTTGGTATTGCTGACATATATTCAGGTGATGTGATCGGCTTTATTTGGATTAGTAAGTTGAGCAATCGTCCATATAAGATGTAAGGCCACCTGTCCGTCGATGGCAGGTGTTTTGATTACTAACTTGAAATCGTTAGATGTTTAGAGCTGTGATGCAATAAAATGTGCACCAATGTGTAAGATGCAGCACTAAATTTCATAGATAATTTCGTATATATAATATTATACCACACAAAGCACTATTTTATAGTCTACCTCTCGCAATTCCGATTACAAAAGAAATACAGCTTCCCTTTAATATAGACTTTGAGAAAATAAATATGGCCTGCCGGAAATCGATTTCGTAATCGATATTAATCATCAGAGCTTCTGGTTTCATTTTCTACGTACCGGTACAGTGTAGTGTAAAGGTAAGAGGTAATTTAACTTTTCGAAAGATATCGCAATAACTACCTGTTACTAATAAAAAAAGAGTGTGCTTTAGACCACACGTCTAAAGTAAAATATATGTAAATGTATATATTACATATTTACAAAAAGATCTACTAAAATTACACGTTTCGTAACGCGTTCTTCCTGCGTCCACAAGCTTACTTCCCAAGTCAAGTGTGCGCAAGGAAGCTTCACCTCAAAAAGGATAGGTGGTATCTAAAATGTATAAATACATATACAAAGATACATGAATACATGAACAGACATTATAAGGGTGCTGAGGTAGATAGTGGACTTTCATGAGTTAAATCTGATAAAATTGTGTTAGAATCTAATACTAGTACAGTAAATAGATAACAATCTTGAGTTCGAAGACTGTTTTTTTTTTGCGCTGGGACATGCCTTTACGCACCCCGATGAAAGATTTTCTAATCCCACTAAAACCCAGCGGATCCCTCCTCATCCATGAGTGAGATCACTAGGGGTTCCCTAGCTGCATTCCACTCTAGTGACCCGGATGACACCGACCACGAGTACCTATCACTCAATAGGGAGAAACATGAAGCGCATAGGTGCGACTTCTGCCACCAAGTCTTCTCCGACGGCTAGGTAGAGCTTCAACCTCTTGCTCCCTTAGTCTCCCATTTGCCTCCTTCAGCGAGATGACGGTCTCGCAAAAGAAGGCAACCGTCCTCCACCCAACTTCACTGGAGAGCATTACCCCTATTATGCTCTCCAATGAAATGTCTCCTCCAACCAGCGACAAAAAGGTATGCCGCTGGGGTGCCCACGCGAGTTCGAAGACGGTAATATATGTACAGTGCATATTATATTGTATCTTGGTACCAATAGCAATTAACTAGAATCTCAATAACATGGTGTGATTATGCATTCTAAAATGGTAGGCCTTGTTGGTAACAGAAGAGTTGTTAGACAAATAGATAAAGTCCTTAATTCACACAGACGACTTGCAGCTTATCTATGAGCACAATAGTTAGTATTTATATCCATTTTCCATGTTGCAACGATCCAACCCATTTGTCCCAAATCACGCGCCTTAGAAAGGTAATAATGTGAAGATGGTGCAAGGCTTACTTACTAACAACTCATCACGAAATATTCAAAAATATTCGCGATTGGCTTGAAATTTTTCATGGACTCCTTTAAAGTTCATTACATACGACATTTTTCATATTTCCACTGGATCGTAAATTAAACGGTAGATGTCTTTGACCATTTTGCAGACGTATTTATATAAAATTATAATTAGATTTAGATTTAGATGCTGTAAAAGTGTAATTGAACTTAATGCTCTCTTTGAAAGTCTTTTTGAAGTGAAACTTCTTTAGGCACATGAGGGTAAAACATTCACGGATGAAACGCGATGAAAGTTAGTTTATTAAGCTAATTCGTTTGAAGTTTAAGTAGTTTTATTATTTACAAATAACATGTCGCATTTTAAATTGCCACTCGTCATTGAATCATTTAAAATACTATTTTCCATAATTTTTTTAATAAATTATCTACTTAGACAATTACTTTACATTTAGTACTTGAATCCATTGAAAATGAAAAAACTGCGTTTTTTAAATACAATATAAACAGCAAGAAAAAATACCCCAAAGTGTTGTGGCACAATATAAAATATATCATAACGCCTCCAAAATGCACGTATCTACCCTTGATATTTTGTGACGCAAATAGTATTAATAGGCATTTTCTCGACATACCGGGGAAGACAGACGTGACAATGTCTCTATTAACCTATTTTGAATTCAATAAATTAGATATTACATTTTCTTTACAAACCGTGTGCGACGCGGAGATTTACAAAATTATTAAAAGCTTGAAATCTAATGCTGAGGGTACGGACGAAATAACTTTAGATATGTTAATATTAACACTTCCCCAAAGCCTTAATCTTATTACTGCGATC